>OX451738.1:1122232882-1122817860 GCA_948472305.1 Vicia faba | reverse complement strand
AGTCCCTTAAAGAAAAGGCCCAAAGATACTTGGCACCATTGCAATTATGGTCTAAACGATGACCCACGCCCGTCCCTTTCACATCCTAAACATAAGATTGTCCACCAAATACAATGGTGGAACAAACTTGTTAAAAGGGTTAAAACATAGCAATAATCTTTTGAGAAATTTAGGAGTAGATAACCTCTTAGTTACTTGAAACCAATCTTGCAAACTAAAACATTTGCCTATTTCAAAAACCACACCTCACTACACTTTCAAAACAACTTTCAAAAACAAATGAAAATCTTTTCAAAAGACGTACATCTTTGTATACATCCCCACATGGATCATTACAAAGGTTGCCACCACAATTGGCCTCTTTTCAAAACATTTTCAAACACACACACACACAAGCACCATTTAAAACAATTGAAAACAAAAGGCAAGTGATCTAAGCAAGTAACTAAGAGCCCATGGATAACCATGGATAGAAAGGGTGCTAATACCTTCCCTTTCTATAATCTACTCCCCGAACCCAAGAAAACATCTCAAAAGGTTTTTGCTGTGCTTTTTAACCTTTCCTTAGGATAAAATAAAAAGTCGGTGGCGACTCTTGCTCAACCGAAACATTTGCGAAAACAAACGCAAAACCTCAAGTCAGTTCTCCCACCGTATCACAGTCCCATATTCGAGAGGCGTGACTGTTTTCCGAAAGGCAAACAAAGTGAGATTACCCTAGGGGTGCTAGTGTGCAAGTGTGTTTATTTGCATGCATTTTGTCTTGCATTTTAAAGTTATCTATTTGTTGATTTTATCCTGCCATACATCCTAATTACTAGCAATATATGAAAGCAAAATAAAATACGGAAAATAAAATCCTAAGCTATTACATCATTAGGGGGATGGGGGTACAATTTGCAAATAGGGATGAAATAAATGTCTAATTATTACAAACACATCAAACAATTGGGAAGCAATGAAAAATATATATGTATAAACAGTGTAGGAAATGGGAGAAACTGCCTTTTAAACCATTATGTGTCAACACTTGTTGTTATGCATCGACACATAACTTTTGCTTGCTCATGTAAAGAAAATCAGCTAAGTATGAGTCGAAACATAATGGGATGTGTCGACTCATACACCTTCTTTATGTCGACACATACACATTTTGTGTCGACTCATGGACTTTTCAACCTTCTGTTTTAGGAATTGGGATCAGTATGAGTCGATGCATGGGGTTTATGTTTCGACTCATACCCTATTTTTTTAGTAGGATGAGTCGACACATGTGTATATGTGTCGATCCATGCTGCATTTTTTCTGCCTTAAACATTATTTTATTGTCCATGCATGTCAGTTTACAGCATATGATTGATAAACATAAATAGCAAGCAAATGGTTAGCTAAAAGGGGCAATGATTACTACATCTTATCTTCAAAACTAAATCATTAATGATGTATGAAAAATACCAAGTCAAGAAGACTTACCTTGAAATTACACTCGGTGTTTAAAGTCTGAATACTTTCCGAGATGCTGTGATGGCTCCAATGAATCTCCAGGAAGCTTGTCCCAAGTAGTTAAAACCCAGTCAAGTTGTACAGTATTGTTTTTTATATGTTTGGAGGGTGAGGATAATGGCACTAACAGAAACTGTTTTAGTGTTTTTACAATCTCTATCTGCTAAGGTGCTTGGTTTATGGGAGAGTTTGTAGGATGGAATAATGGATTGAAGTTCTGTTTTGAATGAGATTATAGCTGGTTTTTTTCTTGAATGAGCCAAAGTTACAAAGAATACTGTTTTTTATGTTCGAAAACTCTCTATCCTCTCCAAAAATTCCCACCCTTATGTCTTATGAAACAATCCCTTTTGTAGACCCTTGACTGAGGTTTAGGGGGGAAACAAAATAAGTCATTTTGAACTATTTTTGCCTACTGTTTTGATACTTTATACACACAATTTTCTTTTTGCCATTTTGGTGCAATTTTGGGGTTGTTGTGATGCAGGTTGGGGCAGACTGCATAGAGAAGTTTTGGACTGTATAGGACAACATATGCAGATTTGTGGTGCAGCAAAGCACAAGGTTTTTTATAGGACAACAATGAAGCAGGTTTTTTGAGTTAAATAGAAAAAAAATCCAAACAAGACATAGTTTTAGAATTTATAAATTTGCAAAAATGTCACTTGGTAAGAACTTGAACTATTTGCCTCATTTTAAATTATTTTGAATTGTAGTAAAAAATATCATGAAGCAAATGAAATTAACAAGTATAGAAAATACTTAGAAAATTTTCAAAGTCTTGAAAAACCTAGATTTTTGATGATCAAATTTCACCTTTGGGATGTCTTGACGCAATGTGATTTTTGGGACTCAAATTTGGTCAAAAAATTAAAGTTTGACTTTTTTAGCGTCTGGTTGACTTTTTCCAACTGAAACTTCAATTTTGCTCATTTTCGCCCTATTGATAATTTGAATGATTTTCTTAGAAAATTGTGATATGAGGCTTGAACCTTGACTGAAGTAATTCTAAAGGGTCCATGAAGATCAGTGAAAGTCATTTGAAGCAATAGAAATTTGAATTCCTCTGTGCAGATTCAAAACCTAATTTGAGGTATTAGCGTTGAGGAGGTTGTTTGACCTAGTCGGTACTTGCATAAACTCGAGGAATTGAAGATCTTTGTAGGAAATATCTTGAGAAATGAGAGGGAAAATTTTGGGGTACAACAGTTTCCCCTGTTCATCTTCTTAAGCCTGAGGATGTAGATTGGCTGGTCTGAGGATGTAGATTGGCTGGTCTGCCTTTCGTGATCTGAAGATGGAAGATGATTGAACACTAGAGTGCCAAGAAATTTGCACTCTCATGAAGTAATACTAATTGGTGATATCGGGAATGGGCTTACAGATGCATTTGGAAGGCAAACGTAGAATCGTCGGAGATGGACTTAAAGATGCCATCCAGAAAAGATCAGTTGCATAAGAAATTCCTTGGTGAGAATTCTTGTACCTGCTGTTGAGGAGGACTTCGCCGGGGAATGTTAATTTATGTCTTGGAAAGTAGAGTCTAGGAGCTTCGGTTGTCCATTACTCTGCTGGGGAATTAACTCTTGATTGAGGAGGTGATAGTAGAATGAATATTTGGTCAGGGTCCAGGCTGTACAATGACTTATTGGGGAAATGTGAAATCGATTGTATCTGGTCGGGTCCGGGCCTTACAGTGTTATAAACTGTTGTCTGGAGATAAGGGACAAGGAACCTGGATAGTAGGGTTGTTTTGAAATGAAAGCATGGGTAGTAGGGCTGTTTTGGAATGAAAGCCTGGATAGTAGGGCTATGAGAAGGAACCTGGATAGTAGGGTTACCTTAAGATTAAAGCCTGGATAATAGGACTTATAGGAAGGAACCTGGATTGTAGGGTTACTTCGAAATGAAAGCCTGGATAGTAGGGCTTATGGGAAGGAACCTGGATAGTAGGGTTACTTCGAAATGAAAGTCTGGATAGTAGGGCTTATGGGAAGGAACCTAGATAGTAGGGTTACTTCAAAATGAAAGCCTGGATAGTAGGGCTTATGGGAAGGAACTTGGATAGTAGGATTACTTCGAAATGAAAGCCTGGATAATAGGGCTTATGGGAAGGAACCTGGATAGTAGGGTTACTTTGAAATGAAAGCCTGGATAGTAGGGCTTATGGGAAGGAACCTGGATAGTAGGGTTACTTCGAAATGAAATCCTGGATAGTAGGGCTTATGGTAAGGAACCTGGATAGTAGGGTTACTTCAAAATGAAATCCTGGATAATAGGGTTATGGGAAGGAACCTGGATAGTAGGGTTACCTCAAGATGAAAGCCTGGATAGTAGGGCTTATGGGAAGGAACCTGGATAGTAGGGTTACTTCGAAATGAAAGCCTGGATAGTAGGGCTTATGGGAAGGAACCTGGGTCGTAGGGTTACTTCAAAATGAAAGCCTGGATAGTAGGGCTAATGGGAAGGAACATGGGTCGTAGGGTTACTTCAATTGATCATGTAGATTAGTTGACCCGTTTGGTTTTGGGAACTGGTTTTTCATTAGCTGTTTGCAAATATGACATGTATAACTGCTGGAATCATTGGCGATAATTGTCAATCCTGAAAACATAACATGGTTAATTATATGTGATGCATGAAATGCATTGTGGAATGATGTTCTCAAAATAAATGAGACTATTTTGTATGTGATATGTATGCGCATGTCATGATGCATGAACATGAACTGCTATTATGAGATTTCCGAGTCTGGGAAAATAATCCTCGGTTGCTGCTGGAGAGTATAGCATCCCTGACTGTTATAAAGAATTGCGGTTCATCTACTTCCGCTGGGGGTGGTGACCGAAAATGACTATGCTAGAGGTTTACGCCTTGTTGTTTGTGAATATTCTTCCAGAGAGAGACTCTGTACGAGAATAGCTCTACGGGGGAATGACTCTGTTGGAAGGTGAACTTCTGTAGCTGAAGTAATAAGCTTTGTTGGGGTTTAAACTTATGTATTTAGGGAAATAGACTCTGCTTGGGAGAAAAAAATTTATGACCCGCTCGCAATTATGAGATTCAGCTGGGGTATATAGATGTCAGATTCTTGAAAGACCCTTACTGAGGAGATTACTTCCTGTTTTGGGAAAGCTGATGTCAATGATTTGATGGGTTGCACTTTGTGGGAAGTGTAGATATCACGAGGTCGTGGGTACTGATGATTATGTTTCCAAGCTGTCTATGCCTCGGTACCTACTAGACAGAGTAACTATCGAGTTTTGACATTTCTAATTTTTCCCCTGTTTCTTAAGCTCCGAGCAATTTGTCTTTTTGTTTCTTATGCAAACATTTATGAGTAGAAATCATATTCCAAATGCATATGTCAAGAATAAACCATTGGACGTTCTTGCAAAACAAAACAGAAAAGGAAAAACACATAGTTTTTTTTGTAAAAATGATTTGTATTGATTTTCAAAGTTGGTCTATAATAGGCATTTTTGTACAAGGAGGCTGACGCTCTAGTAAGAGAACGCTGCCGTAAGAATAGAAGTTATACAATATTCTGTAAAAGAAAACAATTATGTGTAACAATCCCATTGGGTTCCAACTCTGCTATTGCCCCTATGTCTTCGAGCGTCTCATCTCTTTGCTGCTTGTCCGAAGCTGACTAGATTGATTGGTGCCGTTCGAGCTTGATAGTTGATACTGAGGTCTAATTGCAAGGTGATCCAATAGGGACATAGTGATACGCTTTACATCCCTAACTTTTTTCTGGACCGCCTTTTCGGGTTTTCAGTCCACCGGGATACCTTTTTTTGCCCAAGCCGCCTTTTTAGGTTTTCGACTTGCCGGGTGTACAAATTTTTTGTTTTCATCCCTTATTTTTTCCCGAAACCTTTTGGTTCACCGGGAAGCCCTTATTTTTGCCTAGGCCCTCTACGGCCATGCACACTGACGATCTCCCCCTTCACCGGATATTTAGCATTTGGTGCAATGTAGAAGTAACAACCCCAACTTTATGGATCCAAGGACGACCCAAAAAATAAGAGTACGATGTCCTGATGTCCATCACGTAGAAGGTGGACCCAAAGGTATGAGAGCCTACCTTGACAGGGATGTCCACCTCCCCATGCACCATTCTCTTTGACCCGTCAAAATCCCTTACCCATGATGTTACTGGGCTTTAGGGTCAAGCCTTCACAATCCAGCCGATCAAGAGCCTTCTTAGGCAGAACATTCAGTGAAGACCCAATATCCACCAGCACATGAGCCATAGTGGTACCCCAACATTTGATCGAGACATGCAGAGCATCATTGTGCTTTCTCCCTTTCGAAGTTAAGTCAGCATCTGAAGAAACCCAACCTATTGTCAGCAGTCAAGCTGGCCACAAAGTCTTTGAATTGATCGGCTGAGGTTTCTTAAGGCACATGTGTAACACCCCTTCTAATAAACCCCGAATTAAACGATATAATTAAAATCAGAGAAAATAAAATTTTGCACGGAAGGAGTGTCACAACATCAATTCACATATTCAAGAAAAACGGACATGACATATTCGTCACTTTAAACATTTAATCACATAATACATTCATGGCATATACTTTCTTTTTCGTGCAAACGCAACGGAATCATAATAACTTCATCTCCAAAGGAGGAATCAAAATATAAAATTCAAGGCATTAAGCCATATGGTTCATACACCAAACATGTTGTCAAGTCATAATACACATACATCAATATATAATCAAAACAATGGATTATATACAAGTATAATCCATCTACAAAATATACGAGTTCGGATGCGGACACCTAACCTCCAAGTGTTACAACCAGAGCATCGACTCGATAAACCAAAATAAAACGGATTACAATCCAAATGCATTCGCTAAGCTAGTGTCTCGCACTACCGTCTTCGGTACCTGAACAATGCCGAAGCAAGCATTTTCCAACAGAAGGGTAAGAATTCCAACAAACATAAAGTATGTAATTTAAAGCAAATGAAAGGAATTAAATAAAGGAATCTTACTCTTTTTCCAACTCTTACATAAACTACATAAGATATTCATTTAATCAAATTCTCATATTCAACAAATCAAAGTAAACAAACACAATCCATTTCATTTACCAATTAGCACATAATGCATAATATTCAACGACACATAAACTCAATAAAACGTGTACGTGCGACTCGACACAATGACACGACTCATGCATGTGGTACCAATCATCTATTATCCTTCCGACTTGCCGATGTCTATCCCTCAGACGGATAATCACAAAAGCCCATTCCCTAAGCTTTCAAACCCCCACTCTGAGTTTGGGACGAGCCACTAGCCTCCACGAGACTAACATACATCGCCTCTTGACACGACTTATGATGCAGTGTGCAATTCAATCAACAATAATATGCAAATTGAGGCATCCCTCTATCTCAATTACAAACATACATCACCATAATTCAACCCTGTGGATTAATCTCACAATATTGCACAACAAACATCATTTATTTCATTTTCAACAATTATCCCACAACACCAAAATATTCATAAACCAAACACATCATTTCCGGAATCGGCAATTAACCAAATATCTCGAATATTCAACACATCTACAATTTAATTCATCTCCGGTCGTACTCAAAATATTAAGTTTTACCAATTAATCGTAACCGGTTATATTAATTAATTACACTGTTAATTATAATATATATTAATATATTAATTAAATTATTAATATAACATAATATTTATAAATTAAACAATGTTATTTCTGGAATCGACATTTCACAATACATTTCAAATCTATCACATATCTACGATTTAATTAATCTCCGGTCGAAACCAAAATATCAAATTTCATCGATAAACCGTAACCGATTATATAATTAATCACGCTATTAATTATAATATATTTAAATATATATATATATATATATATATATATATATATATATATATATATATATATATATATATATATATATATATATATATATATATATATATATATATATATATATATATATATATATATATATATATATATATATATATATATATATATATATATATATATATATTATAAACTAATAATTCTATACATATATATTTATATATTAACATATTAAGAGAACTATTAGTGTAATGTACAGAGGAAAAGAACAAAAAATGACGTAGCCCCCCCCCCCCCCCCCCCCCCCCCCCCCCCCCCCCCCCAAGTTCCATTTTCATAACAGAACTTTGTTTTTTTTTCCTTCCTAACAGTATCAAAAATTTAATTTCTTAAATCGAAAAAATCGAAATCAAATGCAAAAAAAATACACTAGATGTTTAGGGGAAGTCTAACCCTTACCGATTAGTTCCCGGAACGAGCTTTTTCGGTTGATTTTCCAGAAATTTCTTCCTCTCCTCTTCAACCCTATTTTCCCCCTTTTTCTTCACTTCTTCTTCTCTACTTCTCTCTTTCTTACTTTCTGATATCTTTTTTTTCTATCTAACTACCTATTATATAATATATAAATAAACTAACTTATTTTATTATATTACTTACTTATTATATTATATAAAACTAACCTACATAACATATAAATTTATATACTTTACTACTCTAACTTAACATAACTTATATATAATAAAACTAATATTTTATTAAATTAATTTAATATAATTAAATAACATTAATTTATTAGTTTATAATAAATCAATTAATACTAATATAAATCCATCCTCACAAATAAATCAAATAATACATATAATAAAATATTCACACACTAAATATAATATTATCGTACAAAAATAATTATTTTTTGGTAAAACAAATAAACCTAATTAATCACATACCGGACCGAATTACCGATTAAATAATTATCATTTTATTCAAAATAAACATCAACCGATCATTTTTAGAAAATAATAATATAAATAATATTAATTAAAACAGGGTGTTACAACACTCCCCCACTTAAAAGATTTTCGGCCTCGAAAATTACCTCTAAACGAACAACTCGGGATATGAATCCCGCATCCGGCTTTCAAGCTCCCAAGTTATGTTTCCATTAGCCGCACCACCCCACACCACCTTAACCAAAGAAATATCTTTTCCTCTAAGTTGCTTCACTTTCCGATCTTCAATTCTTGTCGGCAAGGTCTCAACGGTTAAGTCTTCTCTAACTTCCACATCGTCCACTTGCACCACATGTGACGGATCCGCAATATACTTTCGCAATTGCGACACATGAAACACATCATGTAAATTAGAAAGTGATGGTGGTAATGAAATCCTATACGCCACATTACCAATCCTTTCCGAAATTTGATACGGACCAATAAACCGAGGTGTCAACTTCCGCGATTTAAGAGCCCGACTAACACCCGTCGTAGGATTCACTCTCAAAAACACATGGTCATCCTTCTTGAACTCAAGAGGCTTCCTCCTCTTATCATGGTAGCTCTTTTGGCGACTTTGTGAAATTTGCATCTTCTCTCTAATCAACTTAATCTTATCCGTAGTTTGTTGCACAATTTCCGGTCCAACCACCACACTTTCTCCCGACTCGTACCAACATAAAGGTGTTCGACAACGTCGTCCATACAACGCTTCAAAAGGAGCCATACCTATGCTAGAACGAAAACTGTTGTTATAGGTAAACTCAATCAAAGGCAAGTAACTTTCCCAAGAACCTCCTTGTTCTAACACACAAGCACGCAAAAGATCTTCGAGTGATTGAATGGTCCTCTCTGTTTGACCATCCGTCTGTGGATGATAAGCGGAACTCAAACGTAACTTAGTACCCAAAGCTCGTTGCAAACCTTCCCAAAATCTAGATGTGAACCGCGGGTCTCTATCCGAAATAATGCACGTCGGAATACCATGCAAACATACAATCCGCTCCACATACAACTTTGCAAGCTTCTCCATCGAGTAATCCATTCTAATTGGAATAAAGTGAGCAGATTTTGTCAATCTATCCACTATAACCCAAATAGCCTCACAGTTACTCGGGGTCCTCGGCAAACCCGAAACAAAATCCATCGAGATGCTGTCCCACTTCCATTCCGGTATAGACAGAGGTTGTAACAAACCGGAAGGCTTTTGATGCTCTATCTTGGACTTTTGACATACCAAACACGAATACACAAATTCCGCAATTTCCTTTTTCATACTCGGCCACCAAAATAACTTTCTCAAATCTTGATACATCTTTGTGGCACCGGGATAAATGCTCAATCCACTTCGGTGTCCTTCCTCAAGGATCCTATTTTTCACATCTCTCACATCGGGAACACAAACTCTATCACGACATCTCAAGACGTCGTTCTCATCAATTCTAAACTCTCCTCCTTGACCTTGGTTAACTAAAGTCAATTTGTCAACCAAAACCAAGTCCTTTTTTTGTCCTTCTCTTATCTCATCCAATATTCCACTTGTAATCTTCAACATACCAAGTTTCACACCAAAGTAAGTTTCTTCACAAACCAAACTCAAGTCGCGAAACTGTTCAAGTAATTCCCATTCTTTAACCATTAGCATAGACATATGCAATGATTTTCTACTCAACGCATCGACAACCACGTTCGCCTTTCCAGGATGGTAATTCAAACTAAAATCATAATCTTTCAAGAACTCTAACCATCTCCTCTGCCTCATATTCAACTCTTTCTGATCAAACAAATATTTCAAACTCTTATGATCACTGAAAACGTCGAATCTCGATCCAAACAAGTAATGTCTCCAAATTTTCAACACAAAAACAACAGCTGCCAACTCCAAGTCATGAGTCGGATAATTCCTCTCGTGTACCTTAAGTTGCCTCAAAGAATAGGCCACCACTTGTCCACTTTGCATCAACACACCACCTAACCCCATCAATGAAGCATCACAATACACTATAAACGGTTCGGATGGATTAGGTAAAACTAACACAGGAGCAGTAGTCAACCTTCGCTTAAGCTCTTGAAAGCTATCCTCACACTGAGTAGTCCACACAAACAATTGCCCCTTTCTCGTCAATTGTGTCAATGGTAAAGCCAACTTCGAAAAACCCTCAATGAACTTACGATAGTATCCGGCTAAACCAAGGAAACTTCGTATCTCAAACACAGATTTAGGAGATTCCCATTCAGACACAGCTTCTATCTTGGTTGGATCAACGGAAATACCTCCATGAGATATCACATGTCCAAGAAAACTCACTTGCTTCAACCAGAACTCACACTTAGAAAGTTTAGCAAACAACTAATTCTCTTTCAAAATTGACAACACAATTCCTAAGTGCTCGGCATGCTCTTTCTCATTCTTCGAATAGATAAGAATGTCATCAATAAAGACCACCACAAACTTATCAAGGAACTCATGAAAGATTCTGTTCATGTACTCCATAAACACACCAGGTGCGTTCGTAACACCAAAAGGCATCACCGAATACTCATAGTGTCCGTACCTCGTCCTAAACACCGTCTTTTGAATGTCACTAGCTTTCACCCGAATTTGGTGATAACCAGATCTCAAGTCAATCTTACTGAACACACAAGCTCCTACCAACTGGTCCATCAAATCATCAATTCTAGGTAAAGGATATTTGTTCTTGATAGTAACTTTGTTCAACTGCCGATAATCCACACAAAGTCTCATCGTTCCTTCTTTCTTCTTTACTAGCAACACTGGTGCACCCCACGGAGAAACACTCGGACGAATGAACTTCTTATCAAGTAACTCTTCAAGTTGGCTCTTTAGTTCAACCAATTCTGATGGTGACATCCGATACGGAGCCATTGAAACAGGACTAGCACCAGGAACTAAATCAATAGAAAACTCCACTTCACGTTCTGGAGGTAAATCCGTAATCTCTTCCGGAAACACCTCTGGAAAATTACAAACAACAGGAACATCCTTTCTCACTCCACTATCACCAAGACTCATGCTTGCCATCAACACAAACAATTCAGCCCCATCTCTAACACACCTCTTCATCTGTTGAGTAGACAAGAACGCAACGCCTTCCTTCTCGGACTCGAGAAAAAGAACCGCTTTAGCAAAACAATTGATATAGACGTGGTTGGATCTCAACCAGTCCATACCCAAAATGACATCAATCTGACTCAAAGGAAGACATACGAGATCCACTTCGAAATCTCTACCACACATACGCAAAGGACACTTCAAACAAATGGCTGAAGTAGAAACCGAACCCATTGCAGGCGTATCTATCTCCATACTTCTACCCAAATTAGATAACACAAGACCTAAACTAGTAGCACAATCCAATGAAATGAATGAATGCGTAGCACCCGTATCAACAATAGCAATCAAAGGTACATTAAGGATAAAGCAAGTACCTCTGATCAACCTCTCATCTGCCGAAGTCTCGGCACCAGACAAAGCAAACACTTTTCCTCGCTCCTTCTTTGGCTTCGTTCACTTTGTACTAATGTGCCCTTGCTCGCCACAATTGTAGCAAGTCACACTAGCACCCAACCTGCACTCGTTAGATCGGTGACCAATCTTCCCACACTTGAAACATGTCGGCTCAGCTTGGCGACACTCCATAGCACGGTGTCCCTCTTTCCCACATCTATAGCACTTCACCGGAGTAATAACTCCCCCACTTGGACTCTTGCTCACATTTATCGGTTGCTTCCCTTTTCCATCATAAGGCTTAGGACGCATTTGCCCCTTGCCTCTCTTGTCACTTAAACTCTTGTAGTAAGCACTACTATCACGACTATCCTCGTCATAGATACGACTTTTGTTCACCAATTCAGAAAAGCGGGTAATTTGTTGGTACTCGATTGCTTTCTTCACATCCGACCTTAAGCCATTCACAAACTTCAAGCATTTAGATCTCTCGGCATTCACCGTATTATAGTGGGGACAATACTTGATCAATTCTTGGAATCTGGCGGCATACTCCGCAACGCTACCACTCCCTTGTTTCAACTCCAAGAACTCCACCTCTTTCTTACCACGGACATCCTCGGGAAAGTAATTCTCCAAGAAAGTATCTCGGAACATTGCCCACGTAACCATAATGTTCTCTTCATCGAACCTATGACTTGTATTAATCCACCAATCTTCCGCTTCCTTCACAAGCATGTGAGTTCCGAATTGCACTTTCTGAGCATCAGTGCAATTCATCACTCGGAAAATCTTTTCAATGGCCTTCAACCACTCTTGAGCTTCTTCGGGCGCATGCTCTCCTTTGAAAGTAGGCGGGTTGTTTTTCTGAAACTTTCCAAGAGCACAAAAAGCATCATCAACTCTATCATGTGGCACTGGATTAGGTTGTGGCCTCTGATTCAAGGATTCAGCGAGCAATCGTAATGCCTCAGCAAGTGCATTATCATTCCTCCCAGCTACCATCTTCTTCTGAACAACACAAAAGTATTGATCGCGTCAGATACACAATCAAATACAATGGAATTAGTAACATTAAGACCTGACAACTGACCGACAATGCTCTGATACCACTATTGTAACACCCCTTCTAATAAACCCCGAATTAAACGATATAATTAAAATCAGAGAAAATAAAATTTTGCACGGAAGGAGTGTCACAACATCAATTCACATATTCAAGAAAAACGGACATGACATATTCGTCACTTTAATCATTTAATCACATAATACATTCATGGCATATACTTTCTTTTTCGTGCAAACGCAACAGAATCATAATAACTTCATCTCCAAAGGAGGAATCAAAATATAAAATTCAAGGCATTAAGCCATATGGTTCATACACCAAACATGTTGTCAAGTCATAATACACATACATCAATATATAATCAAAATAATGGATTATATACAAGTATAATCCATCTACAAAATATACGAGTTCGAATGCGGACACCTAACCCCCAAGTGTTACAACCAGAGCATCGACTCGATAAACCAAAATAAAACGGATTACAATCCAAATGCATTCGCTAAGCTAGTGCCTCGCACTACCGTCTTCGGTACCTGAACAATGCCGAAGCAAGCATTTTCCAACAGAAGGGTAAGAATTCCAACAAACATAAAGTATGTAATTTAAAGCAAATGAAAGGAATTAAATAAAGGAATCTTACTCTTTTTCCAACTCTTACATAAACTACATAAGATATTCATTTAATCAAATTCTCATATTCAACAAATCAAAGTAAACAAACACAATCCATTTCATTTACCAATTAGCACATAATGCATAATATTCAATGACACATAAACTCAATAAAACGTGTACGCGCGACTCGACACAATGACACGACTCATGCATGTGGTACCAATCATCTATTATCCTTCGGACTTGACGATGTCTATCCCTCAGACGGATAATCACAAAAGCCCATTCCCTAAGCTTTCAAACCCCCACTCTGAGTTTGGGACGAGCCACTAGCCTCCACGAGACTAACAGACATCGCCTCTTGACACGACTTATGATGCAGTGTGCAATTCAATCAACAATAATATACAAATCGAGGCATCCCTCTATCTCAATTACAAACATACATCACCATAATTCAACCATGTGGATTAATCTCACAACATTGCACAACAAACATCATTTATTTCATTTTCAACAATTATCCCACAATACCAAAATATTCATAAACCAAACACATCATTTCCGGAATCGGCAATTAACCAAATATCTCAAATATTCAACACATCTACAATTTAATTCATCTCCGGTCGTACTCAAAATATTAAGTTTTACCAATTAATCATAACCGGTTATATTAATTAATTACACTGTTAATTATAATATATATTAATATATTAATTAAATTATTAATATAACATAATATTTATAAATTAAACAATGTTATTTCTGGAATCGACATTTCACAATACATTTCAAATCTATCACATATCTACGATTTAATTAATCTCCGATCGAAACCAAAATATCAAATTTCATCGATAAACCGTAATCAAATGCAAAAAAATACACTAGATGTTTAGGGGAAGTCTAACCCTTACCGATTAGTTCCCGGAACGAGCTTTTTCGGTTGATTTTCCAGAAATTTCTTCCTCTCCTCTTCAATCCTATTTTCCCCCTTTTTCTTCACTTCTTCTTCTCTACTTCTCTCTTTCTTACTTTCTGATATCTTTTTTTTTCTATCTAACTACCTATTATATAATATATAAAAAAACTAACTTATTTTATTATATTACTTACTTATTATATTATATAAAACTAACCTACATAACATATAAATTTATATACTTTACTACTCTAACTTAACATAACTTATATATAATAAAACTAATATTTTATTAAATTAATTTAATATAATTAAATAACATTAATTTATTAGTTTATAATAAATCAATTAATACTAATATAAATCCATCCTCACAAATAAATCAAATAATACATATAATAAAATATTCACACACTAAATATAATATTATCGTACAAAAATAATTATTTTTCGGTAAAACAAATAAACCTAATTAATCACATACCGGACCGAATTACCGATTAAATAATTATCATTTTATTCAAAATAAACATCAACCGATCATTTTTAGAAAATAATAATATAAATAATATTAATTAAAACAGGGTGTTACAACATGCACGGTCTTGAGGAATGCAATCAAAGCCTTTGCATGGGCTTCAGAATATAATAACAAAGACAACATCAATATCTTGGAGGGGGTATGCCCCAACTGCTCGACCACATTGTAGTCTCTCTTTTTAATTATTTTTAAGATTACCTCTATCTCTTGCTTAGAGGATTCCACAACAACTTTTCTAGGTGCCTCCGTCTAGGCAGGCTCACCTACAACTTCTTTGCCTCGAGTCCCATATGACTCATTGGCAGGGGTAACAACTGGAGTAAGAACATGAGTTGCAGTTGAAGTATTGGTAGGAATAGCAGGTGAAATAACAACAGGCTTATTGACAGTCTACGAGGAAATCTCAGGAGAGAAAACCCTTCCACTTCTGGTTATCTTACTGGCCTCGACAATGTTACTGACATTGGGATCAACCTCTTCATTCTTCACGTCTTGTTTAATGCCATGGTAGTAAACATCAGCGCCATAATGCCAAGGGACAGCTTTGTCCGAGGCGTACGGGACAGAACCAGGAAAGGTTATTATTAACGGAGAAACTCTCGGAGCGGGTGTAATCCTAATAGGTCTTCTCGAGGAGACCTTGGAAGGATTGGCGGAAATGGTTATAATAGCAACATCTTCGAAAGGAACAGCTGGAATCAAAGTTTTCTCAAACAAAATTTCTCTGTTGTCCATCAGGCTGGACACCTGTCTTCAGCAAATAGCAACCATAAGGAAGATATGAACACATGTGACAACCTTCACCATAACCCGGAAATAAACCAACCAACAATAAATTCTTCTTAAAAGTCATAAGGGGAGTAGAAACTTCATCAACTGAGGTCACAAACAGATCGATATCAACGACATTAAATCCACAGTTGTGCTTAGGCATGGGAGCAGTTATGATATTGGGCTTCTCCGGAGCATCAAACTCAATCTCCTTGGCTTCAATCAGATCTTGTACTTTATTTCTTAGAGCCCAGCAGTCATTTGTATCGTGACCAGGACTCTTAGAATGGTAGGCACACCAAGTGTTTGGATTGTACCAAGGAGAGGTGGTATTAGGATTCTTGGGAGCCTCTTTCAAGGTTGCCAAGTTGGATCTCAGCAGATGGGGTAGAACCTCTGTCAATGTCATGTTAATTCGGGTAAACTGCCTTTGTGGTCTTTCTACCCTTTGTTGATTATTATGTTGTGGAGCAGCCGCAGGCCTAGGTATCATTACAGCACTTACCATCGGACGGTGTTCAACTTTGCTCTAACCTCTTGGGCTATAAATAACACTGGCTTCCTTCTTACCAGCGAATGGCTTCTTTACTGAACTTGACGAGGTATCTTTCTGTATTTTACCACTCTAGATCCCAGCTTCTACCCTCTCTCTAGTTAATATCAGCTCAGTAAAACCAGCCAATGAGCTACCGATCAAATGGTTAAAGAATGGACCAGAAAGGGTTCCAAGAAACATATCAACCAACTCCCTATCAGACAAAGGGGGTTGGACTCTCCCAGCCAAATATCTCCACTTCTGCGCATAGTCCTTAAAGCCTTCACCTGCACCCATGGACATACTCTGAAGTTAAGTACGGGTACGGGTAAGGTCAGTGTTGTATTGATACTGCTTATAAAAAGCAGAAGCTAAATCCTCCCAGTTTCGGACATTGGTTCCCTCCAATTGGTAGAACCATTCAAGCTGAGTCCCTGACAGACTGTCTTGGAAGAAGTGAACCCACAAGTTCCTATCAGCAGTGTGATGCTGGATCTTCCTTACATAGGAACGTAGATGAAGCTTGGGACAAGACACCCCATCATACCTTACGAAAACCGAAGCTTTAAATTTTTATGGGATGACTACCCCAGACACCAATCCCAGTTCTTTAAAATCTAGCCCTGGTATTCTCTGGATTTCCATGGCGCTTAACCGATCCTCTAACTGCTTGTACCTATCCTCAGTGAGAGGATACTGCTCATTATTATAGTCTGTATCATTGTTAGAGACTTTAGGATTAGGGTTCTCCTCCCTTGTTTCTCTCTCTTGATTTTCCCCTTCTTTGGACGAGGAGGTCATATCGACTGGTTGCCTTAGCGGCCCCCTAAATCTTCTGCCCATATTGAGGGCACCGATGAGCTTTTTCTTCTCTTTCAGGATGAGGGTCTTCAGATCCTCCTTCCCTTTTGCCATAGTTATGAACATCGGTTGAAATTGGGCATTTTTTTCCAGAAGATCTTTGATGCTTTGTTCAGAAGACATTTTTGCTGAAATAAACAGCGAAGAAGATGAGAAACCTGTAATGGTACCTGCTTATGTAATGTTATGGATGATATGTATATGCAATGATTTCAAGGAAATTAGAGATTCAAATTTTCTTTAGACAAAAAGGGAACACACGTTATATTACTAAATCAAAGCTTGAGTACATCATGCCTCTTTGGGCTTACAAAGAAATACAAAAACTCTAAGATAAAAATGTTGTACGCATCCTCTTTGGCGCGATGTATGCGTTTAGAGTCTACTCCTCATGAAGTTCTTTAGTGAGCTCTAGGTTCTTCTTCTCGCTGGCGTATAATTGGGCCTCAAAAGTGTCTCATTCCCCCTTAAGCTATATCCAATCCCTTTGTAAGTCTTCAAGAGAGGTGGGCATGTCAGGATGTAGGATAGTGTATGGAACATCTCCTTTCACAACAGGCTCTATGATCACCAGAGGAATGGAGGGGTAAGGCATCATAAGACTTTGAGCACGAGCTCGTTCCCATTTGAGGTAAGGCTCAAGAGGGATGTAATTCTTGTGCCCAAATGTCTTGCTATCTACCTTGTTCAACACCCTCCAGGCTCGGATAAACCTCTGGCGATGACCTTGATTGTCATTCTCGTAGTCAAATACTAACCCTTGAATTAGAATCTCATGTGGACCATCCCTTCGGGCATAACCAAACTGTTTTAAAGCTAAGAAGGGGTTATAGGTGATACCTCCCCTAATTTCAAGTAAGGGGACATTAGGGAATTCTCCATAAAGATCGATGATAATAACATTCTCTATAGATCGGGAACACCAATGGATGTCTGAATGTTTGAGCGTCATCAACCTTTGTGACCACCTTGAACCTTGCTCGTTCTTCAATATAGATTGGGGAAGATGTGAAATAAACCATCTTTCCAAGAGAGGAGTGCAACACATAAGGATACCTCTTTCCCTCATAGTGAGAGTGTGAAAGTAATGTAGGATGTCTCCAAGCAAAGTAGGCATCGGGTTACGAGACATGAAGATTTTGACGGCGTTCACATCTACGAGTTGGTTAGGATTTGGAAACAAAACCATGCCATAGATGAGGAGAGCCACAATTTCCTCAAAAGCTTGCAAATCCAAAGAGTTCCAACAATTTTGGGCTTTCTCAAACAAGAACTTTGCTAGGAAACCTTTGACACCACTCCTTGTCTCCCAATTAGTTGTGATATCAGATTGTTGCAAGTGTAGAGCTTGAGTAATCTCTTCGGGCTTTGGATCTCTTTCCGCACTGTTGAAAGGTGGTTGATTGAGAATGGGAATCCTCAATAGTTGTGAGAATTCTTCCAAAGTAGTCACAAGTTGATAATCGGGAAATCTGAAGCAATGGTGTAGAGGATCAAAGAATTGGAAGAGCACTTTCATCATATCTTCATCAGTTTTGGAGGTAACCAAGTTTAGGAGGCGACCACGTCTTTCGATAAATGGAGAATTCTCAGGAATCCTTGATGCTAACTGTTGTACCCCAAAATTTTCCCTCTCACTTATCAAGAATTTGCTTACAAGATCTTCTTGGGCTCAAACTGCACTAGGGTTGATCAACTCAGGACACCTCCTTAAGCACTGATGACCAAAATTAGGGTTTGAGTTTGCACAAGTTTTTTTGAACTTCCAATTACCCATATTGTTTTCATGGATCATTATGGACCCCCAAGATCACTCATGTCAAGTTTCAAGCTTTGAATCACACTTTTGCTCAGTCAATTGAGCAGTTGACCTAAAAATAAGTTGTATTGGGGGAAAAGTCAACTATGGCCAATTTACAGTCAAACTTCATGATTTTTGATCCACATCAACATTTTAAACTCACATGTATCTTTTTATCAAGTTTGGACCATAATTCCTCAAGAAATTTGATTAAATCTCCAAAAGGGCAAAATGGTCAAAATTAGGAATTTTACTGTGAAAGGGAAATTTATGATTTTTGACCTAGAAAATGACCAATTGGTTTAAGGCACGATCTCAAGAGTCCAATTGCATCATTTTGACCTAATAACATGGCTCAAAACATTGCTCAAGTCCAAAGGATTGACAGATGAATTTTCAGTCAATTGATAAAAAGTCAATTGTATACTAAAAAGTCAAACTTTGACTTTTTGGTCAAAATCAAATGTAAAAGATCAAAATTCATCAAAACATGTAAAAATATGAAACTTATTCATCAAAAAATCAAAAAGTCAAGATTTCATTTTGAAAAGTCAAAATTTCTAAACTTAGAAATTTTTCTAAGTGTTGGAAACTTCATGTTTTTTCATAACTTTGAGCAAACTCTTCACCATGATGCAAGATGATTCAAGATAAACTTCCAACATGAAAGTTGTAGATCTCCATGAAATATACAACTTTACCTCACACAACTTCTTCCAAAAGTGCTTGGATCTCAAGTTATAATTTTAAGAACATGTGGTCATGAAACAAAACACCTAGTGAAAATTTTGCCCTAATTTGGTCAGGATTTTGACCCAACTTCATGGAACTTTTTCATATAGTTCCAAGGGGAATCTTCAAAATAAATTCAAATATGGGTTGTATAGAATATTTCAAGCTTTCCAAATTTTCCAAGAACTCCTTGAGATCATTCTTGAGTAGGGAGAATCGAAGAGAGGAAGTTAGGGTTTTATCAGTTGAATTACAAGTCATTTTGTGATGAACCAAATTCAAAATTCAAACTATGCTGCATAAACTCTACTTTGCAGGACGCAAACTTGTTAGGAACTCCATAATTAATTGCTTGCACAACTGTTAGAGGTCTCATTTCAAGCATTCAATGCATGAACATGCTTTATATCCATTTTGGGAAGAAAGTGCACATTGCCATTTTGATAAAGTGACTTTTTGCAAAACACTTGTTCTTGAGCCTTGCACTTGTTCTCTTCTGATCATACATGTCATACAATACATGAGAAATGGTTTAGACACTTACAATCATCCAGCCCATGCTTGTACCTCACATTGAAACTTGGTTTCCCTCTTTTTTTCAAAATCAAGTAACCTAGCCAAAAGCTTGTGACTTGTACTTCTGACTTGCCAATACACTCAAGAACTTTTGCTTATACATAGATAAACCATTTTCCACAAAAGACACGAATGCTTAAGCCCTGAAAACAACTAGAACTCAGAATCACCAAAAACACTTCAAAACTTGTCATTTTTGAGTTTTGAAGCCAATCTTCAAATCTACTCGTGCGTTTCTTGGCCTTTTGTTTTCAAAAGCTTCTAAACAACATACACAAACAATCCCAACACCTGCAGCATCACTGTAACACCTCTATTATCATCCACCATTTTCAAAAACAGAGCTTTGCACTTAGACTTCTCCAAAACTCCTCAGGCCCTTTCAGCTCCAGCTAAGCATTCCATTAGCTTCCTAGGAACTTGAGGAAGCTAACCCAACAATTGGAACTCCTTGAAAGCTGCTCAAACATCAAACCTGATATCCTCTTGCAAGATAAGATTTCTAACTTTGGAACTTTTCATACAGGCATCATCAATGATTTATTTGTGAATGAAACATGTAGATATCATTGCCCTAAAGCTAACCATGTCCATAGTTTCCATTAATTTTTCCTGAGCTTAGAGAATTTTAAGTTTGAGTTATCTGAGATTTTTAGGGTTCATATTAGGGCCAATGAAATTCATGTTTGTCTTTGATCCATAGTTTTAATGCTTTACATTTCTGAAACCGTGAGGAAATTTGCTACAAGTTTCATGTTTATAGTTTTCATTTTTGTTGAGATTTGAACAAGTTACAGAGCTTCTGGATGGGCGTGAGGTTGAAGATAAAGTTGGCCTCAGGAACATGTTTGCCTTATGTATTTATTGTTTGAGTTATATAAACAGATGTATAGCCACCTCAGTGGTAGAAGCGCGCGCCTGTAACCAAAGGGACCTGGGTTCGAGCCCCAGTGGTACCCTTTTGGTTTTTTTTCATTTTTTTTTTGCAATTATGACTTCTTTTTGCAAGCGTTGGGCCTCCTTGGGCCTTTGCTGTTTTTGTTTTTGCTTCCTAACCCCCCTGTTTCATTTACACGCCTCTGACTCAATTTTATTTTATTTTCTTATTTTCTTATTTTATTTGTTTTCTTAATTATTTTCTAATATTAAAAAACCATAAAAATATAAAAATAGTATATTTATATTTTAACTTAGTTTATTTATTTTTTCTCACAAAAAACATTTTATTTAACCACACTTTATTTATTTTACTAATTATTCTTGTAAATTTAATTAAAACTAAGATATTATTTATTTTCTTTTACACCAATTAAAATATATTATTTTAATATAAAAAGGCCAAAAATATTTTATAATACTATAAATTATTTCCAAGACAAAAATACAAAAATACTTTTCTTAAACTTAATTTCCTTTTAATCAATTAATAAACTTAAGGGTTTATTTAAAATCTTTTCTTATTAAATTAGGGTTACTTTTATTATTTTAATTAATTATTTTCTTTTAATTAATTAGGTTAAAACAAATTCACTTTTCCTAAAAAATCTAAACAAAAATATCCATTTTCTTTATATTTGCATTCTTGCAAATTTATTCATCTTGTACATTATTTATTTCAATTCTTGTACAAATTCAATTTGGTTGTAATAGATTAATTAGGTTTATATTCTTGCAATCCCCATTTACAATTTGTACACCCCCTTCCACAAGTATTGTAATAGCGTAGGAACTTTAAATTCCGCAATTTATCGCTTTTATATACAAATGCTAGTAATTAGGGTTTGTATGAAAAGACTAAAACCAATGCTTAGAAAACCTTAATCAAAGAAAAAATCAAGCATGAAAAACAATATACTTGCACACAAGCACCCCTAGGATAAATCCACTTGGTTGCCTTTACAAAATGACCATATTACGCATGTGAGGTATCTTAGTAAAAACAAGCGAAAATACAAGATCATAGTCCCTCGATGACGCTATCTATGTTGCCTTTCAAATGATCTTAGTCCCTAAAAAAGAATGCTAAGATACCTTGCAAAATTTCTAATCATGGTTATATGATGACCCACGCCCGTCACGTTTACATCCAAAGATAGGGTTACTTACCAAATCCATGGTAAGATAACAATGTCAAAGGAAAAATAAAATGAACAAGAAAGACTTTTGAGTAGGTAGAATGCTCCTAATTACTTGCTCAATTTTAAACAAAACATCCTTGCTATTTACAAAACAAACACCTACACTTTCAAAACATCTTACAAACTTGAAAACATTTTCAAAATATCAAACATCTTTGTATATATTCTTACGAACGAGAATTATTACAAAGTTTGCCTAAACAAAGGCCTCTTTACAAAATACTTTCAAAAACCACACAAAGCACAATTTCAAACAAAAGCAAGTGTTCTAGCAAGTAATTAAGAGCCCATGGAAAACCATGGATGAAAAGGGTGTTAATACCTTCCCTTTTCATAATCTACCCTCCGAACTCAAGAAATAATCTCAAAGGTCTTTCCTGTGCTTTTTCACCTTTCCTTTTGGATAAAAGAAAAGTCAGTGGCGAATCTTGCTAACCGCAACATTTGCCTTCAAACACAAAACCTTTAAGTCAGTTCTCCCACCGTATCACATTAACTCTTTGAGTTGAGGAGGAATCCTTACGAGATTGACTTGAATGGTTTTTCTGCGAATAGAATCCATGTCCTACAAAACAGAAACAAAGATAAATCCCAAAAATCCTTGAAATGGTTAGTGAGTATGAGTATGATGTTATGATGTTTATGATGTTTATGATGTTATGTACAAAAATATATACACAAACAAAGAAGACAAGTCCTTAGGTTTAGGCTTGCATGGAGTCTCATAGGTAAGTACCCTCTTGAAGTTTAGTTGGCTTAAACATGTCCTAGCAATAGTAATCGGGTTCTAAGGAGCTCAATATCACTGGTTTGTTTCTTTGGTCATTGTTTCAGCATAAGCCTCTTTAATGGCGACCGAAATATACCAAAAAAACCAAACCTCAATGAGTGTAGTATAGAGTATCTACCAACTTTGGACTGCACCGAAGTCGGTCATCTCACTACGTCCTAATGGCCAAGTTGGTCAAGTTAAGGTTCTAAAAGTCAATTAGTGCTTCATGACATCACTCAGCAGCCCCATATTCTCCTTGCCTACTCAAGGGCTACCGATACCCACAAATATGTCACACTAACATAGCTATTGCTTAGACCATGTCGGTATACCCCGCACAGTTTCCACAATGTATTGCTACTTACCTATAAGGTATCCCAAATCCGGGTAGAGGATTCAAACCCAAACAAAGAACCAAAATGTAAAGCATACAAGTCAAACAATGAAAGCAAGTAAATATGTTCTAACCCTAAGGTAACCCCACTTTTAAATTATTCCCCAGTAGAGTTGCCAGTTCTGTAACACGGTGGGAGAATTGACTTGAATGTTTTGCGTTTGTATTCGCAGATGTTTCGGTTAGCAAGCGTCGCCACCGACTTTTCTTTTATCCAAAAAAGGAAAGGCTAAAAAGAACAGGAAAGAACTTTAGAGATGTTTTCTTGAGTTTGGGGGGTAGATTATGAAAAGGGAAGGTGTTAGCACCCTTTTCATCCATGGTTTTGCATGGGCTCTTAGTTACTTGCTAGATCACTTGCTTTGTTTGAAAATATGCTTTGTGTTGCGGGTTTGAAAATATTTTGAAAATGTCTTTGTAATGGTTCTCGTTTCTATAAGAACGCGTACAAAGTGTTGTTTCGAAAATAGTTCAAAGAGATGTTTATGGAATGTGTTTTTTGAAAGTGTTCTTAAAAATATGTTTTTGGAATGGTTCCCGTCTCTATAAGAACGTATACAAAAAGCTTTTTTCTTTTGAGAAAAAAGGTATTAATGTGAAAATATTGGTGTAAAATGTTTGGTTGTGAGCAAGCGAACAACTAGGAGTGAATCTACCTACTCAAAAGGTCTTAAATGTTATTTTCCTCCTCCTTTAGATGTTGCTATATTAACATTGATTTGGTGAGAATCCCCATTCTTGGATGTGAAAGGACAAGCGCGGGACGTTTGTACAGTCATAGAAGGAAACTTATGAGACGCTTTAGCAATTTTTCGTAAGGGACTAGATCGTTTTATCGAAGGCAACATCGAGGGACTACAATATTTTTATTGAAGGGTCTTTGCTAAAGCGTCCCATATTCGAGGGACATGACTGTTTTTCAAAAGGAAAACAAAGTGAGATTACCCTAGGGGTGCCAGTGTACAAGTGTGTTTGTTTGCATGCATTTTGTCCTGCATTTAAAAGTTATTTATTTGTTGATTTTATCTTGCCATACATCCTAATTACTAGCAATATATGAAAGAAAAAAATACGAAAAATAAAATCCTAAGCTATTACATCATTAGGGGGATGAGGGTACAATTTGCAAATAGGGATGAAATAAATGTCTAATTATTACAAACATATCGAACAAATGGGCAGCAATGAAAAATATATATGTATAAACAATGTAGAAAATGGGAGAAACTGTCTTTTGAACCATTATGTGTCAACACATGCTGTTATGCATCGACACATAACTTTTCCCATCTCCTGTAAATAAAAATCAGCTCAGTATGAGTCGACACATAATGGGATGTGTCGACTCATACACCTTCTTGATGTCGACACATACGCATTTTGTGTCGACTCATGGACTTTTCAACCTTCTGTTTTGGGACCTGGAATCAGTATGAGTCGATGCATGGGATTTATGTGTCGACTCATACCCTGTTTTTTTTACTAGGATGAGTCGACACATGTGTATATGTGTCGATCCATGCTGCATTTTTCTGCCTTAAACATTATTTTATTGTCCATGCATGTCAGTTTACATCATATGATTGATAAACATAAATAGCAAGAAAATGGTTAGCTAAAAGGGGCAATGATTACTACATCTTATCTTCAAAACTAAATCATTAATGATGTATGAAAAATACCAAGTCAAGAAGACTTACCTTGAAATTACACTCGGTGTTTAAAGTCTGAATACTTTCCGAGATGCTGTGATGGCTCCAATGAATCTCCAGGAAGCTTGTCCCAAGTTGTTAAAACCCAGTCAAGTTGTACAGTATTATTTTTTTATGTTTTGAGGGTGAGGATAATGGCACTAACAGAAACTGTTTTAGTGTTTTTACAATCTCTATCTGCTAAGGTGTTTGGTTTATGTGAGAGTTTGTAGGATGGAATAATGGATTGAAGTTCTGTTTTGAATGAGATTAGAGCTGGTTTTTTTCTTGAATGAGCCAAAGTTACAAAGAATACTGTTTTTTCTTTTAAAAACTCTCTATCCTCTCCAAAAATTCCCACCCTTATGTCTTATGAAACAGTCCCTTTTGTAGACCCTTGACTGAGGTTTAGGGGGGAAACAAAATAAGTCATTTTGAACTGTTTTTGCCTACTGTTTTGATACTTTATTCACATAATTTTATTTTGCCATTTTGGTGCAATTTTGGGGCTATTGTGATGCAAGTTAGGGCAGACTGCATAGAGTAGTTTTGAATTGTATAGGACAACATATGCAGATTTGTGGTGCAGCATATCACAAGGTTTTTTGTAGGACAACAATGGAGTAGGGTTTTGGGAGTGTTGGGGCAATGTAGCATATCATACTTTGTTCAACTTGGACAACAAAATTTATAGCATGGAACAAATTTGGTCTTGTGGAGTATTTTATGCACATTGTATCAAGGACAAAACATTGTGGCAAGGTTTTGAGTTAAATAGAAAAAATCCAAACAAGACATAGTTTTAGAATTTATAAATTTGCAAAAATGTCACTTGGTAATAACATGAATTATTTTCCTCATTTTAAATTATTTGGAATTGTAGTAAAAAATGTCATGAAGCAAATGAAATTAACAAGTATAGAAAATACTTAGAAAAATTTCAAAGTCTCGCAAAAGCTAGATTTTTTATTCTCTTGATTTTTGATGATCAAATTTCACCTTTTGGATGTCTTGACGCAATGTGATTTTTTGGACTCAAACTTGGTCAAAAAGTCAAAGTTTGACTTTTTAGCGTCCGGTTGACTTTTTCCAACTGAAACTTCAATTTTGCTCATTTTCCCCCTTTTGATAATTTGAATGATTTTCTTAGAAAATTGTGATTTGAGGCTTGAAACTTGACTGAAGTAATTCTAAAGGGTCCATGAAGATCAGTGAAAGTCATTTGAAGCAATAGAAATTTGAATACCTTTGTGCATATTCAAAACCTAATTTAAGGTATTAGTGTTGAGGAGGTTGTTTGACCTAGTCGGTACTTGCACAAACTCGAGGAATTGAAGATCTTTGTAGGAAATATCTTGAGAAATGAGAGGGAAAATTTTAGGGTACAACAGTTGCCTCTGTTCAATCTTCTTAAGCCTGAGGATGTAGATTGGCTGGTCTACCTTTCGTGATATGAAGGTGGAAGATGATTGAACACTAGAGTGCCTAGAAATTTGCACTTGCATGAAGTAATAATGATTGGTGATATCGGGAATGGGCTTACAGATGCCATTTGGAAGGCGACGGAGAATCGTCGGAGATGGGCTTAAAGATGCCATCCAGAAAAGATCGGTTGCATAAGAGATTCCTTGGCGAGAATTCTTGTACCTGCTGTTGAGGAGGACTTCATCGGGGAATGTTGATTTATGTCCTGGGAAGTGTAAAATCAAGCTTCACAAATAAGCTTTTGTTTTGATGAAGACAAACCATGGATAACAAAGAAGGCAATGATTTTGATCAAGCATCTAAGCATCTAAGGATAATATCTTCATTCAAAGCTCTCAACAACTTTAAAGGTATAATAATATTATAAACTTTGATCTTAAGATATAGATGCTCAAAAATGAAAAAGAAATGTTTAAGAATCATTACTCAAGCTTTTCAAAGATAAAATTTCATTTTTTTTCTGCATGCAATCGATTTACATCTTAGTGCAATTGATTGCACACTTCAAAATTTCAGATCTTTTGCTTCTGTTTCTATGTGCAATAGATTTACATTACCTATGAAATCGATTGCATACTTAAATTTTTCAAAACGTTTGCTACTGACTTTGCATGTAATCGATTACATTGTTAGTAAAATCGATTGCACTCAGTTAATTTTTGCTACTGTCATTGCATGCAATCGATTATATTGTTAGTGCAATCGATTTCACTCTTCAAGATTTTGAAAAATAGCTGTTAAAAACCTTGTGCAATCGATTTACACCAAGGGTGCAATCGATTGCATACTTCACGAATTTGAAAAATAAAAGCTTTGTTCATGCCTTTTCATCATGCCTTTTCATTACATCTTTTCATTACATCTTTTCATTCAAACTTGGCATTTGTTCATGATACATTTCCAGATCTTCATGATGTTTCAAAAGGGTGTTATGAACATATAAATATTCAATTTCAAATCTAGATCTAACACCTTCTTTCAAAATATTTTCTGAAATTTCAAAATACAAACTCAAGCATTCTTCATTTTCATGCATAAGTTTTCTGCACATTTTCATACATTAATAAACAGAAAACTTTGAGAAAATATATCTTGAGTCTTTGTAAAATATTATTATTGAAAGAAGAAGATTATACATTGTCAAATCACTCTAAGTGATCAATATTACTCTACTCACTCAAACTCACAAATTGATTTTTACTTACTTATTTTCCAAGATTGTTGGAATTAAGTTTAAGTGTTTTTGTTGAAATCTTGTCTTTCCAAGTTGTTGGATACAAGTGTTGTTACATTGAGAGGATTGTTCTCATAGGTAACTTAGTGAAAATCCAAGAGGATTGTTCTTGGTCCAAGAGGATTGTTCTTGGTTTGGTTGGTAGTTCTTGTTTAAGTTTGCCACAATAAGGAAATCTCTTTCATGTTGAAAGGGGACTGGAGTACTCTCGGACTGTGAGGGGAACCGGGATATATTGCCCGTGTCTCTTTATTTTTATGCATTTTTAAGCTTTCCTAAACTCACTTATAACCAGAAAAATAAGAACCATCATCACTAAAAACCAGAATTTTTAAAGTACCTAATTCACCCCCCCCCCCCCCTCTTAGGCGCACTTCGTACTTACAGGAAGTAGAGTCTAGGAGCTTCGGTTATCCATTACTCTGCTGGGGAATTAACTCTTGATTGAGGAGGTGAAAGTAGAATGCATATCTGGTCAGGGTCCAAGCAGTACAATGACTTACTGGGGAAATGTGAAATCGACCGTATCTGGTCGGGTCCGGGCCTTACAGTGTTGTAAACTGTTGTCTGGAGATAAGGGAGAAGGAATATGGATAGTAGGGTTGTTTTGAAATGAAAGCCTGGGTAGTAGGGTTGTTTCAGAATGAAATCCTGGATAGTAAGGCTTATGGGAAAGAACCTGGATAGTAGGGTTACTTGGAAATGTAAGCCTGGATAATAGGTCTTATAGGAAGGAACCTAGATAGTAGGCTTACTTCGAAATGAAAGCCTGGATAGTAGGGCTTATGGGAAGGAACCTGGATAGTAGAGTTACTTCGAAATGAAAGCCTGGATAATAGGGCTTATGGGAAGGAACCTGGATAGTAGGGTTACTTCAAAATTAAATCCTGGATAGTAGGGCTTATGGGAAAGAACCTGGATAGTAGGGTTACTTCAAAATGAAAGCTTGGATAGTAGGGCTTATGGGAAGGAACCTGGATAGTAGGGTTATTTCGAAATGAATGCCTGGATAGTAGGGCTTATGGGAAGGAACCTGGATAGTAGGGTTACCTCGAAATGAAAGTCTGGATAGTAGGGCTTATGGGAAGGAACTTGGATAGTAGGGTTACTTCAAAATGAAGCCTGGATAGTAGGGCTTATGGGAAAGAACCTGGATTAAAAGCCCCTTTCCTTTAAATTGAGACACTATTATGCAACCCAAGACACGAGATTAGAAGCCTTGAAACTTTTACAAACTCCATCTAACCAGAAAAATCTCAAAAAACACCATTTGTATGCAGTTCTGCCCTTGAACTTGTATCTTCCATTTCCATCGTGCGTTTTCCCTCAAAACCATTTTCAAAGCTTCCTTACATAAAATATAGTTCATCCCTGTCCTTGCTCCCCAACTATAACACCATATTCCTCATCTTCCATAACCAAAAATAGAGGTCTGCAACTTGACTTCTCAAGAACATTCCAGACACTCTCAGTTCAAGCTAAGCATTGCATTAGCTTCTTAGAGGTTCAACACATTGAAAGCTGCTCAAACTCAAAACACGATATCCACTTGCAAGGTGAGTTTTCTGATTTTCTAACTCTTCATACAGGCATCATTTGGCTTCCATTTTCAAAGACAAAATGTAGACATCATAGCCCTGAAACTAACCATGTCCTTAGTATTCATTTATGTTTCCTGAGTAGTGTGAATTTTAAGCTTGAACTTTCTGAAAAAATTAGGTCAGATTTGGTACCAAGTAAAATTTGTGCTCATCTTTGATTGATTGCTTAATTTATTTACATATTTGGAATCCTGGTGAAATTTATAACAAGTTTGATGTTCATACTTTTGAGAATGGATGAGGAATGAATAAGTTGCAGAAGTTCTGGCTGGCGCGAGGAAGAAGATGAAGTTGATAACATGAACTTAGTTTATCTTAAGTTTATTGGAACATGTTTCTATACCGGATGAAACAGCCACCCCAGTGGCAGGAAGCGCACGTGTAAGGCATACCTCTATAAGGTCCTGGGTTCGAGCCCCAGCGAGACCTTTTGTTTTTTCAACACTTTCCTTGTTTTCCTTTTTCAGTTCACAACGCGCTTGGGCCTCCATCTGATGGGCCTGCTCCATTTTTCTCATCATCACCCTCCTATTTCCTAAATAGCACCCTGGCCCATACATTTTTTTATTTTGTTTTATTTTTCTGACTTCAAACAAAAAGACTTGGGCCTAATAAATCAAACTGTTTTTTACTTGTTTACCCCCTAAATCATTTTCAAACCCCCTGACTTGCTATTTTTATTTATTTTTTTAATTTTATTTTCATCCCATTATTTTATTTTATTTTTTTATTCTTATTAAAAATACAAAAATATATTTTTTATTAAATATTTAGACTAAAATTTATCATTTTATTTTTACTTTATCTTATTTCTATTAATCAAAAGACCAAAACAATTTTCATAAAAAATTTCTTTTCTTAATTAAAATTAATATAGACTTAGTTTTATTTTTATTTTATTATAATTTAGGAATTTTAATTAATTAATTATTTCCTTTTAGTTTAATTAGGTTAACTTTAAAACCTTTCATGAAAAACCCTAAAAAACAGCTTTCTTTTCTTTTTTACATTATCTTTATATTCTTGTACGTTTATTTGACATTATTCAATATGGTTGTAATAGTAATTAGGTTTTAATTGCTTTCATCTGCATTTGTATATGTACCCTCATTCCCTAAGTGATGTAATAGCATAGAACTTTAAGTTTCCGCAATTTATCGCTTTCAATATTATTGCTAGTAATTAGGGTTTGTATGGAAATACTTAAAACCAAACAAATAGATAACCCTAGTTCAAGCCAAAAATGCATGAAATCAATACACTTGGCACACTTGCACCTCTAGGGTTAACGCACACTAGTTACCTTAGAATAAACAGTCATGTCCCTCGAATGTGGGATACTTTAGAAAAAACCCTCGAATACAAGATCGTAGTCCCTCGATGACCCTTCGATGTTGCCTATGATAAATGTTCTTAGACCCTTACAATAAATTGCTAAGGTATTCTACAATGTTGCCTTCTATGACTGTACGACGACCCTCACATGTTCCTTCACATCCAATGATATGGTTGCTTACTAACTAATGGTAAGATAACACTATCTAAAGGAGGAGGAAAAGAACTAAGACTTTTTGAGTAGGTAGAACGCTCGTAGTTGCTTGCTCACAAGTAAAACCATCTTCACACTTACACTTTCAAAACACCTTTCCAAAATTAAAACTTTTTAATAAACTACTTTCAAAACCAACACTTTGTATACATTCTTATAGAGACGAGAATCATTACAAAGTTTGTCGAAACAAAGGAGTTTTCAAAATATTTTCAAACTTACACAAAACAAAAAAATACTTACAAAGCATTTCAAAGTGAGCTAGCAACTAAGAGCTCGTAGATAACTAAGAATGAAAAGGGTGTTAACACCTTCCCTTTTCATAACCTACCCCCCAAACTCAAGAAAATTCTCAAAAGGTCTTTTCTGTTCTTTTCACCCTTTCCTTTATTGGATAAAAGAAAATCGGTGGCGACTCTTTCTATCCACAATAATTGCGATCAAACGCAAAACACCTAAGTCAGTTCTCCCACCGTATTACAGAACTGTCGACTCTGCTAGGGACTAACTTAAAAGTGGGGTTACCTTAGAGACTAAATCACATTTAAATGCTTTCATTTGTTTGACTTGCTTGCTTTACATTATGGGTTATGTTTGGGTTTTGTATAGATCCTCTACCCGGATCTGGGAACACCATTAGGTAAGTAGCAATAGATTATGGAGACTGTACGGCATATACAAATATGGTTGAAATGATGGCTATGTTAGTGTGACACATTTTTTGGTACCGGTGTCCCTTGAGTTGAATCGAGGAGAATATGGGGCCGACGTGTGGTGTCATGAAGCACTAATTGACCATAGAACCTTTAGTTGAACAACTTTTCCATTAGGAAGTAGTGAGATAGCCGACTTTAGTGTAAAGCTGAAGATTGGTTGATACTCGATACTATGCTCATTGAGATCAGACTTTCGGGATATTTTTGCTGCAAGAAAATATTGATTATACTAAAACAATGCCCGATGAAGGAAGATCAATGATATTGAGATTCTCTAGAACCCGATTACTTTCTAGGATAGGTTGAACCAACTAAACTTCAAGAGGGTACTTACCTATGAAACCCATGCAAGCCTAAACCTAAGGTCCTTATGTGCTTTGTTTGTGATTATTATTCATGACATCATAAACATCATAACATCATAAGCATTCTCACTAACCATTTCAAGGATTTAGGAATTTATCTTTGTTATGTTTTGTAGGACATGGCTTCCACTCGTAGAAATACCATCTGAGTCAACTTCGTGAAAGTATATCCTCAACTTCAAGAGTTAGCATCAAGGGTACCTGGAGATTCTCGCTTCACTAATAAATATGGTGGACTTCTCAACTTGGCTACTTCAAACTTCTAAGAAGATATGATGTGTGTGCTCTTTCAATTCTTTGATACTATGCATCATTGTTTTACCTTTCCCGATTACCAATTAGTGCCTACATTGGAAGACTTCTCTTAACTGCTAGGAGTTCATGTGCTTGATCAAATACCATTCACCAGCTTAGAGGAAACTCCGAAGCCTGAAGTTATTGCCAAAGATTTGCATTTGAAAAGATCTGACATTATGGAAAATTGGGAAACAAGGAGTGGAGTTAAGGGTTTTCTAGCCAAGTTTCTAATGGAGAAGGCTCAGTTGTTTTGGGAAGATATGGATTTTCAAGCTTTTGAAGATGTCTTGGCCCTTCTAATCTATGGTTTGGTTCTATTACCCAATCCGGACCAACTCATAGATGTGAATTCCGTCAAGGTTTTTCTCTCTCATAATTTTGTGCCTACGCTACTTGGAGACATCCTACATTGTTTTCACACTCGCACCATGAAGAAGAGAGGGACTATTTTGTGTTGCCTTCCATTGCTATCTAGGTGGTTTATTTCCCACCTACCTCGATCAACATTGAAGAATGAACAAGGCTTAACATGGTCTCAAAGGATGATGTTGCTCTCACACTCAGATATTCATTGGTGTTCCCGATCTTTGGAAGATATTATCATTGTTGACCGTTTTGGGGAATTCCATAATGTTCCACTATTGGGCATTAGGGGAGGTATTACCTATAACCCTTCTCTTTCATTATGAAAATTTGGGTATGTGAGACGAGATGGTCCCCATGATGTGCTCATTCAAGGTTTGGTATTCGACTACGAGGGAGACGTCCAAGGCTATCGTCAAAAGTTCATACGAGCTTGGAGAATGGTAAACAAAGTGGATAGCAAGACTTTGGGGCATAAAAATTTCATCCCTCTTGATCCTTACCTCAAGTGGGTACGAACTCGTTCTCAAAGTCTCACGATGCCTTACCTAGCCATCTGTTGGCTCCTAAATTCGACACCCTTGTTTGTTATCAATATAGACCATTAATTATGAGTTTGAAGAGTTTCCAGGTTTCGACCAGCTGATCCTGTCGAATGCTCATCAGAAAATGGCAAGGTACTTAGAGAGTTTCTTTTAAGTGGGAATCTTGTTACCTTCGACGTCGAAGGAACTTCTCGACAAAGGTATCTGATGCCCAGGGTGGAACGGTTTGAGATTCGAATGTTTGGAGGGAAAACAGTTCCCAGTAGTTACCAAACGCGACGTGCCAAGATCAGGAGCGTTGAATGCTGTGAGCGTGCCATGTGGCGTCATCTCGAAGCGACGTAACTGCCCAACGGTTACTTAAGATGTGTTTTAGTATAAATACTAGTTGTTCACGTATTTTTTCGTGTGTTCATCATTATATACAAGTCACTCATCTAGATTCAAGTACCCAGTGTGAGCGAAAGAATTGTTGAGAATGTATGTGTGAAACACCATTTAAATTAATCAAAGTCTTTTATATTCAAGCACTTTATTGCCTTTCATTTACTCGTCTCCGTCGAAGCCTTTTATTTAACGCTTTCATTTATTCTATCAAGCTTTTCTTCATGCAATTTACATAAAGTATCTTTACTTTACTGGCATTAATCATCATTAGATGTAGTCAAACCCCAGAAAATCAACCATGTCTTAGGATCAATCTGATCGATCCTGCGAGTCACCAAATAAGTAACCTTTTGGAAGATCAGCGGTTGTTTACCAATTTCCACGGTAAACAAATTGGCACACCCGGTGGGACCTTGTGTTGATTTTTAAGGTTAACCATATTTATACAAAATATCATCTTTTTCGAGAAGTATTGCATGTTATTGAGAAGTGGTAGAATATACACTAACGATACCAATACTAGGAGAAGAAGAGAAGCGATGGCGAATCCGCCAAACAATAGCGAAATCCCACAAACAAATGCGGGAACAACGGTTATCCCAACCGCAAGTGAAACGGTAACTGCTGGTTCAACACCAGCGGTAACGGTCACACAAACGGGGCCATTACCTCCATTCACTGGCCCCAGAATGCCTTTGGGAACTCCCCCACCAAGGGGAAACCCAAGAACTAGGCCTTATGTTCCCCCAGGATTTTCGACAGTCGGTCTAAATCGAGAACCACTCTATGGCATGCCAACTTCTGAATTGGCTAGCCTGACGAATGCTGCGTCCACTTTTTCAGACCCTTTAATGAGCGCCTCTTCGCCACTCCAAGGTTCCGGAGTTGGTATGGCGAACAGGGGTAGGACCCAACTCTTAGGAGGAACGTCCCAAGTAGCGAATGGCCTTACGAATGCCTCGACAACAGTCTTGAGGCAGCAAATGGATGAAAGCAACCACGATATGGTTCAAATGTTGGCACAAACTTTAAGCACAATGCTAAATCCTCTAATACAAAATACCACCCAGTCGAATCAGCAGATGACAGCGCAAATGGTGCGTTTGGCCGATTTTTTTTGGGTACCCCAACCTACTCGACAGCCCCAAAGGGCACAGATGAGGGGAAACCAAGGTATACTGCTAGAGGAAGAAACCACTATTAACCAAGTCCAGCAGCCTGTCGAAGAAAACCTTAGGACGCGATTGGAACAACCCGGGGTCGAAGAACCTAGGGTCATAGCCCCGGAAGTAAGGATAGTCAATAGAAACCAAAATGCTGACGAAGTAGTTCAGCATATCCAATACCAGAATATGGGTTTGGAAAATAACTTGACAGCCATGATCGAAAGAATCATGACGCAAAATGGGATTAATACGGGCTTCCGTAGGCCCAACTTTACATCCCCACTGTCAGAATATGTGTTACAAACAAACTTTCCTCCTAGATGTAAAGTCCCTAAGTTCACTAAATTTTCAGGGGACACGACAGAATCCACTGTCGAACATGTGGCGAGATACTTGATTGAAGCAGGAGAGATTTCAAACAACGAAAACCTGAGGATTAAGTATTTCCCAAGTTCCCTAACAAAGAACGCGTTTACTTGGTTCACAACTCTTCCCCCCAATTCGATCCACCATTGGACCCAGTTGGAGAGATTGTTCCATGAGCAATTCTACATGGGACAAACCAAGATAAGCCTGAAAGAATTGGCCAGTGTAAAGAGGCGATTCACTGAACCTATAGACGAATATCTAAATAGGTTTAGGTTGCTCAAAGCAAGATGCTTTATGCAAGTGCCAGAACATGAGTTAGTCGAAATAGCCGCAGGAGGTTTAGATTATTCCATTAGGAAGAAATTAGACACTCAATACCTGAGAGACATGGCCCAATTGGCCGATAGGGTTCGACAGGTAGAACGCCTTAAAGCTGAAAAAGCCAAGGCGACAAAAACTCATAAAAGAGAAAGGATAGCATATGTCGAAATGGACGATGAAGATCCAGAGACCTTCGACGAAACTATAACCGTCGAAGAAAGCGAGGTCGATTTAGCGGAGTTAAAACAAGGGCCACCATACTCTTGCAAACTACTAGTCCCCTCAAGTGGAAAAAACCCCACTGGTCCTGAAAGGGCCAACGATAGGTTCCCCAAAAAGACTTACAGTTTCGATATTACAAAATGCGATGAAATTTTTGACTTACTTGTAAAAGATGGCCAAATGATAGTACCCACAGGGGTAAAAGTGCCTCCTCTTGATCAAAGAAAGAAAAGAGACTTTTGTAAATATCATAATTTTCTGGGCCATAAAACATCTCAATGTTTTCTTTTCAGGAATCTCGTGTAAGATGCTATCGAAGAAGGGAGGTTGAAATTTGCCGATAAGACCCCCGTGACTGTGGACTCTAACCCTTTGCAGGCTGAAGCCCATTATGCTGAACCTTCAGAGGTGAATGTGATCGAGGCGTCCAGAAGTCAGGTGAAAAGGCCAGGAATAACTATGGTCGAAGTCACCAAGGATTATGCCAACATGCCAATCTTTGGCAGTTTTTTTGGGAATCTTTCTAGAAAAACAATCGAAGCAGTCCAAAAAGCTGTTGAAGGCCCAAAACCAGAGACAGTTGGAGCCCAAAAATATGGAGAAAAACCCAGTTCCTACTTGGCTGCAGTCCAAGGCCAGACAGAGGACCTGGAGGCCCAGATGAAGCAGATGACTCTTGCCACCTAAGACACCATGAATGTCAACATGGTCGAAATCTCTGAATCAAAAGCATCAGAGGAGGCCATTAGGCAAGAGCAGGCAAACAAAACGGCTTTCCCTCGGGAAAACGAAAATCTGGCAGATTTCCTGCAAAGATGCCAGAAGAAGAAGTCAGAAGTGATATTGTGTCCTCGATGCAGCTCGATTTTCGACAAGAAAGCTGCTGAACACATCCAAGGTGTAAGAACAACAAATAGAAGAAGGGAAGGTGTTGATATTCGACATGACTCCAGAAGAACCTACCAAAAGGGTTCAGATCAAGAGAAGAGGCCACTGACTTTCAGGCCTCCAACCAATGTGCCAGTTGATACATGGTATAAAACATCAGGTCAAAAGAGACCGAGCGAAGGAAGGTGGCACTCCTTCGAAGTGCCAAGAGGTTCATCTTTGACACACAAGAAAGAACCTCAGGCTGTCGCCTCTAAAGTGACCCAGGTGTCAAGTAACTACAAGGGAATGAATACCATGTCTCGATCCCAATGGAGAAGATACCAGAGGCGGCGAAAGGCTGAGAGGGAAGCTACCAATGAACCAAAGCCAGAATCGAGTTCAAATGTCCCTCAGAGAAAGCAGAGAAAGCCTCTGGAAAGGCAACCAATGACCAATAGACTGGTATGGCCTAACCAGGGCGAAGTTGATGACGAAGATGGCTATGAGTATGATGACACCCTAGATATCATGGTGAACATAGTCTCAGTTTTGCCAAGAGAGTTCAACCGCCAGATGGAGGTCGAATCGAACGATTGGGAAGTCGAACAAGAAATGGCCAAGCATAGGCCGGTATGCTACTTCGTCATGGATAACGACGGTACTGAAGAGCAAAATGGTTTCTTCGAACCACCTACTGAGGCGATGAAAAATCACCTCAAGCCTTTATTCATAAGGGAAAAACTCGAAGAAGCCACCGTAAATAAGATCTTGGTGGACTGTGGGGCAACCATCAACATCATCCCTCACTTTATGCTGAGAAAAATAGGCAAGAGTGATGAAAACATCAAGCCTCACAACATGGTCCTGTCGAATTATGAAGGCGGAATAGGGACCACTATGGGTGTGATCCAACTAGACCTCAAAGTAGGATCCATCCTTCGACCAACTATGTTTATGATCATATCGGCCAAACCAAATTATAATCTTTTGTTGGGCCGAGAATGGATACATGGTGTTGGAGCAGTACCATCATCAATGCACCAAAGATTGATACTATGGCGTCCTGATGGAATGGTCGAAAATATAGAAGCGGATCAGAGCTATTACTTGGGAGAAGTAAATCACCTAGGGAGAGCTGACTTCGACAAAAATTTGGCTCACATTGGGCCATGCCCAGCACCTGAATTCGATTTGGCGCCAGCGCCAAATGCTTTTTGTTCCTTGTACCTGCACCCTGAGCATGGTTTTCAATGGGACAGAGAAGACTTGTCCCACATTGATTTCAGTGGGCTAACTGACATCCAGCCAACTAGTTGGGGAAGCGAATTCAGTGATAATGACTGAGTCACAATCACTGCAGCGAATTTCGGCTTATGTGGCCTAAACAAGGATGATAACGGCTCTCGAAGCCGAAGTAAAATATATGGCCACTCAGGCCAATGATCAAGAGCTACCTTCTGCAGGTCCTGGAAAGGATTTCGACCCAGAACCTCCTGATATCATGCCAGAAGGAATGCAGGAGCAAAGGCTCGACGCCATCTATGACGATGAGCCTTTGGGATTCGAAAAGGACCCCCTGGCGAACAACATCAAAATGTTAGCACAGGATCCTTTAGAAGAAATCAACTTGGGCGAAGGGTTAGAGAAAAAGCCAACTTACATTAGCGCAAAAATAGACCCAGAGCTCAGGTTTGAAGTGATCCATTTGTTAAAGGAGTTCAAGGACTGCTTTGCATGGGATTATGACGAGATACCTGGTCTCGACAGAGGATTGGTAGAACTTCAATTGCCAATCAAGCCTGGGAAGAAGCCAGTCAAGCAAAGTCCAAGACGCTTTGCTCCAGAAATACTGTTGAAGATCAAAATAGAAGTCGAAAGACTGCTGAAGTGCAAATTCATACGAGCTACGAGGTATGTCGAATGGATTGCAAACATTGTGCCCGTGATTAAGAAAAACGGCACATTGAGGGTATGCATAGATTTCATAGATTTGAATGCTGCTACACCCAAAGATGAATATCCTATACTTGTGGAGGAAATGCTAGTCGATTCTGCCGCTGGCCATGAGTACCTGAGCATGCTCGATGGTTATTCAGGATATAATCAAATTTTCATTGCCGAAGAAGATGTGTCGAAAACAGCTTTTCGATGCCCCGAGGCTTTAGGCACTTACGAATGGGTAGTGATGCCTTTTGGCCTAAAGAACGCTGGGGCAACATATCAGCGAGCAATGAATTCTATCTTCCATGATTTTATTAACACTTTCATGCAAGTGTATATTGATGATATTGTTGTAAAATCTGTTTCCAGGAAGAACCATATGGACCACCTTCAACAATCATTTGAAAGAATGAGAGAACATGGTCTGAAAATGAACCCTTTGAAGTGTGCGTTCTGTGTAAAAGCTGGAGATTTCTTGGGCTTCGTCGTCCACAAGAAAGGAATCAAAATCAACCAGAACAAGACGAAGGCAATCTTAGAAGCGAAAGCGCCAGCGAACAAAAAGGAACTGCAATCTCTGCTGGGCAAGATAAATTTCTTAAGGAGATTCATATCTAACCTAAGTGGAAAAGCTCAAGCCTTCTCACCCTTACTTCGATTGAATAAAGAAAGATTCGAGTGGGGGCAAGAGCAACAAGAAGCCTTCGACAAAATCAAAGGATATCTCACCAAGCCACCTATCTTGGTGTCTCCTTGCGGCAACAGGAGCATGAGATTGTACATAGCTGCATTCGACAAAACTTTGGGAAGCATGTTAGCCCAAGAAGATGAAAATGGAGTCGAAAGACCCATTTACTATCTTAGTAGAGTTTTGAACGATGCAGAAACTAGATATAGCGAAGTTGAAAAATTATGTCTATGTCTTTATTTCTCTTGTACAAAGCTCAAACAATATATAAAACCAGTTGATGTGTACGTTTCGTCTCATTTTGATGTTTTCAAATACATGTTGTCGAAACCCATCCTGCACAGCCGAATTGGCAAGTGGGCGCTAGCATTAACTGAGTACTCATTGACCTTTATGCCTCTTAGGGCAGTAAAAGGGCAAGTGGTAGCAGACTTTATAGTCGACCACTCAATTAAGGTTGAGAATATAAATTACATGGAGATAAAGCCTTAGAAATTCTACTTCGATGGTTTCAGCCATAAAGATGGAACAGGAGTAGGGGTCTTGATTATTTCTCCAGAAAAAATTCCAACAACATTCAAGTACAAGATATCAGGTACTTGTTCGAACAATGAGGCTGAGTACGAAGCTCTAATTACTGGCCTTGAGATATTGTTGGAATTGGGGGCAACTCGAGTCGAAATAATGGGAGACTCAGAGTTAGTCATTAAGCAAGTCACAAAAGAATATAAGTGCATAAGAGAAAATCTTATTATGTACTTTGTGATAGCAAATCGTTTATTGAAAAAATTCGAAGTGGTCAACATTCGACACATACCTAGACTGGAAAATCAAGTAGCCAATGATTTGGCACAAATTGCATCTGGGTACAAAATTTCAAAAACGAGATTACAAAGAGCAATCAAAGTTCGAGAAACAATAAAAGCAACTAGCCTGTCCCCAACAGATTTGAAATCGACAAGACTAGGGTATGCTGATCAAAGGAACTTTGAAATATCGTTCATAGACAATTTGTCAGAGCAAGATTGGAGGAAACCCATTGTAGATTATCTACAAAATCCAGCAGCTTTGACAGAACGAAAAATAAAATATAGGGCATTGAGTTACGTACTCATGGGTAATGAGTTATTTAAAAAGACGCCTGAAGGGGTATTGCTAAAGTGCTTAAGCGAAACCGAAGCATACATAGCCCTTTCGACTATGCACGCTGGAGCATGTGGGGCTCACCAAGTAGGCCATAAGATGAAATGGTTGTTGTTTCGACAAGGACTATACTGGCCCACCATCTTGAAAGTTTGTGTTGAGTTCGCGAAGGGTTGCCAGGAATGTCAAGTCCATACGGGCATCCAACATGTACCAGCAAGCGAACTTCACTCAATAGTGAAACCTTGGCCTTTTAGAGGATGGGCGTTGGATCTTATTGGAGAGATTCGACCAGCATCATCAAAGAGCCAGAAGTATATACTGGTAGGCATTGATTATTTCACTAAATGGATCGAAGCTATTCCTTTAGTCAATGCAGACCAAGAAAATGTCATTGAATTTATTCAAAAGAACATTATCTTCAGATTTGGAATCCCTGAGACTATAACGACTGATCAAGGATCAATGTTTACTGGTCGAAAGATGCAGGAATTCACTCAAGAAACATGCTTTAGACTCCTAACATCAACACCTTATTATGCACAGGCAAATGGTCAAGTCGAAGCAGCGAATAAAATAGTGATCGGCCTGATAAAAAAGCATGTAGGAAAGAAGCCAAAAAATTGGCATAAGACGTTAGACCAGATCTTGTGGGCCTGTCGAACGTCCCCAAAAGAAGCCATAGGTACAACACCATATCGACTAACTTTCGGTCATGACGCAGTACTGCCAGCGGAAATTTGTCTTCAATCAGCAAGGGTTCAGAGACATCATGATATTCCCTCTGAGGTTTATTGGGATATGATGTTAGACGAACTAGTAGATTTAGACGAGGAAAGACTGCGCGCTCTCGACCTACTGAGAATTCAGAAGAAAAGAGTGGAAGACTCTTACAATAAAAAAGTAAAATCTAAGGTATTCTCGCCTGGAGAATTAGTTTGGAAGGTGATTCTCCCCATGGATCGAAGGGATCGAAGCATGGGAAAATGGTCACCTAAATGGGAAGGACCGTTCAGAATTATCCAAAATTTTTCTGGTGGAGCTTATGAGGTTGAAGAGTTAGGCGAAGATAAAAGACTCTTGAGAGTAAACGGCAAATATTTGAAAAAATATAAACCTATGCTCCAAGAGATCAAAATAAATAGCAATTAATGACCAAATTAACCATAAAAAGCCAAAATGGAAAATTATATAGTGATTAGCCAAAATGGTTGCATTGTCTTACAAATATTACAGTACATGGTTAATAAGTTGCTGAGCAAATTAGAAAGGGATAGAAGCTTTAAGTCGAAGATACTTGGCCTGTTGCAACTCCAGTCGTTTGTTACACAAGGCATTCGCCTGAGAAAGTTTGGCAATCTGGTCATCAAGGGCTTGGGCCTTCTCAGCGAACTCTAAGCCTCGTGTAACTTCAGCTTGGCTCTCTGCGTCCGAAACAGTCGAAAGGAGCTCCTCTTTGCGCTTGGTGTTAACATTTAACTTGGCCTCCAACTCCTCGATCCGCGCCTTTATAGAGCCGTTATCTCGATCTATGGCGTCGATTTCCTCCTGCTTGGATGTCTTCTGTTTTGACAATTCTGCAATTCGAGAAGTTGTTTCAGCTACCTCGGTCCAGGCAGAAGAACTCTTGCCATGTAGTGCTTCGAGCTGGCTGTTGAACCCCCTTTGACGTCTATAGTCCTCAGAGACTTGGTCAACAATGGAGTATAACTCCAAGATAAAGCTGGAAACCTCTGGAGATACAGCAAGCAAATCGACTGCACTCAGAACAGCTCCCAGACAAGACGGAGCAGTAGGATCCCCCTCTAAAGCCTTCATTAGATCCTTTTTGAAGAACTGAGCCTTGACCTTCTTCAAAGCCTCATCAAGAGGAGAAGTCGAAGTAGACTTCCCCGATGCAGTAGAAGCATCATGACTAAGGTCAGATGAATTCTCCCTACTCTCAATGATGGCATTCAGGTAGCCATTTGGATCAGTTTGCTTCAAAAGGGCCAAGTCTTCTTTAGACTTGGGCTTTGTCGAGGTGGTCGTTCCTACAGCAGCGGTGGCTTGGGGTTGAGGTTGTTCAGTAGCGTCAGCATCAACATGACCCTCTTCGACATGTTGTTCAGTAGTGTCAGCATCAACATGATCCTCTTCGTCATGTTGCTCCTCAGTCAAATCGACCACTTGAGCTTCCTTTGGTTGTTGTTCCTCTGTTTCAGCAAGGGCTTCATCGTTCGCCAATTCCTCCTCTTGTTGTCTACTATGTTCAGCAGAGTCTTGTGTCTCTGAAGTTTTCGGTGCTGAACTTTCGGTGGTCTCCTGAAAATAGAAGAGGAAGAATATTCTGATTTAGAGAGATACACAAATCGAACGTGATCGTCGACACCTAAGTTAAAAATGGTCGGAGGTACTACCTGTAGAGGAATTTCAGCCCCAGGGCTAGAATTATCACTTTCAACGGGTTTGCTGAGCAAGACGTTCAGCTCCTCCTCCCTGGGCTCTTCGATGATCACAGGAGGTGACCTGGATTTTCTCCCTGCAACCTTGATTCTGATCATAGGTCGAGGCTCAGGAGCAGGAGCATCTTTCTTCAGCTTTCTCCGTTTGAGAGGAACAGGGGGAGATTCATCCTCGTCGTCACTCGCAGATTCGACCGTTAATGCAGGTCGTTTCTTAGGTGCAGGTTCCTGAAACCCCAAAAGGAGTTGATTTAGGACGCCACATCAAAAATCATGATGTTAAAACCAGCAAGAAATAATAAAAATTTGGTTACCGGTGCTGAAGGTTTTGTAGAAGGACCTCCTCCCTGATGGCTTTCTGTGGTTTTCTTTGCTGCAGGTTTTCGAACAACTGAAAGAAGACGCGTTCACAGGTTATAATTGACAAGTTATAAGTCGAAATGGAAAGACAAATATAATTTGAAGAGTGAACGTACATTTCTTTATTTTGTCAAGGACCAAAATGAAGGACTTCTGGAGTTCGTCCACAAAATCTTTTTCATCGAAGAATTCTTCAGCATAATAACTCTTCCACCAGTCTTCAAAAGATGGTGAACAGAGGAAGTTGAGTTGGTAGTCGAACAATGAAAGTACTGTCTGACCAGCGTACCTACCAATGTGCTTGGTAGCAGCATCCTCAGTGTAATCATTACAAAAATACAACATTGATTTCTCCCTAGGGAAAATGGGAGAAGGAGGTGATTGGATGATACCAAACTGTCGAGAGACCAAATTTGGCTGATAAGCAATCAGGCTCAGATGATTCTTGGAACTCTTAAAGCGCAATGGCATTATCCTGGGAGTGAGAAATGCTTCCCACAGTGTTGTGTGCTCTTCGAGATGAGGATCTTCTGATGACTTGGGATGGGGCCTGGTGAACCACCCTGGACCAAACTTTCGACGGGCGAAAGGAGCCATGGTCGAGGTAAATTCTTTCCTTCTTGCAAACATCAAAACAAAGTTTGCAAAGGTCTGTTGGAGTTCCAGCCCATCCTCAGTGGGAGTCAGTAAAGCCAGCCTGGTACCTTCGATACGCCTTTTGGCTATCTCAGGAGCTTGTTCGTTTATTTGAGTTTTCTGAGGTAAAAAAGACTCAAAAGTGGCGTTTAGCCATAGTTGTAGTAGCCAGAAGGGTCCTGCAATCAACAAGCTGGCTCTATTTTCTATTACCTTTAATAGAGTCGCCCCACTGCTTATCGACTCATATAGGTTCGCCAGTATTAATTCGGCCAAACAGATGTTTTGACCGTGGTGAAGCTGGGTAGCAAGGGTGACCATTTTCTTCATCACCTGTAGAGATTTCGTGCAGAACACGAAGCGTGACAGTCAAAGGGCTAGAAACGCAATGTGCTCCACATCCGTCACTGTAGCTATCGATTTGTCATGATGGTGGTTGATGTAGGTGGTGTAAGTGGGTTTGGTAGCTGAAAACCCAATCTGGTCTTCAGACATTTCCTATGGGTCAAAATAATCCCCAGTTGGTCGAAGACCGGTAATGGCAGCCACGTCGAACAGAGTGGGTGTTACCATTCCACAAGGCAGGTGGAAGGTGAAGTGAGTATAGTCCCAAAATAGCAAAGAAGCTACCAGCATTTCAAGGGAGTAGTTGAGACCAGTCTTCGACAGCATGACTAGGTCATAAATCCCCATGTTCTTCCAAATCGAAGCCTGGATTTTTTCTATCTTATCGAGCCAAGCGTTGTAGTCTGGTGTAAGGCTAGGGCTAGACCTAAAAGCCCTAACCCGTCTGTTGAAGAAACAAAGATCTATCTTTTCTTTTGCAGGATCTTCGTTGTCGTCTGTAGCCTTTTTGGAGCACCCAACGGGCTTGAGTGCCTCAAGCACTGGGAAGAAGCTCTTGATCTTCGTTGGGTCAGCAATGCATGCAGATAGAGGACCAGACATGGTGAAAACCTGGTTGGAGTATCCAACAGGAATCAGCAGTTGAGAAGAGTAAGTCTCACGCTCAACAGTTCTCAAGGGTTCGAGAACCCTTCGCATGCCTTAGGAGTTAACTGTTGGAACAGTTGAAAAGATTTTCCGTTGGGGAGTTTTAGAGGGAGTGTTAGAACTGGGGACATTGGAAGAACGAGAACCTGAAGCCATTTTTTGGGTTGAGATGAAGATGGATGAAGAACAAAGTTTTTTTACAGAAATTTATGTTCAATATTAAAGCTTGGATGAAGAAAGCGTGAAAAGTCCCACGAGGGGCACTTATCGCTATTTATAGTGATTGGAAAATCACAAAACTCGAGGTCATTTAATGTTTCAGACAATAGTGGGGCACGTGGCGCTCATTTGCTGATGTAGTCGTTCTGCAGAACGGAAACGGTGCAGCGTGCGTCCTCGATTTCGGGGAATTGTCATGATGACAATCTGTGAAAAGACATTGGGCATGCCAAATGCCTTACTGAGGTGACGTCTTAGGAACAGTTGGAATGATGGCTTTTTGGGATTGTCAGTTGGTTGGTAGGAGACGAAAAGCGCACGAGCTAATCTGTGGCTAAGAATGAAGGACAGGTGTCGGGTGGAATCTCAAAGAATGCCTTTTTCTTTTCAGCGTCGAAATAAGGCATTCTTGGGGGGAAATTTGTTGGCTCCTAAATTCGACACCCTTGTTTGTTATCAATATAGACCATTAATTATGAGTTTGAAGAGTTTCCAGGTTTCGACCAGCTGATCCTGTCGAATGCTCATCAGAAAATGGCAAGGTACTTAGAGAGTTTCTTTTAAGTGGGAATCTTGTTACCTTCGACGTCGAAGGAACTTCTCGACAAAGGTATCTGATGCCCAGGGTGGAACGGTTTGAGATTCGAATGTTTGGAGGGAAAACAGTTCCCAGCAGTTGCCAAACGCGACGTGCCAAGATCAGGAGCGTCGAATCCTGTGAGCGTGCCATGTGGCATCATCTTGAAGCGACGTAACTGCCCAACGGTTACTTAAGATGTGTTTTAGTATAAATACTAGTTGTTCACGTATTTTTTCGTGTGTTCATCATTATATACAAGTCACTCATCTAGATTCAAGTACCCAGTGTGAGCGAAAGAATTGTTGAGAATGTATGTGTGAAACACCATTTAAATTAATCAAAGTCTTTTATAATCAAGCACTTTATTGCCTTTCGTTTACTCGTCTCCGTCGAAGCCTTTTATTTAACACTTTCATTTATTCTATCAAGCTTTTCTTCATGCAATTTACATAAAGTATCTTTACTTTACTGGCATTAATCATCATTAGATTTAGTCAAACCCCAGAAAATCAACCATGTCTTAGGATCAATCTGATCGATCCTGCGAGTCACCAAATAAGTAACCTTTTGGAAGATCAGCGGTTGTTTACCAATTTCCACGGTAAACACCATCCTACCTGTTATTAGAGAGCCCGTTGCTGAGGGAGGCACCCCCTTACACTCTTCTTCATCGCTACATTCCTACCGAATTCGAGGAATTGCAAAGATTGTGGATTCAACCCAAAAGGGAACTAGATACCTTTGAAGCACAATTCTACGGAAACGAGAAGAAGGTTTTGGAGCTCATAAGGAAACTTCATGAAGAGTGAACTTTGAATTCCTACATTGCACCAAAGAGGATTCGCCCATGGGAAGCTTGAGTCCTTTTTGTTTTAGGAGTTTATTTTGTATCAATTTTGTTGTAAGCCCAAGAGGCATTTGCAATTCATGAATTTATTAATGCAATTAATGTTTGTTGTCTTCTCTTTGTCTAGCAAATTTAAATTCCTTAAAATCCTTGAAAACATTGCATTTGCATGACATTTATCATATCATAAGAAGGTTTTCCGACATAGGTTTCCTCATCCTTTTACTATTTATTTCAGTATAAGATGGATCTCGAGAAAACTGTCAAGGACTTGTAGACTCATCACTCTCAATTATTAGAGACTCCGCTCAACTTAGAAAAGGGGCAGCAAGAAATGATGACTCTTCTTGTTACGAAGAAGAAGACAAAGAAGAAAGCTATAATCAACATAGAGAAGAGATTTAAAGGGCCCGCCAGACAAGTCCAAGTTGAAGAGGATAAAAATCAAGATGAAGATGCTAGAAGCACCTGTGCTGGGGGTGAAAACAATCACATCTCTGAAGACGGGGATTATTTTGACAAGAAATATCCACCGACTGATGACAAGTATAAGCAACTAAAAGACAGATTTAAGGCTGTAGAAATCCAAGTTATGCATGGCTTGGACTTCTGTGACTTGGGTTTGGTTCCTGGGGCAGTCATTCCCCATAAATTCAAGATCCTCATTTTTGCCAAGTACGATAGTGTCTCATGTCCGAAGCTTCACCTAAGATCTTACATCCGCAAAATTCAGCTGCATACCGCTGATAAGAAACTACAGGTGCAATTTTTCAAGAAAGTATAACTAGGACGCAATTGGAGTGGTTTTACCAATTGGAAGGGACTAACATCCATACTTGGGAGGATTTGGCCACTGCCTTTTACTGCCAATATCAATATAACACTGATCTTGCACCAACTAGGGTGCAATTGCAAGGATGACCATGAGTACCAACGAGGGCTTCAAAGAATACGCTAAAAAATGGAGAGACCTGGCTGGAAGGGTACATCCACCTTTAACTGATAGAGAGTTGGTAGACATGTTTATGGGAACATTGACTGTACCATTTTTCAACTTACTGATTGCAAGTTCATTGTCCGGATTCACTGAATTGATCTTTACTGGCGAGAGGGTTGAAAGCGGGATTAAAAGCAGGAAAGTACCGAGGGCCTTAACCTATGATGTTGTGAAAAAACCATTTGCTGGAAAAAAAGAGACTAATGTTGTATATGGATCAAGAAGCCGTACTAAGAATGACCGTCATCATTCAGTAGGGGTAGTATTAATTTCCAATCCTGCACCTACTCAACAACAAAAAGGGAATAGGCATACAACAAAGTTTCAAGAAAGGTAGTATACTAAGATCAATATGTCATTGTCTTAAGCTTTGCAACACTTACTAAAAGCGGAGCTGGTTGCATTGAGGGATCCTCCCAAAACCCTAATACCTCCTCTCCTAAATACAATCCCAACATAAAATGCGCTTACCATTCAAATATTCCCGGACATGCTACCAATAATTGTTGGTCTCTGAGGAACAAAATTCAAGACCTGATTGACAACAAGACTATTGAATTTGATCCTCCACCAACTCCCGATATGATCACCGCACCATGCCAAATCATGGTAAGGGTGTCAATGTTGTTGAAGATGCCTCTTTTGTTTCCTCCATTAGAGATCTAACCACCCCTTTGAAGATTGTTAAAAAGAATTTGTTGAAAGCTGGGGTATTCCCTGGCTGCCTTGAAGAATATTGCTACAGTACTGTATAAATTAATGGTTGTGAATGGCTTAAGAAAGGTGTCCAACACCTGATGGATAGCCATGAGATTCTATTTGAAAGAGCTCCGTCTGTGAAAAGTTTGACCCAAAGTGTATCTCAAGAATTTGAAGACGTGTCCATCATTACTATCTCAAACAAACCTATTAGGATCACCACCAAAGGTCCTATTAGGATCCCCATTGAACCAAGAATAGCTTCACTAATTATCACCACAATGGGGTCAGTTCCCTACTCTTCTGATAAGGAGATACCCTGGAATTATGGGGAAGAAGTGTATTACCATGGTATCAAAGAAGATTCATGGATTAATGAAGATGAAGCTGCTGACATTACCAACATCGTTGGATCAAGTAAAGTTACTAGGACAGGGAGGATCTTATCTCCAGAGATTTCACCTCCAACAACCACAACTACACCCATTCACATTACTGTTGTTAAAATTGTTACTGATACTTGAGGAAAGGAAAAAATGACTGATCCTGCCAGGACGGAGGCGCCCATAAAAGATATTACCATTGAGGACCCATCTACCCAAGATATGGAAGAGATTCTAAAAATCATTAGAAAAATTGATTATAAGATAGTGGAATAGTTGGGGCAAACACCCTCAAAGATTTCTATGTTGTCTTTGTTGCTATGTTCTGAGGCGCATGCTCAAGCACTGATAAAATTCTTGAAAAATGCACATGTCCCCCAAGAAACTATGGCCAACTAATTTGAAAACCGTGTAGCAAGCTTGACTGCCAACAATGGTTTAGGGTTCTCTGATGCGGATTTGACCCCGATGGGGAAGAATCACAACAAAGCTCTCCACATTTCCATAGAATGCAAGGGCACCACCCTGGCACATGTATTAGTGGATACTGGATCTTCTCTCAATGTCTTACCAAAAGAAGCCCTAGATAGGTTGGGCTGTGAAGGTTTGGTACTAAAGCCTAGTGACATCGTGGTGAGAGCTTTTGACGGATCAAAGAGGTTGTTCCATGGAGAAGTTGATCTCCCTATCAAAGTTGGGTCTCAATTTTTCAACTCAATATTCTACGTGATGGATATTCTTACCTGCTTAGACACCCATGGATACATGAGGCAGGTGCGATGACTTCCACACTACATCAAAAGTCAAAATATCTGGTCAAAGGGAAATTTGTTACTATATGCGGAGAAGAAGAGTTTATGATCAGCCATCTGAATTCATTCAAGTATGTTAAAATGAATGGCGAGTTCATTGGAACTCATTGTCAAGCCTTTGAGGTGGTCTCTCCCATGGTTACTGTTGCCAAGGCCACTTCTGACATTCCCAAAGCTGCTAAAGATATACCAAGGATGGCTTCTCTCAAAGATGCCCATGTTGTTATTGAAGAAGGAGGTTGCACCATTTGGAGGTAACTTCCTGATTTCCCTTTCAAGTCAGACAAATTTGGATTAGGCTTCACTTCCAAAGCTCAAAAGGAGGTTCGACGTGATCACATAGGGAAACCACCTTTCTGCATTAGTTACCATGGAATTAATGCCCTTGAAGACTCTGATGTTGATTATGACTTTGATGATTGGATCTACCCGACTACTGACGAATGGTTCAACAACTGGCAGACCAAGGACTTCATCCCAATCTCCTTCATCCAGGAGTAATTTCCATTTACTGTTTTTATTATTTTAAGAACTTTGTCTATAATTTTCATTAAAACAATGACTTTAAGCCATGTGCCTTGCCCGGGGCACAATGGTCCATTTGTTAAGGGTTTATCATTTTCATATGCCATATGCTCATTTTAATGAAAAACATTGGACTATTTTGCATTCAAATATTGCGCTCTTTTCCTTTCTTTACTTTATTACATTTTAAAAATAGCCATGTGACCTTACATCCACACACACACACATTTGCAGATCCACATCCACTCCGGGTCTCACTGACAATGACTCTGCTATTGTGTTAGCTCCTAAATTCGACACCTACAACAAGTTGGTCTTATGGGCCAAAAATAGATTGAACAAGTCTAAGTTAGAAAGGCTTCGACAGAGTAGAAAAGTACTTAGAGAAATTCTAAGTTAAAATGAGTCTTCGACAAAAAGGTCCTCGCATCCTTCGACCGAAAGGGTTCCAAGGTATTCGATTAGAAGGAAAATTTGTATCTGCAAAAAAAGATTTGAATCTGAAGAAAGGAGGGAAAAGCAGTTTGCTTGACAGTTGAGGAAAGCAACAGGGCGTGAAGAGAGGGGTTGAGGCGCATGCAGAAGACACTTGTCTTCATCCTAGAGCAAGGCAACTCCTCGACGGTTACCTAGTTTTAGTATAAATGTAGGAACTTTGTGTAGATTTCCATGTGTTCAACTGATCGTACAAATTATTCAATATTATTCAAGTACCCGCTGCGTGAGAAAGAATACTGAAAATGTACGTTTGAAACACCACATTTTATAATCAAAGTCTTTTATTTCTCTCTTTACATTTCTTGCCTTTTTATCTTGTTTGCACTTTATTTTCACTTTTTCCCAGATTCCTGCACCTAAACTCTCCCTAACCCCTTTTTTTCTATTTACTTTCTGAACTCAAACTCATCCCTTTCCTAGTCGAACGTGTGTTCTTCACTTACATTAGCATTTATGTCCAATCAACATCAAAAATTAGCATATGTCCTAGGATCAAACTGATCGATCCTGCGAGTAACCAAAAAGTTACCCCTTTTTGGAAGATCATCAGTTGTTTACCAGAAAACATGGTGAACAAATTGGCACACCTGATGGGACGTTTCTAATTATTGTTGCTTTATTTATTTTGTCTTTGGTTTTTCTTATTAATGTTGATATAAATGCTTCGCATAATTTTCTTTCTTTTACAAAGTTTTGCATGTTATTAAGAAGTGGTAAAGTAACCACCAACGAGTGTACAACTAGAAAGAGAAATAGTGAAAGCAATATGGCTAGTCAGCCAAATAATGGAGAAATACCTCGACCAATTACTACAGGAACAACGGTAATACCAACCGTTAGTGAAATTGTCTCATCAACTGTTGGTTCAATACCAATGTTAACAGCAACCCAAACGGGACCAATACTTTCGTATGCAGGTCCCAGAGGTCCAACAGGAACACCCCCACCAAGGGTGAATCCAGGATCTCGATCACATGATCCCCCAGGATTTTCAACAGCCTGGATGGGTTGAGACCAGCCTTATGGCATGCCAACTACTGAAATGGCTAGCCTTATGAAAGATGCACCTATATTTTCAGAACCTTTGGTAAGTGCGTCTTCACCATTACAGGGATCTGGAACTATTATGGGTAGGAACCAACTTTTAGGAGGGACATCTCATGCAATGCCAAGCCTCACAAACGCTTCCACAAAATTTTGAGGCAACAAATGGATGAAAGCAACCATGACATGACACAAATTTTGGCCCAAACTCTAAGTACAGTATTGAACCCTCTAATAAAAAATACCACTCAGTCAAACCAACAAATGACAGCACAAATGGCGCGCATGACTGAATTTTTGGGGGTTCCCAAACCTATTCGACAACCCCAGAGAGCTCCTATGAGAGAGGATCAAGGTGTAGTCTTAGAAGAAGATGTAACTATTAACCAAAATCCACAATCCGATAGGAGGAACCACAGAGTAGAAATCGAACAACTTAGGGTCGAAAGACCCAGACTTCCCCCGCAGATCCTTAGAGATGGTGATCAAGGTGTAATGATGGTAAATAGAAACCAAAATGTTGACGAACTGATACAGCAAGTTCAACACCATAATTACGACACAAAAAATAATCTGACAGCCATGATCGAAAGGATCATGATACAAAATGGAATAAACGTTGGCTTTCATAGGAAAATTTTTGCATCCCTTCTATCAGAATATATCTTGCAAAAAGATTTACCCCCTAGGTGGAAAGTTCCAAAGTTCACTAAGTTTTCAAGCGATACGACGGAATCAACTGTCGAACATATAGCGAGATATTTGATAGAAGTTGGGGAAATATCAAATAATGAGAGCCTTAGGATTAAATACTTCCCAAGTTCTCTAAAAAAATGCTTTTACTTGGTTTACCACCCTCCCAACAAATTCAATCCACAATTGGAATCAATTGGAAGATTGTTCCATGAATAATTTTACATGAGACAAACTAAGATAAGTCTGAAAGAACTGGCAAGCGTGAAAAGAAGATTCACCGAACCAATAGACGAATATCTAAATATGTTTCGATTGCTAAAAGCCAGATGCTTTACACAAGTTCCTGAGCATGAATTGGTCGAAATGGCTGCAGGGGGCCTAAACTATTCTATTAGGAAGAAACTAGATACCCAATATCTGAGGGACATGGCCCAATTGGCCGGTAGAGTTCGACAAGTAGAACGTCTTAAAATTGAAAAAGCTAAAGCAACTAAGACGCATCGGCGAGAAAAGGTAGCCTATGTCGAAATGGATGATGATGATCCAAAGACATCTAATAATCCTATAGTTGTCGAAGAGAGAGAAATAGATTTAGCAGAGTTAAAACATGGGCCTCCATACTCTTGTAGAGTGTTACTGCCCTCAGATGGGAAGAATCCTACTGAGTCTGAAAACAACAGCGATAGATTTCTAAAGAAAACATATAGTTTTGACGTCATAAAATGTGATGAGATATTCAACTTGTTAGTGAAAGATGGCCAAATGATAGTGCCCCCAGGGGAAAAAATTCCTCCTTTAGAACAAAGAAAGAAAAGAGGTTTTTGTAAGTATCATAATTTTTTAGGCCATAAAACTTCACAATGGTTTCTTTTCAGGGATCTCGTTCAAGGAGCAATCAAAGAAGGCAGACTCAAATTCGCTGACAAACCCCAAATGAAAATTGATGCAGACTGTTGCACCCCAAAATTTGCCCTCCCATATTCTTCAAGAAAATGCCAAGTCATGCTTCAAAATTCCCCAAGGGTGGCACAGTGCAAAGGTCTCCTATACAGTCAAAACTAGGGTTTGTGTTCTGGCCAAGAAGATGAAGTTTTCAAAGGTCCAATCAAGTCTCACCTGCCTACAAACATGGTCAAGCATCCTGATATCAAGTTTCAAGGCATTCAGCTCAAAATTGCACAGTCAAAACCCTAAATTGCACTACAGTCAACTGTAGGGGTAAAATGGTCATTTGACAGTCAAAAGTTCAAATTTTTGGTCAACATATCATTTTGAAGCCATAAACATCATTTGATCAATGCTTGATCATGATTCTCAAAGTTTGGCTCAAAAAATCATCAAGATGCAAAAGTTTCCTTATTTGGACAGTTGAAAAAGTCAACTGAAATTGACCAGGGCATAACTTTCACATGGATTATCAGAAAAATTCCATCCAAAGCTCATTTTGAAGAGAAAGACATTTCCTACAACTCATATTCATACTTCAAGTCCAAGAAATGCTCTCACAAAAAGTTATCAATTTCAACATTATAGGTCATTTTCAAAAGTCAACAAAAAAGGACTTTAAGTCAAACGCCATAACTTGAGATTGGTAAATAAAAATGACATGGGACCAAAGTCATTGGTTAGAGGACTCAAAGAGCTTTCCAAAATGTCCAAGAACATGAGAAAAGCTTAAAAATTGAGCAAGTTGTGCCTTGTGGAAGTTGGGAAATTTTTGGGTATTTTGAAAAGTCAACATCACTTCAAATGACCTAAAATTTCTAATGGGCCCATTTTTCTTCCATAATTCATCATCCATGACATGTGCACGACTACTTGGCCCAAAGGGAAGTATTTTCTCATTTTTTATTTATTTATTTGAATTTTTATTTATATTAATTCATTTAAATTATTTAAATATGTGAAAAATATTTAACTTAACCTAACCAATCTTTTTATACATGTTTTAGCCTCAAGATTTCGTGCATATGCAAATGTGGAAAGATTTGGAGTGATTTGATCTTAATTGGTACAAAAACATATGAAAAATATTTGAAAAAGATCTTGCAAATCAAATCTTTCAAAGTCATGGATGCTAAGCCTTTTGGATCAGATTTCTTAACCTAATTGTTCCTACATATACAAGAAACATAACCCTAATGCAAACACACGCGCAGCTGCTCAGAATACTCCATTGCAAACTTGAATTTTTCTCTAAAGAACTCAAATCTGAAAAACACTTTTTAGGTGGATTCAAGGCACGAAACTTGTTCCATTAGCTTGCCAAGGTTGCCCAGAAGCGATTACAATCACAAACATCCATTCAAACTCCAAGAATTGGTAACATGAACGCAAGCTGTATCAAGAAAATTTCATAATCGTACATCCCATTCCATGCATTATTTGTGAAATTTAATTATTGATTCATGTTGGTTATTTGATTCTGAAGCTAACCCATGTATTTGATTGTGTTTTTGGGCTGTATACACGATTTCGCCATTATCAATTCTTGGGGTTTACAGGACCTTAATTTGGGGATTTTGAAACGAGGAAAAATTAGCCCTCAAGACCCATACCATTCAAATCAGTGCCCCTGGACGAACAAGAACCAACCCTCGCGCTCAATTTATGAGTGATTGAGGGCTATTCGCTATTTTTTCATATGTTACTTTCAGCAACGCGTGAAAATCGTTGCTTAATATGTTGTTGTTTCAGGAAAAATAAAACATGAGGAAGAAGATGGTGTGGTGGCAAGACGTGATACGCTGGTTTGAAATTCGCGCGCTTTAATCCACTAACGCGTAGTTTCACATTATATTAATTGTTGTTTATTTATTTAACAAACGCGTTGTAATGGCTCAGTGGTAGGTGTACACATTTGCAATGTCCATGACCTGGGTTCGAGCCCCAGGTCTGTATTATTTCCACTATTATTTTGCTATCTACGTTCATATGCAGGCTCAGCAGTGTGGTTCACCATACACTTTCGTTATCCAACGTCCACGCGTCCTGGGAGATCAAATCAAAGGCATGGATTTAAAGAATACGTTGCACCCTGGTCCACGCTCCAGCATACTACTCAAAAAAGTCAAACGGACCCAGATAATTGGGCCAGATTATTCAAAATTACACCTCCACTTTGGGGACTACTACCCCCCCTGGTTTGCAATTCTCTATGTTTTTCTTATGTTTTATTTTCAATTATTATTTTATTTTCTTTATTGTTTTAATTCAATTAATTATGTTCACAAAATATAAAAATACACAAAAAATCAAAAAAAGGAAAAAAAATAATAAATATTTTTTGTTTTAATATTTTCATGGAAAATTTGCATGTAAATTAATTAGTTTAAATTAGGTTGCAATTTTAATTCTTTTCATAATAAAAATCTAAAAAGAAGTAGAATTAGGTTTAATTAATGTTTTTTCATTCCTTTTTAATTTTTCTTTCTTATAATAATATTTATTTATTTTATTTATTTTTGTAATTAAATTTGCATGAAAATAACTTAGGTTTAAATTAGGTTAAAATTCAACATATTTCTTAATAAATTAAAAATAACTAGAATTAGGGTTTGCGTCGTACTTTGATTAATTCTTTTTCTATTAAATCTTAAAACACTAAAAAACACCAAAAACAAGTCCTTTCTTTCTTTTAATCTTAATTAATTAATTCATGTAATTTTAATATTTTGCAAAAGGGTCCAACGCCCTCGTTTCTTATTAATTCGCGTATTTATTTTATTTTCGCTTAAATAATTATGTACCTCTCCCAAAGCCTTGTAATTACTTCTCGCACTTTCAATTCTTTTAATCCCTTTATTTTTCTGTCAAATCGGGTCCTGGTTAATTTTGGCGATGTGGACCCGCGCCATTTGTAATAGCTTTAGAATTTACTTTCCCGCAAATATTTTAATTGTTAATCAAAAGCATGCAAGAATGAATGGACAAAAATAAAAGCAATGCGTAGAACACCAATAACATGACAAGATAAATTATCTGAAAACGATACACAAATCGCACACACCACCCCTAGGGTACGCCTCACTGTTGCCTTGCCTCGAAAGGTGATCGTCGAGTAGAGGATGTCTTAGTAAGTCCTCATGATCCGGGAACCTGGCATGAGGGTAGCTTCTAAGGTGTCTTCCCATTGCTCTGGTGATCACCAGGTCCCGAACCTCGAATTGACCCGAACACCTCCAACGGTGGTGCTACCTACCTCTCAATGGTGGGATGGTACTACTTTAAAGGACATTTACACAGACGAATTCCTTAGGGTAGGTAGATGACTCTAGATACTTGCTCTAAATTTCAAAACAAATCAAAAATACTTTTCACACCAACACATTTTCAAAAAGCTTTCGAAAGCAATTTTTCAAACACTCTTGAGGACGGATACAAGAGTCGAACTGATATTTTCAAAGAAACTTTTTTAAAACCCACAGTTGAAAAGCAAACAAACCATTTTTGAAAACACAAATGAGCAAGTATCTAAGAGCCCATGGATAACCATGGATAGAAAGGGTGCTAACACCTTCCCTTTCTATAATCTACCTCCCGAACCGAGAGCAATCTCTATAAGGAATTTTTCTGTGCTTTTGTCCTTTCCATTTGGAGAAAATAAAAGACGGTGGCGACTCTTGCTTCCGCGACATTTCGCGAACCAGCGTTAAATAGTCAGTTCCAGATCCACCGATCACAGAACTGGCGACTCTGCTGGGGAATTAAACTTAAAGTGAGGTGTACCTTAGGGTTAGCTCATAACTATGTTTTCAATTGTTTTCCTTGTGTGCTTTAAATTGTGGGTTGCTTGGGAGTTCTATAGATCCTAACCCGGATCTGGGGGATACCTTCTTAGAAAGTAGCAACAAGGCTGTGAGGGAACTGTGCGGGGTATACCGACATGGTTGAAACAGTCTGCTACGTTGATGTGGCACTTTGGTGTGTACCGGTAACCCTTGAGTTCAGTCAAGGAGAGTACGGGGCCTCCGCGTGGTGTCGTGAAGCATCAACAGACCTTAGGAACCTTAATTGAACTATCTTGGCCTCTTTAGGGTAATGAGATAACTGACTTTGGTGCAGTCCGAGGTTGGTTGATACTCGGTACTACGCTCAATTGAGGATTGCTTTCCTGGAATATTTCGGTCGCCAGTTCAGTGGCTAAATTGAAACGATGAACAATGAAAGCAATCCCGTGATATTGGGAACCTTAGAACCCGGTTACTTTGATTAGGACAGGTTGAACCCACCAACTTCAAGAGGGTACTACCCAGACCCCATGCTGGCCTTAAACCTTAAGGGCTTGTCTTGTGTGCCTTGTGTGCCTTACATGTTTGTCTTTGTAAATATCTGTGGTGTGTTTAATCATAGCATCATGACATCATCCAGCATCATATGCATTGACTAACCATTTCAGGGGTTCGAATTTTCATCTTTGTTCTTACTTTGTAGGACATGGAAACTGTTCGTAGAAAGACAATTCAGGTCAGTCTTGTAAGGGTCCCTCCTCAGCTTAAGGAGCTTATATCCAGGATTCCTGAGAACTCTTCATTCAGTGAAAGACATGGAAGCCTCATCAGCTTGGTCAACACCAACATTGAGGAAGATATGATCAAGGTCCTGTTCCAATTCTTTGACCCTCTGCATCACTGTTTCACCTTCTTGGACTATCAGTTGGTACCTACATTGGAGGAGTTCTCCCGGCTCCTGAAGATCCCTATCCTTGATCAGCTACCCTTCAACGGTACAGAAAAGGAACCTAAGCTTGAAGAGATTGCTAAAGCCTCGCACCTACAGTCATCTGACCTCAAGGGACACTGGGAAGTTAGAAGTGGTATCAAAGGGTTCTTAGCCAGGTTTCTGTTTGAAAAGGCCCATGGATGTTGGAACTCCCTTGACTTACAAGCTTTTGAAGAGGTTGTGGCCCTCCTTGTCTATGGTTTGGTGTTGTTCCCTAATCCAGATCAGCTTATTGATATCAGTGCTGTTCAGATCTTTATGTCCAGGAATCCCGTACCTACGTTGTTGGGGGACATCCTTCACTCCTGTTACACTCGAACCATGAGAAAAAGAGGTGTCCTTATGTGTTGCACTCTTCTCCTGGGAAGGTGGTTTATTTCGCACCTTCCACAATCAGTCCTGAAGAATGAGAGGGGTTTGAGATGGTCACAACGGTTGATGACTCTTACGCATGCAGATATACATTGGTGCCCTAGGTCCAGAGAAGATGTCACTATCATTGATCATTGTGGGGAGTACCCTAATGTTCCTTTACTTGGAATCAGAGGAGGTATTACTTATAGCCCATGCCTGGCTTGGAGACAGTTTGGTTATGCTCGGAGGGATGGTCCTCATGACATGTTAATTCCTGATATAGTTTTTGACTTCGACAACGATACTCAAGGACTTCGCCAGAGATTTATCAGAGCCTGGAGGATGCCAAATAGGATAGACAGCAAGACACTGGGGCACAGGAATTCCATCCCGTTGGAACCTTATCTCAAGTGGGTACGAGCCCGCTCCCAGAAGTTAGTAATGCCTTATCCTCATATGCTCCCAGTAATCAAAGAACCAGTCTTGGAAGGGGAAGTGTCCTACACTATTCAGCACCCTGATATGCCCACATCCTGGGAAGAGATGCACAAGAGCTGGATCCAGCTTAAGGAAGAAAGGAATTCTCTTGAGACTAGTCTACATGCCAGTGAAAAGAAGGTCTTGGAGCTCACCCGCCTGTTGCATGAGGAGAGGAATCTCAACACTTATATAGCTCCAAAGAGGATGCGCAGCATATTTTGGGATTGATTTGATTTTTGTATTATTTTGACCATGAGGCTTTGATGTACTAAACAATTATTTCCCTAAATGATAACGTGTGTTATTTTTTGTTTACAACAAATTTGAACTTTCGAACCCTTGAATGCATTGCATAAACACATATCATTCATCATGTGCATAGCAGGTTTTTCCCTTTTTTCAGGTTGCTTACAGTTCTTCGCTGTTTATTTCAGCATCATGAATCACGAATCTTCATCAACTGAGACTTCCATCAAGGCTCTGCAGGTGCAGAATGCACAATTCCAGGAATTAATCAAGGGTCTGGCTCAAGGCCAAGAAGAACTGAAGGCTATGCTCCTGAAAAAGGAGAAGAAGAAGAAGAGAAGGACTGTTCTGTTCAACTCGGGCCGAAGGTTTAACAATACTCTGCAACAGGAAGAGGCTGGTTCTTCTGTTGACAAGAATCCTCCTCAGGCAGAAGCAAGGGTTCCTAGTCTGGTAGTCTCCGACAACGAGACAGATTTTGATGAAGAGCAGTACCCTCCTGCAGAAGACAGATACAAGCAACTGGAGGATAGATTGAAGGCTATGGAGATTCAACAGGTACCGGGGCTGGATTTCGGAGATCTGGGTTTGTCAACTGGTGTGATCATCCCTCACAAGTTCAAAGCACCATCCTTCTCTAAGTATGACGGGGCGTCTTGTCCCAAGCTGCATCTGAGGTCCTATGTTCGGAAAATTCAACCGTACTCTGCGGATAAGAATTTATGGATCCACTTCTTCCAGGAGAGTCTTTCAGGGACTCATCTCGAATGGTTCTATCAGCTGGATGGGACCAAAGTTCGTAACTGGGAGGAGTTGGCTACTGCTTTCTATAAGTAGTATCAATATAATGCCGACCTTGCCCCTACACGTACTCAACTCCAGGGTATGTCGTTAGGTGCAAGCGAAGGTTTTAAGGAGTACGCTCAGAAGTGGAGAGACCTGGCTGGTAGGGTGCAGCCACCATTGACTGATCGGGAGTTGGTAGACATGTTCTTGGGGACCCTATCTGGGCCGTTTTTCAACCATCTCATTGGGAATTCTTCTGCTGGGTTCACTGATTTGATTCTAACTGGAGAGAGAATTGAAGCTGGGTTAAAGTCTGGGAAGATTGCGAAGGGTGCATCATCTAGTTCTGAGAAAAAACCCTTCAAGAAGGAGTCTAGTGCCGTGTATGGTTCCAAGAGATCAGAGAGACCTGAGCGCCGCCAATCTGTCAGTGCGGTAATGATTGCTAAGCCTGCTGCCGCTCCGACCAACCCTCAAAGGGCTGAAAGACCCCGGAGGGAGTTTACCCGGTTAAGCATGACCCTATCACAGATCCTGCCACAGTTGCTAGCCACCAATTTGGTGACTGTCAGAGAGGCTCCGAAGTTCCCGAATACTGCATCTCCTAAGTACAACCCGAATGCTCGTTGTGCTTACCATTCTGATGGCCCGGGGCATGCCACTGACGACTGTTGGGCATTAAGGAACAAGCTGCAGGACCTCATTGACGCCAAGGAGGTACAATTTGAGGCATCTGAGAAGCCTAATGTAGTGACAGCTCCCCTGCCTGCTCGCGGAATTAATGCTATTGAGGACGAAGAGGAAGTTGATGAAGCTGAGTTTGATAGCTGGATCTACCCGGCAACCGACGGTGGACTTAACAATTGGAGCGCAAAAGACAATCTCCCTGTTTCTCTTGTTACTGAGTAATGAATTCCTATGTTTCGTTATTTTGTAATAAACAATAAATAAACTCTATGGCCCGGTGTCTTACCCGAGGCACCGTGGTATCATTTGTGAGGGCATATAAATTGTCATTTCATATATCATGAATGAAAATCTTGGACGTATTTTCGCATTACAAATATTGTGCTCCTTTTCTGTCTTTCTTTCCTTTACATATACTTCAAAACAGCTGTATTTACACACACACTCACTCATACAGGTTTCAATCCACTCTGGATCTTACTGGTAACAACTCTGCTACTGCCAGTTATGACTTCGAAAATCCGATCAACTTAGCCGAAGACGAAGGTGAAGATGATTGCGAAGTGCCTGGCGAGCTTGCAAGACTGTTACTTCAGGAAGAGAGGGCAATTCAACCCCATGAAGAGCCAGTGGAAACAATAAACCTGGGTACAGAGACAGACAGGAAAGAGGTAAAGATTGGCGCCAACCTAGAGCTCAGCGTGAAGCAACGGTTGACTAAGATGTTACATGACTATTTGGAGATCTTTGCCTGGTCCTACGAAGACATGCCTGGGTTGGATACCGATATTGTGGTCCATCACTTGCCAACTAGGGAAGACTGCCCTCCGGTTAAGCAAAAGGTCCGTCGGATGCGTCCAGAGATGTCTGAAAAGATTAAAGCCGAGGTCATGAAACAGTTTGATGCTGGGTTCCTTGCAGTGACTTATTACCCTCAGTGGGTCGCTAATGTGGTGCCGGTACCTAAGAAGGACGGAAAAGTCAGAATGTGTGTCGATTACAGGGATCTGAACAGGGCCAGCCCCAAGGATGACTTCCCCTTACCTCACATTGATGTCCTTGTTGATAATACGGCTCAGCACAAAGTATTCTCTTTCATGGATGGCTTTTCAGGTTACAATCAGATCAAGATGGCACCTGAAGACATGGAAAAGACTACATTTGTTACTCAGTGGGGCACCTTCTGTTATAAGGTCATGCCATTTGGATTAAAGAACGCTGGGGCAACCTACCAGCGTGCCATGGTTGCCTTATTTCATGACATGATCCATCATGAGATAGAAGTGTATGTTGACGACATGATCACAAGGTCCCAGACTGAGGAAGAGCACCTAGATCATCTGCAGAAGTTGTTTGACCGGTTGAAACTGTACAAGCTGAGATTGAACCCGAACAAGTGCACCTTCGGGGTAAGATCGGGAAAGTTGCTAGGCTTCGTGGTCAGTGACAAGGGCATTCAAGTGGACCCTGCTAAGGTCAAAGCTATTCAAGAGATGCCAGTTCCTAGGACAGAGAAGGAAGTCAGAGGCTTTTTAGGACGCCTGAATTACATTGCTCGCTTCATCTCACATCTGACTGCTACCTGTGAGCCAATCTTCAAGCTGTTGAAGAAAGATCAGGTAGTACGTTGGAACGATGAATGTCAGGCTTCTTTTGACAAAATCAAAGAGTATCTCCAAGAACCACCCATCCTTATGCCACCGGTTGAAGGGAGACCTCTGATACTATATCTGACAGTGCTGGACAACTCAATGGGGTGTGTGCTGGGGCAGCATGACGAGTCTGGCCGAAAAGAGCATGACATTTATTACCTTAGAAAAAAGTTTACCGACTGTGAGACCCGATACTCACTGCTTGAGAAAACTTGCTGCGCTTTGGTATGGGCTGCTCGCCGGCTGAGACAGTATATGCTGACTCACACTACCTTGTTGATCTCAAAGATGGATCCTATAAAGTACATATTCGAAAAGCCTGCTCTGTCTGGGAGAATTGCAAGATGGCAAATGATCTTGACAGAATACGACATTCAGTACACAACCCAGAAAGCCATCAAGGGAAGTATATTGGCGGACCACCTGGCACATCAAGCTGTAGATGACTATCAATCAATGAACTTCGAGTTCCCGGATGAAAGCATCATGATAGTAACAGATTATGAAGTACCTGGACCGGATGAAGGACCTGAACCAGGATCCCGATGGTCTATGCACTTTGACGGAGCCTCCAATGCTTTGGGAAATGGTATCGGCGCCATAATCATATCTCCACAAGGTACTCATACTCCACTCACTGCCCGGCTATGTTTCAACTGTACCAACAACATGGCGGAGTATGAGGCGTGCATCATGGGTCTTCAAGCTGCGATCGACCTAAGGATCAAATTTTTGAGTGTCTTCGGAGATTCTGCTCTTGTGATCAATCAGATCAAAGGAGAATGGGATACGAAACATCCAAACCTGATTCCTTACAGAGAATGTGTGTTGACCCTGATCCCCCACTTCACAGAGATAACCTTCGAACACTTTCCAAGAGAAGAGAATCAGCTGGCGGACGCGTTAGCTACAATGTCTTCAATGTTCAAGGTCAAATGGGATAATGAGGCTCCCCGGATCATCATCTGGAAACTGGATGAACGGGCATACTGTTGCGATCTCGAGACTGAATGGGTGACTGAGAAGCCTTGGTACCACGAAGTGAAGAGATATCTGGAAGCTCAGGAATACCCTGAAGGTGCATCCGTCAACGATAAGAAGTTCCTGAGAAGGTTCGCAGCCAAGTTCTTCCTTAGCAACGACATCTTATATAAGCGAAACTATGATTCAACCTTACTACGTTGTGTGGATAAGACTGAAGCAGAAAGAATCATGGAAGAGCTACATGAAGGGACCTTTGGTACGCATTCCAGTGGACATACTATGGCTAAGAAAATCCTACGGGCAGGATATTACTGGTCCACGATGGAAGCTGACTGTTACCAACATTCCAGGACATGCCACAAGTGCCAGATCTATGCAGACAAGGTGCATGTTCCTCCGGTTCCCCTGAATGTTCTGACTGCGCCTTGGCCGTTTGCAATGTGGGGCATAGACATGATCGATGAGATTAAACCTACGACCTCCAATGGACATCGCTTCATCCTAGTGGCGATCGATTACTTTACGAAGTGGGTCGAAGCAGCTTCCTATGCTACGGTAACCAAGACTGTTGTGGCACGGTTCATTCGACATAACCTGATTTGTCGGTACGGCGTCCCTGGGCGGATTATTACAGACAACGGTACCAATCTGAACAACAAGATGATCGCTGAGCTCTGCGAACAGTTCAAGATATAGCACCACAATTCTTCTCCCTACAGACCGAAGATGAATGGAGCTGTAGAAGTAGCAAATAAGAACATCAAGAAAATCGTGCAGAAGATGACAGTAACTTATAAATATTGGCACGAGATGTTACCGTTCGCTCTGCATGGGTATCGTACCTCAGCTAGGACGTCAACCGGGGCAACTCCTTTCTCTCTGGTTTATGGCATGGAGGCAGTCTTGCCGATCGAAGTGCAAATACCCTCTCTCCGGATAATGAAGGATGCAAATCTGAACGAAGATGATTGGATCCAGACACGACTTGATCAACTCAACCTCATTGATGAAAAGAGACTTGCTGCTATCTGTCACGGTCAGACGTATCAGAAACGAATGATCAGGGCATTTAACAAAAAGGTCAGACCACAGGAATATCAAGTTGGGGATCTGGTGATCAAGAGAATCATCCTTCCTCAGAGTGATCCAAGGGGCAAATGGACCCCTACGTACGAAGGGCCATTTGTGGTTAAGCATGTGTTCTCAGGAGGAGCAATGATATTAACCAACATGGATGGTGACGACCTTCCTCACCCTGCCAATGCAGACATAGTAAAAAGATACTACGCATGAAAAAAGACCCGCTAGGCTGACATGCCTAGGAAAAAATTAGGGCTTCCCGTCGAACCAAAAGGGTTCGGGCAAAATGAAGGGATGAAAATGGAAAAAATCTGTACACCCGGCAAGTCGAAAACCTGAAAAGGCGGCTTGGGCAAAAATGGGTATCCCGGTGGACTGAAAACCCGAAAGGGCGGTCCAGGCAAAAATTAGGGATAAAAGCGTAATACTATGTCTCATTGATCACTTTGCATCCAGAATCCGGTATCTACATCAAGTTCAGACGGCATTGATCAGTCAGCTTCACCTTCAACCAAGGTCATCAAGTGATGAGACGCTCGGAGTTATAAAGGCAATAGCAGAGTTGAAACCCAGTGGATCATTCATTTCACACAGCTGTTTTATTTCCTTTTGTACAAAATTTGTATAAACTCTCTTGTTCGGCGGCGTTCCTCTTACTAGGACGTCAACCTCTTGTACACAAAACGCCTATTTTCAGGCCATTCAAAAATCAATACAAATATATTTTCAGTTAAACGTGCCAAGTGTTTTTCTTTTTCTGTTTTATTTTGCGAAGAACGTCCAAGGTTCAATTTGCGATATATGCATTGACAACAATTTGCTAACTCATGAATATTTGCATACGAAACAAAGGAATTAATTGCAGGTGACACTAGAAACAGGGGCAATAAAGAGTTGTCCAAGCAATCCAATTGTTCTATCCTCCAAGGTACCAAGGTAGGTTCAGCTAAAGAACATGACCAAGTACATCTTAATTCCCCAGAGAGTAAGTCAGCAGTCAGTGCACTCCCTCCAAGCAGAATCATCAAATCTTAAGGAAATTGAGTATCCTCCCATAGATCTCAATACTTCCCCAGCAGCATATAGATATCCTTAACAAGCATCCCCGGCAGTCTTGGTCTAAAGATTGTTCCCCGGCGGCAGACCAGCATTCAAAGGAATCACTTTCCCCAGCATATCAAAACTTCCCCAAGAGAGTCCAATCCAGTTCCCCAGGAAGGTTGGAATCTATCTCCCCAAGCAATAAGCTTATCCCCAGTAGATTCTGGAAGCTTATCCTCGCAAGAACACGAACGCGTCGTCCGGCTTGATTTAAAGAGTTATTTCCTTGACAGGATATAACTGGGTTATCCTCAGCCAAAAGACACGGAAAGAGCGTCGTCGACGAAGCCTTCTTATCCCCAGCGAAGTCTATCAGCACTTCCGATACAGCAAAGATATCCACAGCAAGTTATTATCAACACTCAGCAAGGCATCCCTCTTCCCACAGAGTATTGCTTCCCAGCATGGTCGCTAGAGCATCTTTTCTCCCCGCAGAATATTCCATTTGCCAAGTTTATTCCGCAACGGAGTCATCTTCTCCTACCGGTATTCTTACAACTATCATCCCCAGCGGAAGCAAAAATCTATTCTTCAACATCAGCCCAGGATATGACTTCCCGGCACCCGTCAAGGATTTACTTTCCTAGACGAAAACATGCATTCATAAAACATCACATACATCATTATAGCATGCATAGACGCATTATATCATACAAATCTCATTTATGTTGAGAACATCATTGCTTGATCCATATCATGCATTGCATATGACTGACCTTTACCTTTCAGGAAAGATGCAGTTGAAATTCTCAATCATATTGCAAGATCTAGACCGGTTCAGTTAATCGACTCCAAAGATTTCTTATCCAGTCCCAGGCCTTCTCTAGTCCAGCTAAATCGACTCCCAACAGATTTTTCTGATAAAGACTCAGTAGAAGTTGTCCCAGGTTATAATTTCAGATGGTTCCCTCTCCGACGGTGAGTGAGGTGATAATTCCTTTTTCTATGGTTCCCTCTCCGATGGTGAGTGAGGTGGTAATCCCTTTTCAGATGTTTCCCTCTCCAACGGTGAGTGAGGTGATAGTCTCCTATGGTTCCCTCTCCGACGGTGAGTGAGGTGGTAATCCCTTTTCAGATGTTTCCCTCTCCGACGGTGAGTGAGGTGATAGTCTCCTATGGTTCCCTCTCCGACGGTGAGTGAGGTGGTAATCCCTTTTCAGATGTTTCCCTCTCCGACGGTGAGTGAGGTGATAGTCTCCTATGGTTCCCTCTCCGACGGTGAGTGAGGTGGTAATCCCTTTTCAGATGTTTCCCTCTCCGACGGTGAGTGAGGTGATAGTCTCCTATGGTTCCCTCTCCGACGGTGAGTGAGGTGGTAATCCCTTTTCAGATGTTTCCCTCTCCGACGGTGAGTGAGGTGATAGTCTCCTATGGTTCCCTCTCCGACGGTGAGTGAGGTGGTAAGTCCTTTTCAGATGTTTCCCTCTCCGACGGTGAGTGAGGTGATAGTCTCCTATGGTTCCCTCTCCGACGGTGAGTGAGGTGGTAAGCCCTTTTCAGATGTTTCCCTCTCCGACGGTGAGTGAGGTGATAATTCCTTTCCAGATAGTTCCCTCTCCGACGGTGAGTGAGGTGATAATTCCTTTCAGATTATAATTTCCTATGGTTCCCTCTCCGACGGTGAGTGAGGTGAGTCCCTTTCAGATTATAATGACTTATGGTTCTCTTCCCGATCCTGCGAAAATGGTAATTCCCGCCAAGATTTTCTCAACGAGCGTTATTGAAGTTAAAATCACCCAAGGTTCTCTTACCATTCATGCTAAGGTAGCAACCATCCCTGGTTCATTCATCATCTTTTGAAGCTCCAGACCCAGCTCCTGTAACCAGTCAGGACATATCTATGCCAAGCATCTAAAACCAGCTCCTGCAACGTGTCAGGTATTCATTGTTTCTTTTGCAGGTATGCAGGTTCTCGCTAAGGAGTCTCTTACGCGATCAACATCCAGATGGCATCGATAAGCCCATCATCCTATCCACCAATCTCTAAATGGCATCTATAAGCCCATTTCCATCACACCGCTACTATGTAAGCACAAATTTCTGGGCACTCTAGTGTTCAATCATCTTCTACCCTCGGATTACGAAAGGTACGTCAGCCAATCTGCATCCTCAGGTCTAAGAAGATTGAACAGGGGCAACTGTTGCACCCTAAAATTTGCCCTCCCATATTCTTCAAGAAAATGCCAAGTCATGCTTCAAAATTCCCCAAGGGTGGCACAGTGCAAAGGTCTCCTATACAGTCAAAACTAGGGTTTGTGTTCTGGCCAAGAAGATGAAGTTTTCAAAGGTCCAATCAAGTCTCACCTGCCTACAAACATGGTCAAGCATCCTCATATCAAGTTTCAAGGCATTCAGCTCAAAATTGCACAGTCAAAACCCTAAATTGCACTACAGTCAACTGTAGGGGTAAAATGGTCATTTGACAGTCAAAAGTTCAAATTTTTGGTCAACATATCATTTTGAAGCCATAAACATCATTTGATCAATGCTTGATCATGATTCTCAAAGTTTGGCTCAAAAAATCATCAAGATGCAAAAGTTTCCTTATTTGGACAGCTGAAAAAGTCAACTGAAATTGACCAGGGCATAACTTTCACATGGATTATCAGAAAAATTCCATCCAAAGCTCATTTTGAAGAGAAAGACATTTCCTACAACTCATCTTCATACTTCAAGTCCAATAAATGCTCTCACAAAAAGTTATCAATTTCAACATTATAGGTCATTTTCAAAAGTCAACAAAAAAGGACTTTAAGTAAAAGGCCATACCTTGAGATTGGTAAATCAAAATGACATGGGACCAAAGGCATTGGTTAGAGGACTCAAAGACCTTTCCAAAATGTCCAAGAACATGAGAAAAGCTTAAAAATTGAGCAATTTGTGCCTTGTGGAAGTTGGGAAATTTTTGGGTATTTTGAAAAGTCAACATCACTTCAAATGACCTAAAATTGCTAATGGGCCCATTTTTCTTCCATAATTCATCATCCATGACATGTGCACGACTACTTGGCCCAAAGGGAAGTATTTTCTCATTTTTTATTTATTTATTTGAATTTTTATTTATATTAATTCATTTAAATCATTTAAATATGTGAAAAATATTTAACTTAACCTAACCAATCTTTTTATACATGTTTTAGCCTCAAGATTTCGTGCATATGCAAATGTGGAAAGATTTGGAGTGATTTGATCTTAATTGGTACAAAAACATATGAAAAATATTTGAAAAAGATCTTGCAAATCAAATCTTTCAAAGTCATGGATGCTAAGCCTTTTGGATCAGATTTCTTAACCTAATTGTTCCTACATATACAAGAAACATAACCCTAATGCAAACACACGCGCAGCTGCTCAGAATACTCCATTGCAAACTTGAATTTTTCTCTAAAGAACTCAAATCTGAAAAACACTTTTTAGGTGGATTCAAGGCACGAAACTTGTTCCATTAGCTTGCCAAGGTTGCCCAGAAGCGATTACAATCACAAACATCCATTCAAACTCCAAGAATTGGTAACATGAACGCAAGCTGTATCAAGAAAATTTCATAATCGTACATCCCATTCCATGCATTATTTGTGAAATTTAATTATTGATTCATGTTGGTTATTTGATTCTGAAGCTAACCCATGTATTTGATTGTGTTTTTGGGCTGTATACACGATTTCGCCATTATCAATTCTTGGGGTTTACAGGACCTTAATTTGGGGATTTTGAAACGAGGAAAAATTAGCCCTCAAGACCCATACCGTTCAAATCAGTGCCCCTGGACGAACAAGAACCAACCCTCGCGCTCAATTTATGAGTGACTGAGGGCTATTCGCTATTTTTTCATATGTTACTTTCAGCAACGCGTGAAAACCGTTGCTTAATATGTTGTTGTTTCAGGAAAAATAAAACATGAGGAAGAAGATGGTTTGGTGGCAAGACGTGATACGCTGGTTTGAAATTCGCGCGCTTTAATCCACTAACGCGTAGTTTCACATTATATTAATTGTTGTTTCTTTATTTAACAAACGCGTTGTAATGGCTCAGTGGTAGGTGTACATGTTTGCAATGTCCATGACCTGGGTTCGAGCCCCAGGTCTGTATTATTTCCACTATTATTTTGCTATCTACGTTCATATGCAGGCTCAGCAGTGTGGTTCACCATACACTTTCGTTATCCAACGTCCACGCGTCCTGGGAGATCAAATCAAAGGCATGGATTTAAAGAATACGTTGCACCCTGGTCCACGCTCCAGCATACTACTCAAAAAAGTCAAACGAACCCAGATAATTGGGCCAGATTATTCAAAATTACACCTCCACTTTGGGGACTACTACCCCCCCTGGTTTGCAATTCTCTATGTTTTTCTTATGTTTTATTTTCAATTATTATTTTATTTTCTTTATTGTTTTAATTCAATTAATTATGTTCACAAAATATAAAAATACACAAAAAATCAAAAAAAGGAAAAAAAATAATAAATATTTTTTGTTTTAATATTTTCATGGAAAATTTGCATGTAAATTAATTAGTTTAAATTAGGTTGCAATTTTAATTCTTTTCATAATAAAAATCTAAAAAGAAGTAGAATTAGGTTTAATTAATGTTTTTTCATTCCTTTTTAATTTTTCTTTCTTATAATAATATTTATTTATTTTATTTATTTTTGTAATTAAATTTGCATGAAAATAACTTAGGTTTAAATTAGGTTAAAATTCAACATATTTCTTAATAAATTAAAAATAACTAGAATTAGGGTTTGCGTCGTACTTTGATTAATTCTTTTTCTATTAAATCTTAAAACACTAAAAAACACCAAAAACAAGTCCTTTCTTTCTTTTAATCTTAATTAATTAATTCATGTAATTTTAATATTTTGCAAAAGGGTCCAACGCCCTCGTTTCTTATTAATTCGCGTATTTATTTTATTTTCACTTAAATAATTATGTACCTCTCCCAAAGCCTTGTAATTACTTCTCGCACTTTCAATTCTTTTAATCCCTTTATTTTTCTGTCAAATCGGGTCCTGGTTAATTTTGGCGATGTGGACCCGCGCCATTTGTAATAGCTTTAGAATTTACTTTCCCGCAAATATTTTAATTGTTAATCAAAAGCATGCAAGAATGAATGGACAAAAATAAAAGCAATGCGTAGAACACCAATAACATGACAAGATAAATTATCTGAAAATGATACACAAATCGCACACACCACCCCTAGGGTACGCCTCACTGTTGCCTTGCCTCGAAAGGTGATCGTCGAGTAGAGGATGTCTTAGTAAGTCCTCATGATCCGGGAACCTGGCATGAGGGTAGCTTCTAAGGTGTCTTCCCATTGCTCTGGTGATCACCATGTCCCGAACCTCGAATTGACCCGAACACCTCCAACGGTGGTGCTACCTACCTCTCAATGGTGGGATGGCACTACTTTAAAGGACATTTACACAGACGAATTCCTTAGGGTAGGTAGATGACTCTAGATACTTGCTCTAAATTTCAAAACAAATCAAAAATACTTTTCACACCAACACATTTTCAAAAAGCTTTCGAAAGCAATTTTTCAAACACTCTTGAGGACCGATACAAGAGTCGAACTGAAATTTTCAAAGAAACTTTTTTAAAACCCACAGTTGAAAAGCAAACAAACCATTTTTGAAAACACAAATGAGCAAGTATCTAAGAGCCCATGGATAACCATGGATAGAAAGGGTGCTAACACCTTCCCTTTCTATAATCTACCTCCCGAACCGAGAGAAATCTCTATAAGGAATTTTTCTGTGCTTTTGTCCTTTCCATTTGGAGAAAATAAAAGACGGTGGCGACTCTTGCTTCCGCGACATTTCGCGAACCAGCGTTAAACAGTCAGTTCCAGATCCACCGATCACACAGACCCACTGAGAGCTGATGCCCACTATGCTAAACCAACAGGAATCAATATGGTCGAAACTTCTGAAGACTTCGTCAATATGCCGGTCTTTGGCAGTTTTACTGGGAACATCTCCAGAAAGACTGTAGAAACGGTTAGAAAGGCCACTAAAGGCCTAAACAAGAAGGATACTGAAAGCCTAAGCAAAGAAGTTCCTGAAGACTCAAACAAAAGGACTATTGTAAGTTCTTATGTGGCTGTCGTCAAGGGTTCGACAGAGGACCTTGAAGCCAAAATGCAAAAAATAAATCTCGCTGCCAGGAGCAACGTACAAGTCAACATGGTCGAAGTATCTGAAGCGAAGGCTTCAGAGGAAGCCATTAGACAAGAGGAAGTGAATAAAACTGCATTTCCAAAAGAAAATGAGAATTTGGCTGACTTTCTACAATGATGCTAGAAGAAGAAGTCTGAAGTTATGTTGTGTCCAAGATGCAGCTCCATCTTTGACAAAAAGGCTACAGAACACATACAGGGCATAAGGGCAGTGAAGGAAAAAAGGGCCACCAATGCCCAACCCCACTTGGTTTCTAAAGTTAGATACAATCCTAGAAGAGGACCAATGAACCAGGTGAAGAGGCCATCAACTTTTAGGCCTCCAACGAATGTCCCCGTGGACACTTGGCTAAAGACAACAAACAGAAAAAGTCCAAGCGAAGAGAAATGGCGAACCTTCGATGTGCCAAGAGGGTCATCCTTGGAATATAGGAAGGAGTTCCAAACTACAACTACAAACAAAGTGGCTCATGTGTCGAGCAACTATAAGGGGAAGAACCCCATGTCTCGCTCCCAATGGAGAAGATTTCAAAGACGACGAAAAGCCGAAAGAGAGGCTACAGAAGAGCCTCAACCAGAGTCAAGCACCAACTCACCACAGAGAATGGACAAAGGTAAACAAAGAAAGCCTTTAGAAAGGAAACCGATTGCCAGAAGGTTGGAGTGGCCAGATCAAGGTGAATCATATGGTGAAGGTAACTCTGAATCTGATGCTACTTTAGACATTATGGTAAATGTAGTATCAGTTCTACCCATAGAATACAAACACCAAGTCGAAGTCGAAGAGACCGACTGGGAAATCGAACAGGAGATGGGCAAACATAGGCCAATGTGCTATTATGTGATGAACAATGGTTGCATCGAAGAGCAAAATGTATTCTTCGAGCCACCTACTGAGGCGATGAAAAATCACCTAAAACCCTTGTTCATAAGAGAAAAGATAGGGGAAATAACAATCAACAAAATTCTGGTTGATTGTGGAGCTACAATAAATATAGTTCCCCAATCTATGCTGAGGAAAATGGGCAAAGGAGATGGGGATATTAAACCCCACAACATGGTTTTGTCGAACTATGAGGGAGGTATTGGAACTACTATGGGGGTAATAGAATTATACCTCAAGGTGGGAACAATACTTTGACCAACTATGTTCATGGTCATTTCAGCGAAGCCCAACTACAATCTACTCTTAGGTAGAGAGTGGATACATGGCATAGGTGCAGTGCCATCTTCGATGCATCAACGAGTCACGATTTGGCGCCCTGATGGCATTGTAGAGAATATAGAAGCCGACCAAAGTTATTACTTGGATGAAGTTAATAACGTTGGAAAAAATAGCTTCGACAGAAACTTGGCTCATATAGGGCCATGTAATCCTCCTGAGTTCGATTTCGCACGAGCACCAAATGCCTTTTGTTCCCTCTACCTGCATTCCGACCATGGTTTCTAGTGGGATAGAGAAGACTTATCAAACATTGAGTATGGAGGAGTTGATGACATACAGACAACATGCTGGGGAAGTGAATTTGGTGATGATGACTGAATCACAAGCTTTACAAAAGATTTCGGCATATGTAGCCGAAAGTAGAATGATAGCAATCTTAGAGGCTGAAGTTAAATACATGGCTCTTGAAGCCAATGAACAAGTATCTCTTCCAGAGGGTCTTGGGAAAGACTTCGATCCAGAACCACCTGACGCGAATGAGGAAGAAATGCAAAACCAGAACCAGAGGCTAGATGCTATCTATGATGATGAGCCTTTGGGTTTTGAAAAGGATCCGTTAGCAAACAATGTTAAAATGCTAGCGCGAGATCCTTTAGAATAAATAGATATGGGTGAAGGATTTGTGAAAAGACCAACATACATTAGCACGAAGATAGATCTAGAGCTCAGGATTGAAATAATCCAATTGTTGAAGGAATTCAAAGATTTCTTCGCATGGGATTATGATGAAATGCCTGGTATCGATAGGGAAGTGGTAGAACTTCAACTACCAATAAGACCTGGGAAAAAGCCTGTCAAGCAAACTCCAAGGCGTTTTGCACCAGAGGTCTTGTCGAAGATCAAGATAGAAGATGAAAGACTGCTGAGATGCAAGTTCATCCGAACAACCAGGTATGTCGAATCGATTGCAAACATAGTACCTGTTATAAAAATGGTACCTTAATGGTGTGCATCGATTTTAGAGATTTAAATGTTGCAATTCCCAAAGATGAATCTCCAATGCCTGTGGCGGAAATGATTGTCGATTTTTCCGCTGGTTTCAAATACATGAGTATGCTTGATGGATACTCAAGGTATAATCAAATTTTCATTGCTGAAGAGGATGTGTCGAAAACAACCTTTCGATGCCCTGGGGATTTAGGCACTTACAAATGGGTAGTGATTCCTTTTGGCCTAAAAAACACAGGGGCAACATATCAAAGAGCAATGAACTCTATCTTCCATGATTTTATTGACACTTTTATGCAGATTTATATTGATTATATTGTTACTAAATCTATTTCAGGGAATAATTATATAGACCATCTTCGACAATCCTTCGAAAGGATGAGACGCTATAGTCTGAAAATGAATCCTCTAAACGTGATTTCTGCGTAAAAGCAGGGGATTTTTAGGCTTTGCGGTCCACAAGAAGGGAATTGAAGTAAACCATAATAATACCAAAGCCATTTTGGAAGCGAAAGCACCAACTAACAAGAAGGAGTTACAATCTCTACTTGGTAAGATAAATTTCCTGAGGAGATTTATTTCCAACTTAAATGGGAAAATGCAAGCCTTCTTACCACTACTTCAACTCAACAAAGGATGCTTCGAGTGAGGGCAAGAACAACAAGAGGATTTCGACAAGATTAAAGAATACCTCGCCAAACCACCCATTATGGTACCTCCTTGTAGAAATAGAAGTATGAGATTGTACATAGCAAAATCCGATAAAACTTTAGGAAGAATGTTAGCTCAAGAGGATGAGAATAATGTCGAAAGACCCATTTATTACCTCAGTAGAGTTTTAAACGATGCATAAACTAGATATAGCAAATTGAAAAACTATGTTTATGTCTTTACTTCTCGTGTACAAAGCTCAAGCAATATATTAAACCAGTTGATGTTTTTGTTTCGTCTCATCTTGATGTTTTCAAATATATGTTGTCGAAACCCATCTTGCACATTCGAATTGGCAAATAGGCACTTGCATTAGCTGAGTATTCATTAACTTTTATGCCTCTTAAGGCTGTAAAAGGTCAAGTGGTAGGAGATTTTATAGTTGACCACTCAATAAATGAGGAATCAATCAACTACTTGGAGATCGAGCCTTGGAAGTTATACTTCGATGAATCTAGTCATAAAGATGGAACTGGAGTAGGGGTTCTAATTATTTCTCCAAATAAAATTCTAACAACATTAAAGTACAAGATCGAAGGTTCTTGTTCGAACAATGAGGCTGAATACGGAGCTCTAATCGTAGGCCTTGAAATACTCTTGGAATTGGGGGCAACTCGAGTCGAAATAATGGGAGACTCAGAGTTAGTTATAAAACAAGTTACAAAAGAATATAAATGCATAAGAGAAAGTCTTATCATGTATTTTGTAATAGTCAATCATTTGTTGAAAAACTTTGAAAAGATCAACATCCGACATATACCAAGACTGGAGAATCAAGTGGCTAATGACTTAGCACAGATTGCATCCAGGTATAAAATTTCGAAAGAGAAATTACAACAGGTAATCGAAGTTAGAGGAAGAGTGAAATTGACAAAGTTGTCTCCAACATATTTGAAAACAACAAAGTTAGGGTACGCTGATCACAAAAACTTCGAAATTTTGTTCATAGATAATCTAACAGAACAAGATTGGAGAAAGCCTATAGTGGATTATTTGCAAAATCCCGTAGCTTCGACGGAACAAAAGATAAAGTACAGGGAACTGAGTTATACCCTAATGGGAAACGAGTTACTTAAAAAGATGCCTGAAGGGGTGCTATTAAAATTCCTAAATGAAACAAAGGCATACATAGCCCTTTCAACTACACATGTTGGGGCATGTGGAGCACACTAAGTGGACCATAAAATGAAGTGGTTATTATTTCGACAAGGACTATATTGGCCCACCATGTTGAAAGATTGTGTTGAGTTTGCAAAAGGATGTCGGGAATGTCAAGTACATACAAGTATCCAGCACGTACCTGCAAGCGAACTTCACTCAATTGTGAAACCTTGGCTTTTTATGGGATGGGCTTTGGATCTTATTGGAGAGATTCGATCAGCGTCATCTAAAAGCAAGAAGTACATATTGGTGGGCATTGATTATTTTACTAAATGGATTGAAGCAATTCCTTTAGTGAATGTAGACCGGGAAAATGTCATTGAATTCATTCAAAAGCACATTATATACAGGTTTGGAATCCCTGAGACAATAACAATTGATCAAGGGTTTGTCTTTATTGGTGGAAAAATGCAAGAATTCGCTACAGAAATGGGGTTCAAATTATTAACATCTACGCCTTACTATGCATAAGCCAATGGTCAAGTCGAAGCGACAAACAAGGTAATAATCAGCTTAATAAATAAGCATGTAGGAAAGAAGCCAAAAAAATGGCACAAGACTTTAGATCAAATTTATGGGCTTGTCGAACGTCTCCTAAGGAAGCTACCGGAACAACACCCTTTTGACTAACTTACGGCCATGACGCAGTATTGCCAGTAGAAATCTGTCTATAGTCAACAAGAATTCAGAAACATCAAGACATCCCTTCTGAATTTTATTGGAATACGATGTTAGACGAATTGATTGATTTAGACGAAGAAAGACTGAGGGCTTTGGATCTCTTAAGGTTACAAAAGAGGAGAGTGGAAAGATCTTACAATAAAAGAGTAAAACCAAAGGCATTCTTGCCTGAGGACCTGGTATGGAAAGTAATCCTCCCAATGGATCGAAAAGATAGAAATATGGGGAAATGGTCTCCTAAATGGGAAGGACCTTTTAAGATCATCCAAATGTTATCTGGTGGTGCATATGAGGTCGAGGAGTTAAATGAAGACCAAAGGCTTTTGAGAGTAAATGGTAAATACTTAAAAAGTATAGACCTGCACTTCAAGAGGTTAGAGTAACCAATACTTGATCTTAATCAGGTTAAAAAGCCAAGATGGAAAATATATTACAAAGCCAAAATGGCTAAAAGTCATTACAAAATATATAAGCATACAACTAAAAAATAAAGGTGAAATCAAAACGGGAGGTTGGCCTTAATTTCGAGGTATTTTATCTTCTGCAGCTCTAAGTTTCTTTCGCACAGGGCCTTCGACTGATGAAGAGTATCGATTTTTACATCCAATGATTGGCCTCGTTCAGCATATGTTAATCCCTCGTTGTGTTCCTCTTGACTCTCTGAATCAGTGCTGACAGCGAAAAGTTCTTCCTTTAATTTATCATTGGAAGCTGTTGTACCCCAAAATTTGCCCTCCCATATTCTTCAAGATTTGGCAAGATCATGGTTCAAATCTCTCAAGGGTTGCACAGTCCAATTGCCTCCTAACACAGTCAAAATTAGGGTTTTGGTTCTGGCAAAGAAGTTGAAGTTTTCAAGGGTCTAAACAAGTCCCACATGCCTATATACATTGTCAAGCATCCATATGCCAAGTTTCAAGACTCACTGCATCAAATTGCACAGTCAAAAACCCTAAATGCTTCACAGTCAACTTCAGGGGCAAAATGGTCATTTGACAGTCAAAAGTCAAAATTTTTTGTCAACATCTTATTTTGAAGCCACAAATATCATTTGATCAATTCTTGATCATGATTCTCAAGGCATGGCTCAAAAAGTCTCAAGATGCAAAAGTTTCTATTTTTGGACAGTTGAAAAAGTCAACTGCAAATTGACCAGGGCATAACTTCTTCATGGTTTATCAGAAAAATCCAATACAAAGCTCATTTTGAAGAGAATGACATTTCCTACAAATCATCTTCACACTTAAAGTCCAAGAAATGCTCTCACAAAAAGTTATCAATTTCAACATTATAGGTCATTTTCAAAAGTCAACAAAAAGGCACTTTAAGTCAAAGACCATAACTTGAAATTGGTATATCAAAATGGCATGAGACCAAAGGCATTGGTTAGAGGACTTCAAGACCTTTCCAAAATGTCCAAGAACATGATCAAAGCTTCAAAATTGAGCAAGATAGGCCTTGTAGAAGTTGGGAAATTTTTGGGAATTTTGAAAAGTCAACTTTGCACAAAAGGCTTCAAAAATGCTAATGGGCCTCAATTTATTTCATGAATCATCACCCAAAGGCTATGCACGACCCATTGACCTTAAAGGGATTTATTTTCTTATTTTTGATTAATTATTTGAATTTTTATGATTATTAATTCATTTAATTAAATTTAAATATGAAAAAATATCAAATAACACTTATCAAATCTTTTTGTGCAGCCAATTCACTCATTATGACCTAAATATTTCGTGCATCAATCAAAAGGGACAATATCTTCCATATTTGGCATAATTGGCATGGAAAAGATTGAAATTCATATGCTTGAAAATCAAATCTTCAAAACATGAATGGATGGACTTTGGGATTTTTTTTCTTAACCTAATTCCACTCAGATACATATACAACATAACCCTAATGCTCATACACACAAAAAACTGCCTAAGAGCTGCATACCAATTTGCAAAGTTTGACAAAAAATTGGAAACTGAAAACCTAGCTACTGCACATTTGAAAGCCTAAAAGCTATTCCAATACATTGCTGGATGACCTAGGAAGCATTTGCAATCAAAACCAAACCTCCAGACCTCCAGAATTGGTAGAACGACATCATACTTTTCTTCAAATTTTTCATAATCGTGTTTCAATTTCCATGCATCATTCGTGATTTTTAACTATTGATTTATGCTAATATGAATGTTCTGAAGCTAATGGTGCCCTTTGATTGAACTAACAATGCCTGTATAAGAATTCACCATGAAAATTTTCTAGGGTTTCCGAAGCTCCAAAAGAGGGGTTTCTTCATCTGGAAAAATTGGATAACCAAATTGATACCATTGAAATCGTGACCTCCAAACTAGACTAATCCACACCTCGCGCCCTTTTTATGTTTGCCTATATCCTATTCACTATTTTTCAGGTTGAGTTTAGTGGGGGCTTAAAACCCCCGCTATTTGCTTTTATTTACAGATACAAAAGGAAGAAGAAGGTAGCGTGTCTGAGTGTGGTTGGTCAGTTTGAATACTGGCGCATTTTTTGGTTGCCTCAGCATAATTTTGTTTTTTCACATATATTATTCATGCTCCATTTAACTAACAAAGAAACGTGTTAGTTCAACTGGTTGGTGAGTTGTCATGCAGGTATTGGGACCTGGGTTCGATTCCCAGGTCCCCCCCCAAACGTTTAATATTTTTGTCTTAAGACGTTCATGTGCAGCGCCTCTCCCAGGGTTCATCATACAACCCCACCTCCTAGCTTGCCACGCGCCTAGAAGCTTCAATCTGAAGGCCACAAAAGAGGCTCACCATGTACCTCAGTCAACCATTCCACATGCACGCGCCAGAAAGTCAAGCAGGCCTTTGATTCAATGGGCCAAACTGCTTCCAATACACCTCCAAAAGGGCCAGACACCCCCATGGTTTGTGTTGTACCCCAAAATTTGCCCTCCCTTTCTTCAGGAAACCATCTTGAATTTTCAAGGTCCCTCTGAAACGAATCCAAGTCCTGAGTTATCCTTTTGCCCAAGCAAGCCACTTACAAAAGCAAGATGATCTCACGAACTCCAAAAACAACGCTTTTATCTTGATAAAAATCAAATTCTAAGCACTTAGAATGTTCTCTAAAATAAGTGTTTTTAGAAAAATCAGCGCTTCAGAACTTCTGGACCCATTCCAGATAAAACGGTCAGAAGTTGCCAGCTTGGCTCAGCGTGGTCAGAAGTTGGCTCTTCAGCAGCTACATCAGTTCAATCAGAAGTTGTAAACGTGGTTCAGTATGTAAGCCTCAAACAGAACATGCCCCTTCAGCAGCTCAGTCAGAATTTGCTAAAGGAATGCAAGAGAAGCAGGGAAATCTGAAGGCTCCTTCAGAACAGGTTGAAATCAGAAGATGAAAGGTCAGAAGAATGGGTGTTACACTGATACAGAATCTCTAGGCCCAGGAGGTCCAGAAGTAAATCCAAGGAACGTACCAGAAAATCAGGAGAGTCTCCAGAGCTTACTAAGACAACAGGAAGCCAAGGCCAGAGCATGGTTTACGCTGCTGATTCAACGCTGGTTTCCATTACCAGAATGTTGATGTTGATAGGTCTTGTCACCATTTAATGCCCATTAATGCTCCCAACCACTCCTGAACATTCACGTGTGGCTTGGAAAACGCTTTTGCACAGATTCTGGCATGGGTCTTCACGCCACCTCCCACTTCAGAGGTCACTTCTCCCCAATCTACGCCTGCTGCTGCAACCTAGGCTGAAAGCTATCTGTATCACAACTTCCCAGGAATTTCTGTCAAAGAACAAATTCAAACTCTGTTGGCGCTTTAAATGTTCAAGGCATCCACAAGAATTTTGCCTATAAATAGAGAGGCTTCACCACTGCAAAAGGCGTTCAGAAAAAGAAACAGAAAAATTGCTAAGTTAGAAACAGAACTCCTAGCAACACAGCATTCTGAAACTCTGCCAAAATCTCCAGCTTTGTTTCATAACTTTGAGTTTCTCACCTTCAAACTTCATTAAATATCCAGTTTTTTTCTGTAAACCAAAGACACCTTTTCCAAACTTCTGACCCTACATACGTATACACCTTTACTTCCCCTTTTCAAATCTGTCCAGAACACCACCAGAACCAAAAGCTAAACTTTCACTCACAAATTTTTCCAAACAGTCAGGTAAGCACCTGCTGACCCTCATCACGCTGTTAAGCATCATCAGCTGTGCATACTCAAATAAACATAATGTAAATATCATGTTGTTACTGTTTATGTTCTGAGGATTTTCATACCTCAGAACGTTCTGTGCCAGTATAGGAATTGCCTGTGACCTTGGTGGTTTTGACCTCTGGAACATTTTTTGTATTTGCTGGACCTGTTCCAAATATGTTTCCTGTTTTGTGGAGTAACAACAGGATTGCAGATGTTCTGATTAGTGCAGGGAAAAGCCAAATGCTGACTTTGACGTCATCATATCTGAAGCCTGTTTTGCTGTCAATGATATCAGAACCTCTGAGAGTTATTGCCTTTTCAGCAGAATCAGAACTTCTGGTTTCTCCACTAACAAACTTCTGTCTTGCAGCGCAGGGAAATCAGAACTTCTGATTTCCCCACTAACAAGGTTCTGTTTTGCAGGTGCCAGAGTCAGAAGTTTTGACTCATCCAGTTTCACTAACAGGTTGATCATCTGGCAGCGGATCTGAGTCAGAACTTCTGATGACCTCCCAGCAGCGCGCGGGCTCCCTCTCTCGCTCTCTCTATATCTTGTTTTTTGCTATTTTCTTTTTTGTCTATTTTTCTCGTTGAACCCCCCATGTACAAATGTGTATCCCCCTCCCCTAATTGTTGTAATAGCGTAGGATTTTACATTTCCGCTTCTTATTGCTAGTAATTAGGACGCGTATGGAAAGATAAAATCAATGAAATAGAAAAACCTAATTTAAAGAAAAACTCTTGCATGCAATAAAACAAACTTGCACACTAACACCCCTAGGGTTACATCCACTTGTTGCCTTTCAAAATTAGGCCATATTGCATGTTAGGTCTCTTTGGGCAAAACAAATAACTCAAATGATCATAGTCCCTCGATGACGCTTTCGAAAGCTGCCTAAAATGATCAAAGTCCCTTTCAAAGAAAAATTGCCCAAGGATACTTAGCACTATTGCAATTATGGTCTAAACGACGACCCACGCCCGTCCCTTTCACATCCTAACACAAGATTGTCCACCAAATACAATGGTGGAACAAAATTGTTAAAAGGGTTAAAAACATAGCAAAGATCTTTGAGAAATGTAGGGTAGATAGCTCTTGGTTACTTGCCCCCTTGCAAAACAAAAACGCTTGCCTACTTTTTTCAAAACCATACATCACAAACACTTTCAAAACAACCTTCAAAAACATGGAAAACTTTTCAAAAGACATACACCTTTGTATACATCCCAACATGGATCATTACAAAGGTTGCCACCACATTGGCCTCTTTTCAAAACATTTTTCAAACACACACACAAAGCACCATTTCAAACAATTGAAAACCAAGGCAAGTTGATCTAAGCAAGTCCCTAAGAGCCCATGGATAACCATGGATAGAAAGGGTGCTAATACCTCCCCTTTCTATAATCTACTCCCCGAACCCAAGAAAACATCTCAAAGGTTTTTGCTGTGCTTTTTAAACCTTTCCTTAGGATAAAATAAAAAGTCGGTGGCGACTCTTGCTCAACCGAAACATTTGCGAATACAAACGCAAAACCATAGTCAGTTCTCCCACCGTATCACAGAACTGGCGTCTCTGCTGGGGATATTTATAAAAGTGGAGTAACCTTAGGGCTTAGATCACCCTCTGGCATGACAAATTGTTTGAATTGTTTGCTTTATATCTTGGCTCTATTGTTTGGGTTTGCAATCCTACACCCGGATTTTTGGGAAACATTCATAGATAGCAATACGTTGTGGAAACTGTGCAGGGTATACCGACACGGTCGAAGCAATAGCTATATTAGTGCGACATATTTGTGAGTACCGGTAACCCTTGAGTTCAATCAAGGAGAGTACGGGGCCGCTGAGTGATGTCACTAAGCACTAATGACCTAGAACCTTACTTGACCATCTTGGCCTTTTATTAGGGGTAGTGAGATGACCGGCTTTGGTGCAGTCCGAAGTTTGTAGATACTCGATACTACACTCATTGAGGGTTGTTTTCTTGGAATATTTTGGTCGCTAGTTAAAGTGGCTAAACCAAAAAAATGAACAATGAAAACAATCCAGTGATATTGAGCTCCTTAGAACCCGGTTACTATTTATAGGACAGGTTTTTAAGCCAACTACACTCAAGAGGGTACTTACCTATGAAACCTCATGCAAGCCTGAAACTAGGGTTTGGTGTGATTCGCTTGTACATATGTTTTGTGCATACATCATGGACATCATAAAACATCATACGCATTCACTAACCATTTCAAGGGTTTTGGATCTTCATCTTTGTTCCTGTTTTGTAGGTCATGGAAGTTCCTCGCAGAAAAACCATTCAAGTCAACCTTGTGAGAATCTCTCCTCAACTCAAGGAGCTCACCTCAAGAATTCCGGAAAGCTCATCCTTCAGTGAAAGACATGGTAGACTGCTCAGCCTAGTCAACACCAACATTGAAGAAGACATGATAAAAGTGCTATTCCAGTTCTTTGACCCTCTTCACCACTGTTTCACTTTCCCCGATTACCAGTTGGTGCCCACTTTGGAGGAGTTTTCTCAACTCCTGAGAATTCCTATCCTTAATCAACTACCTTTCAACGGTACGGAAAAGGAACCAAAGCCTGATGATGTTGCTCGAGCATTACATCTACAGCCTTATGACATCAAGGGGCATTGGGAAACCAGAAGCGGCGTCAAGGGATTCTTAGAAAAATTCTTGTTTGAGAAGGCACAAGAATGTTGGAATTCATTGGACCTACAAGCCTTTGAAGAAATTGTGGCACTCCTTATCTATGGGTTGGTCTTGTTCCCAAACCCTGACCAATTGGTAGATGTCAATGCCGTCAAAATCTTCTTGTCCAGAAATCCAATACCAACATTGCTTGGGGACATCCTTCACTCATTTTACACACGAACAATGAGAAAGAGCGGTGTTCTCATGTGCTGTACTCCTCTCCTTGCAAGGTGGTTTATTTCGCACCTTCCACAATCTGTCTTGAAGAACGACCAAGGCTCAAGGTGGTCCCAACGGTTGATGACTCTTACTCACTCTAATGTACATTGGTGTTCTCGGTCCAGAGAAAATGTCATCATCATCGATCATTGCGGAGAATTTCCTAATGTTCCTTTACTTGGAATTAGAGGAGGTATCACCTACAATCCTTGCCTAGCTTTGAGACAATTTGGATATGCACGGAGGGATGGTCCTCATGAAATGTTGATTCCTGACCTAGTTTTTGACTTCAACAACGATGCACAAGGACTTCGCCAAAGATTCATCAGAGCTTGGGGAAAGCTCAACAAGGTTGATAGCAAGACTCTGGGACACAAGAACTCCATCCCTCTTGAGCCTTATCTCAAGTGGGTACGAGCCCAAGCCTAAAGTTTGATGATGCCTTATCCTCATGTTCTCCCTGTGATTAAAGATCCCGTCAAGGAAGGAGAGGTTCCCTACACCATCCTACATCCAGACATGCCTACATCGTGGGAGGAAATGCAGAAAAGTTGGATTCAGCTCAAGGAAGAACGGAATACTTTTGAAGCTAGCTTCTACGCCAGTGAGAAAAAGGTTCTAGAGCTTACCCGCCAACTCCATGAGCAAGAGGCCCTCAACACCTACATCGCACCAAAGAGGATGCGCAATGTCTTTTTGCCCTGAGAAGTTATTTTGTAACATTTGGCCCATGGGGCATTTATGTACTAACAAATTTCTTCTTATTAATATGACGTGTGTTCTTCTTTGTCTGAAATAATTTTGAATGTCCTAAATCCTTGAATGCATTGCATACATAAGCATACCATTCATCATGTGCATAAGCAGGTCTCATTCCAGGTTTCCTTATCTGTCTGCTGTTTATGTCAGTAGGATGGATCTCGAGCAAACAGTCAAAGACCTACAAGCTCAGAATGCACAGTTCCAGCAACTCTTGATGACCTTGGCTAAGGGTCAAGAGGATATCAAGACTCAATTAGGGAACAAAGACCCAGTGAAAAAGAAGAAAAAGAGACTCAGGATGGCTACTTTGGGGAGAAGATTTGACGGAGAAGCTCGGAGAGTGCTTGAATTTCCTCCTATCTCTGATGAAGGAACCAGCAAAGGAGGTGGAGCTGCGGTACCTTCCGAGTCTGATGCGGAAGAGGAGGAGGTCGAAGAGGATGAAGATTATATCGATCAACAATACCCTCCAGCTGATGATAAATACAAAGGGCTAGAAGACAGGTTGGCCGCCATGGAGCTACAAAGAGTACCGGGTTTGGATTCTGAAGACTTGGGTTTGGTTGTTGGGATTGTGATTCCCCCAAAATTCAAAGTGCCAGTGTTTGTGAGGTATGATGGGCTGTCCTGTCCCAAAATGCATCTCAGGTCCTACGTGAGAAAAATTCAACCCTATACGGCAGATAAAAACCTTTGGATTCATTTCTTTCAAGACAGTCTTTCTAGAGCTCAGTTGGAGTGGTTTTATCAGCTAGAAGGAACCAGCGTTCGAAATTGGGAAGATTTGGCCACCGCTTTCTACAAACAATACCAATACAATTCTGACCTTGCCCCTACTCGTACCCAACTTCAGGGTATGTCGTTAGGAACAGGCGAAGGATTCAAAGAGTACGCACAAAAATGGAGGGATTTGGCTGGCAGGGTGCAGCCTCCTTTAACCGATCGTGAACTTGTTGATATGTTTCTAGGGACCCTATATGGGCCATTTTTCAATCATCTAATTGGTAACTCTTCCGCGGGGTTTACCGATTTAATATTAACGGGCGAAAGAATAGAAGCTGGCATTAAGTCAGGAAAGATTCAGAAGGGTGTTGCTGCAAGTACTGAGAGGAGGCCTTTTAAGAAGGAGGCAAGTGCCGTCTATGGCCCTAGAAGGCAAGTCAAGCCAGAAATTCGCCAAGCCGTCAATGCTCTGGTCATTTCAAAACCTGTTGCTGCTCCTCAGCAGTACAATCAACAAAGAGGTGAAATACCCAAGAGACAGTATACTCGGTTGAGTATGACCTTGTCACAAATTTTACCCCAACTGTTATCAACCAACTTGGTGACCATCAAAGAAGCTCCTAAAGTCGTGAATACTGCATCTCCTAAGTATAACCCAAGTGCCCGTTGTGCTTATCATTCTAATATCCCCGGGCATACTACTGATGATTGTTGGGCCTTGAGAAACAAAGTACAAGATCTTATCGACGCAAAGGAAATTCAGTTTGAAGCGCTTGAAAAACCGAATGTTGTAACCGCTCCTATGCCCCAGCATAGAGTGAATGCCATTGAAGAAGAGTTGTATGCTGTTTCAGTGAATGATGTTGCTACCCCTCTGTTGACTGTTAAAAGGAACTTACTACTAGCCGGTTTATTTCCAGGTTGTAGTAAGGGTTGCCTCCTGTGTGCTGTTATCCCTACCGGTTGTCCACTGCTGAAATCAGGCATCCAAAGCCTGATGGATAGCAAGGAAATTCTGTTCAAGAAAACTACTGTTCCGTTTGTTTCCGTTGAAGAAATATCTGTCGTCACAATTTACAATCCTGCCAAAGCTCCCATGAAGAAGCCAGTCCAAATTATGTCTGTTGCACCCATTACTATTACTGTCCCGGGGCCTCTCCCATATGAGTCTGATAAAGCTGTTCCATGGCATTATGGGGCCGACGTGTATGTGCTTGGGGTGAAGCAGGAGTTCAACACCAATACAAGTATCGGTAACATCACTGGTCCCGCCAAGATTACCCGCAGTGGAAGGCTCTTCTCGCCTGACATTGCACCGCCAGTTATCCGAAAACCTCTCACCATCACACCCGCAAGTGTGCATGTTCCAATTCAAGTTCCTGTGTCTACTACTGCCGCTGAGTCCTCTGATACTCGGGGCAAAGAAGTTGCTACCGATTTGCCTGCCAGGACGGAGGCACCAAAAAAGACTGCTGCAGAAGCCTCCCAACAAGAAATGGAGGAAATTCTTAAAATCATCAAAAAGAGTGACTTTAACATTGTTGAACAATTGGGGCATACTCCCTCCAAAATCTCTATGCTATCATTACTGCTATGCTCAGAGGCTCATGCAAAAGCCCTGATTTCATTTCCGAAAACGGCCCATGTGCCACAGGAGACCTCCGCGGATCAATTCACTGACTGTGTGGCTAATTTGACGGCTGACAATGGCTTGGGGTTCTCAGATGCTGACCTTACCGCCAAAGGGAAAAGTCACAATGATGCCCTGCATGTTTCCCTAGAGTGCAGGGGCACTACTCTCGCACACGTGTTAGTGGATACCGGCTCTTCCCTGAATGTTTTGCCTAAGAAGGCAGTGGATCGCTTGGATTGTGAAGGTTTGGAATTGAAACCTAGTAGCATCATTATTAGAGCCTTCGACGGTTCTAAGAGGATGGTGCACGGTGAAGTAAACATTCCTATTCGTGTGGGTTCCCAAGTCTTCGACTCAACGTTCTATGTAATGGATATTCGTCCATCTTACTCCTGCTTATTGGGTCGACCCTGGATTCACAAGGCTGGGGCAGTAACCTCCACTCTACACCAAAAACTCAAATACCCTGTCAAAGGGAAGATCGTTACTGTGCAGGGTGAGGAGGAATACATGGTTAGTCACTTGAATTCATTCCGGTATATCGAGATGGACGGGAAGTTTATTGAAACCCCCTTTCAGCATTTTGAGGAGGTACCTCCAACATTGGCATCGGCTGAGGCAGTGAGTGAAGAAGACTTTCCGTTGAAGATGGCGTCCTTGAAGGATGCCCGAGCTGTAATTGAGAAAGGCAATTGTGCGAACTGGGGTCAGCTTCCTGACTTCACTCAAAAGAACGACAAGTTTGGGCTGGGCTTTACTACAGAGTCTCAGAGGGCTGTGCGCAAGGAAAAGATCAGAAAGACTCAAGTGTTTATCACCAGTCCAAGGGTGAATTCTATTGAGGAGGATGTAGAGGAAGCAGAGTTTGACAGTTGGATCTATCCAACCACCAGCAACGGACCAAGCAACTGGACGGCAAAGGATTTTACACCTATCACATTTGTCACACAGTAATTAATTCTTTTGATTTCCAATTTGTAACAAACAATATGTTAAAAATTTGTTGGCTCGGTGTCCTACCCAGGGCATCGCAGCTCCATTGGTGAGGGCTTTTTGTATGACATTTCCATATATCATCAATCAAAACATTGGACGTTCGTTGCATTTCAAATCTTGTGCTCTTTTTCTGTGTTATATATTGCAAAACAGCTATATTTACACACACTCACTTATACAGGTTTCAATCCACTCTGGATCTCACTGGTAACAGCTCTGCTACCGCTAGTTATGACTTCGGGAATCCGATCAACTTGGCCGAGGACGAAGGTGAAGATGATTGCGAAGTGCCTGGTGAACTCGCAAGACTGCTACTCCAGGAAGAGAGGGCTATTCAACCACATGAAGAGCCAGTAGAGACAATTAACCTGGGTACAGAGATAGATAGGAAGGAGGTCAAGATTGGTGCTAATCTAGAGCTCAGCGTGAAGCAACGATTGATCCAGATGCTACATGATTACATGGAGGTATTTGCTTGGTCCTATGAAGATATGCCTGGTTTGGATGCCGACATTGTAGTTCATCACCTGCCAACCAAGGAAGACTGCCCTCCGGTAAAGCAAAAGGTTCGCCGCATGCGCCCAGAGATGTCTGAAAAGATCAAGGCTGAGGTTATGAAGCAATTCGATGCCGGATTTCTAGCAGTAACTTCTTACCCTCAGTGGGTTGCCAATGTAGTGCCAGTACCGAAGAAAGACGGAAAAGTCAGAATGTGTGTTGACTACAGGGATTTAAACAGGGCAAGCCCCAAGGATGATTTTCCTCTACCTCACATTGACGTTCTCGTTGACAATACTGCTCAACATAAGGTTTTCTCCTTCATGGATGGTTTTTCAGGGTATAATCAGATCAAGATGGCCCAGGAAGATATGGAAAAGACTACCTTTGTGACTCAGTGGGGAACCTTCTGTTACAAGGTCATGCCATTCGGATTTAAAAATGCTGGGGCAACCTATCAACGTCCCATGGTTGCTTTATTTCATGATATGATCCATCATGAGATTGAGGTATATGTTGATGACATGATTGCAAGGTCTCAAATTGAGGAGGAGCACCTTGATCATCTGAGGAAGCTATTTGACCGACTGAAGTTATATAAGCTGAGGTTGAATCCCAACAAATGCACCTTTGGGGTGAGGTCCGAAAAATTGCTGGGTTTCATTGTAAGTGATAAAGGTATTCAGGTGGACCCTGCCAAGGTAAAAGCCATACAAGAGATGCCAACTCCAAAGACAGAGAAAGAAGTCAGAGGCTTCCTGGGACGACTGAATTACATTGCCCGATTCATCTCACATCTGACTGCTACTTGTGAGCCAATCTTCAAATTACTGAAGAAAGATCAAGTAGTACGTTGGAACAATGAATGTCAGGCTGCCTTTGAAAAGATAAAGGAATATCTCCAAGAGCCACCCATTCTTATGCCGCCAGTGGAAGGAAGACCTCTGATACTATATTTGACAGTACTTGACAATTCAATGGGGTGTGTGCTGGGACAGCATGACGAGTCCGGCCGAAAAGAGCACGCTATTTATTACTTGAGCAAAAAGTTTACCGACTGTGAGTCTTGTTACTCACTGCTTGAGAAAACTTGCTGCGCTCTAGTATGGGCTGCTCGCCGGCTGAGACAGTATATGCTGGCTTACACCACTTTGTTAATTTCAAAGATGGATCACATCAAGTACATATTTGAAAAGCCCGCTCTGTCCGGAAGAATAGCGAGATGGCAGATGATCTTAATAGAATATGATATCCAGTATACCACTCAGAAAGCAATTAAAGGAAGTGTACTAGCAGATCATTTGGCACACCAACCTGTGGACGATTACCAATCATTGAACTTTGATTTTCCGGACGAAGACATCATGGTGGTAACTGACTGTGAAGTACCCGGACCGGATGAAGGACCTGGGGAAGGATCCCGATGGTCTATGCATTTCGATGGAGCCTCCAATGCTTTGGGTAACGACGTCGGCGCTGTAATCATATCTCCCAAAGGAACTCATACTCCACTCACCGCCCGATTATGTTTCAACTGCACCAACAACATGGCAGAATATGAGGCATGTATCATGGGTCTACAAGCTGCAATCGACTTAAGGATCAAATTTTTGAGTGTCTTCGGAGATTCCGCTCTCGTGATCAATCAGGTCAAAGGCGAGTGGGATACGAAACACCCAAATCTTATTCCTTACAAGGAGTATGTGTTGACCTTGCTTCCCCACTTTGAAGAGATAACTTTTGAGCACTTCCCAAGAGAGGAGAATCAGCTAGCGGACGCACTGGCTACGATGTCTTCAATGTTCAAGGTTAAATGGGACAATGAGGCTCCCCGGATCATCATCTGGAAGTTGGACAAACCGGCATACTGCTGCGACCTCGAGGCCGAGAAGGCAACTGAAAAACCCTGGTATCATGAGGTGAAAAGGTACTTAGAAGCTCAGGAATACCCTGAAGGTGCATCTGTCAATGACAAGAAGTTCATGAGGAGGTTTGCGGCAAAATTCTTCCTCAGGAACGGCATCCTCTACAAACGGAATCATGATTCAACTCTACTACGTTGTGTGGATAAGGCTGAAGCAGAGAAGATCGTGATAGAACTGCATGAAGGTACATTCGAAACACATTCCAGTGGACATACCATGGCAAAGAAAATCCTACGGGCAGGATATTTCTGGTCCACAATGGAAGCCGATTGTTACCAACACTCTCGAACTTGTCACAAATGCCAGATCTATGCTAACAAGGTGCATATTCCCCCAGTGCCTCTGAACGTCCTGACGGCACCTTGGCCTTTTGCAATGTGGGGCATTGATATGATCGGTGAGATCCGACCGACGGCATCCAACGGGCATCGCTTCATCTTGGTAGCGATCGATTACTTCACAAAGTGGGTTGAGGCAGCTTCCTACGCAACAGTAACCAAGAGCGTCGTGGCACGTTTCATCCGACATAACCTGATCTGTCGATACGGCGTCCCGGAAAGAATCATTACGGATAATGGTACCAATATCAATAACAAAATGATCACTGAACTCTGCGAACAATTTAAGATACAGCACCACAATTCTTCTCCCTACCGGCCGAAGATGAATGGGGCTGTGGAAGCAGCTAATAAGAATATCAAGAAAATTGTGCAGAAGATGACAGTGACCTATAAAGATTGGCACGAAATGTTACCATTTGCGCTTCATGGGTACCGTACCTCAGCGAGGACGTCAACCGGGGGAACTCCTTTCTCCTTGGTCTATGGCATGGAGGCAGTCTTGCCCATTGAAGTCCAGATACCCTCTCTCTGGATAATGAAGGATGCAGACTTAAATGAAGATGACTGGATCCAGACTCGACTTGATCAATTAAACCTAATTGACGAAAAGAGGCTCACCGCTATCTGTCATGGTCAGACGTATCAAAAACGGATGATCAGGGCATTTAACAAGAAAGTCAGACCACAAGGGTATCAAGTTGGGGACCTGGTAATCAAGCGCATCATCCTTCCTCAAAGTGATCCCCGGGGCAAATGGACCCCTACTTACGAAGGGCCATTTGTGGTTAAACATGTGTTCTCAGGAGGAGCCATGATCCTAACCACCATGGATGGTGACGACCTTCCTCACCCCGCCAATGCAGACATAGTGAAAAGATACTATGCATGAAAAAGAGACCCTCTAGGTTGACATACCTAGGCAAAAATAAGGGCTTCCCGGCGAACCAAAAGGGTTCGGGCAAAAATAAGGGATGAAATGGAAAAATTTGTACACCCGGCAAGTCGAAAACCTAAAAAGGCGGCTTGGGCAAAAATGGGTATCCCGGTGGACTGAAAACCCGAAAGGGCGGTCCAGGCAAAAGTTAGGGATAAAGCGTAACACTATGTCTCGTTGGATCACTTCGCATCCGGAATTCGGTATCAACTATCTGGCTCAGATTTCGGCATCGACCAATCAGCTTCATCTTCAACCAAGCAGCAAAGTGATGAGACGCTTGGAGACATAAAGGCAATAGCAGAGTTGGAACCCAGTGGGATTGTTCACATAGCTGTTTTGTTTTCTTTTCAAAAATTGTAAATTCTGTGATTATTCGGCGGCATCCTATTACTAGGATGTCAGCTTCTTGTACAAAAACGCCTATTCACATGCAAAATTCAAATCAATACAAATTCACCTGTCCATACAAGTTGCCTTTGTTTTTTCCTTTTTCTGTCTTGTCTTGCGAAGAACGTCCAATGTTCATTTTTGATATATGCATTTGACATTAAATTGCTAATTTATAAATGTTTGCAAAAGATCAATTACAGGTGACATCAGAAACAAGGGCAATGTAAGGTTGTCTGATGCAGTCTGGTTTCTTTGTCCGCCAAGGTACCAAGATAGATTCGACTGAGGAATGTGACCAAATCATCTCAACGCCCCGCAGAGTAAGACAAGATTCAGCAATACTTTCCCCAAGCGGAGTTGATTCCCCGTCGATCCTGAAAAAGCACAACTTTCCCCGGCAGGTCTTAAAACTTATCCCCAGTAGATTCTGGAAGCTTGTTCCCTGCAGAATACGGACATCTCTCCCGAGCTTTAGTCAGAGTTATTCCTCACAAGGGCTTATAAATGGGTTATCCTCAGCTAATTACCACGGAAGATCGCCCTCGACAAAGTTCTTTCAATCTCCAGCGGAGTTTATCTTCATTATCCCCAGCGGAGTTTATCATCATTATCTCCAGCGGAGTTTATCATCATTATCCCCAGCGGAGTTTATCATCATTATCCCTAGCGGAATTCATCATTGAAGTCGTCCTCAGCAGGCCTCTCATCAAAAACTTCAGCAAAGTATCTCTTCCACAGAACAATTCCCCGGCCGATTGTCAAGGATTTATTTTCCAAAGACGAAAATACATTCATAAACATTTCACTTACATACATGATAAAGTACATACAACGCTGTCTCATGTTGAAACATCATGCATATCATACATCATGACATTGCATACAACTTATGTTTTGCCTTTTCAGGGAAAAAGACAATCCCAAAGATAACTACCTTCAACTGTCACAAATTCCAGATTCGATACCTGTATCTAGCCAGGGCATATCTGAGAGTGATCATTTCCAGACTCGATTCCTGTATCTAGCCAGGGCACGTCTGAAGAGTTCGAAGATTCGATTCCTGTATCCAGCCAGGGCACATCTATCAACTACAACATTTCCAGATTCGATTCCTGTATCCAGCCAGGGCATATCTGTTGACCACATTCCCAGACTCGATTCCTGTATCTAGCCAGGGCACGTCTGAAGAGTTCGAAGATTCGATTCCTGTATCCAGCCAGGGCACATCTATCAACTACAACATTTCCAGATTCGATTCCTGTATCCAGCCAGGGCATATCTGTTGACCACATTCCCAGACTCGATTCCTGTATCTAGCCAGGGCACGTCTGAAGAGTTCGAAGATTCGATTCCTGTATCCAGCCAGGGCACATCTATCAACTACAACATTTCCAGATTCGATTCCTGTATCCAGCCAGGGCATATCTGTTGACCATATTCCCAGACTCGATTCCTGTATCTAGCCAGGGCACATCTGAAGAGTTCGAAGATTCGATTCCTGTATCCAGCCAGGGCATATCTATTGATGACCATTTCTAGATTCGACTCCTGTATCCAGCCAGGGCACATCTGTGAGCCACCGATTGTAGATTCGATACCTGTATCCAGCCAGGGCATATCTGCATAAGGAGATTGAAGATCAAACACCTGTAACAAGCCAGGAAAACATCTGCCTTTCTCAGATACATAAAGCTCTCGCTAAGGAATCTCTCGTGCGATCAACACTTCCAAATGGCATCTGTAAGCCCATTCCTGACAAAGTTCTGTCACATCTCCAGATGGCATCTATAAGCCCATCTCCCTATCCACCACCTTTCCAAATGACATCTATAAGCCCATTCCCGCCATCACATTCGCTGATACTCCAACATGCGAGTGCAAATTTCCGGGCACTCTAGTGTCCAATCTCCTTTTACCTTCGAGTCGCAAAAGGCAAACTTGCCAATCTAACTCTTCAGGTTCAAGAAGATTGAACAGGGGCAACTGTTGTACCCCAAAATTTGCCCTCCCTTTCTTCAGGAAACCATCTTGAATTTTCAAGGTCCCTCTGAAACGAATCCAAGTCCTGAGTTATCCTTTTGCCCAAGCAAGCCACTTACAAAAGCAAGATGATCTCATGAACTCCAAAAACAACGCTTTTATCTTGAGAAAAATCAAATTCTAAGCACTTAGAATGTTCTCTAAAATAAGTGTTTTTAGAAAAATCAGCGCTTCAGAACTTCTGGACCCATTCCAGATAAAACGGTCAGAAGTTGCCAGCTTGGCTCAGCGTGGTCAGAAGTTGGCTCTTCAGCAGCTACATCAGTTCAATCAGAAGTTGTAAACGTGGTTCAGTATGTAAGCCTCAAACAGAACATGCCCCTTCAGCAGCTCAGTCAGAATTTGCTAAAGGAATGCAAGAGAAGCAGGGAAATATGAAGGCTCCTTCAAAACAGGTTGAAATCAGAAGATGAAAGGTCAGAAGAATGGGTGTTACACTGATACAGAATCTCTAGGCCCAGGAGGTCCAGAAGTAAATCCAAGGAACGTACCAGAAAATCAGGAGAGTCTCCAGAGCTTACTAAGACAACAGGAAGCCAAGGCCAGAGCATGGTTTACGCTGCTGATTCAACGCTAGTTTCCATTACCAGAATGTTGATGTTGATAGGTCTTGTCACCATTTAATGCCCATTAATGCTCCCAACCACTCCTGAACATTCACGTGTGGCTTGGAAAACGCTTTTGCACAGATTCTGGAATGGGTCTTCACGCCACCGCCCACTTCAGAGGTCACTTCTCCCCAATCTACGCCTGCTGCTGCAACCTAGGCTGAAAGCTATCTGTATCACAACTTCCCAGGAAATTCTGTCAAAGAACAAATTCAAACTCTGTTGGCGCTTTAAATGTTCAAGGCATCCACAAGAATTTTGCCTATAAATAGAGAGGCTTCACCACTGCAAAAGGCGTTCAGAAAAAGAAACAGAAAAATTGCTAAGTGAGAAACAGAACTCCTAGCAACACAGCATTCTGAAACTCTGCCAAAATCTCCAGCTTTGTTTCATAACTTTGAGTTTCTCACCTTCAAACTTCATCAAATATCCAGTTTTTTCTGTAAACCAAAGACACCTTTTCCAAACTTCTGACCCTACATACGTATACACCTTTACTTCCCCTTTTCAAATCTGTCCAGAACACCACCAGAACCAAAAGCTAAACTTTCACTCACCAATTTTTCCAAACAGTCAGGTAAGCACCTACTGACCCTCATCACGCTGTTAAGCATCATCAGCTGTGCATACTCAAATAAACATAATGTAAATATCATGCTGTTACTATTTATGTTCTGAGGATTTTCATACCTCAGAACGTTCTGAGCCAGTATAGGAATTGCCTGTTACCTTGGTGGTTTTGACCTTTGGAACATTTTTTGTATTTGCTGGACCTGTTCCAAATATGTTTCCTGTTTTGTGGAGTAACAACAGGATTGCATATGTTCTGATTAGTGCAGGGAAAAGCCAAATGCTGACTTTGACGTCAGCATATCTGAAGCCTGTTTTGCTGTCAATGATATCAGAACCTCACAGTTATTGCCTTTTCAGCAGAATCAGAACTTCTGGTTTCTCCACTAAGAAACTTCTATCTTGCAGCGCAGGGAAATCAGAACTTCTGATTTCCCCACTAACAAGGTTCTGTTTTGCAGGTGCCAGAGTCAGAAGTTCTGACTCATCCAGTTTCACTAACAGGTTGATCATCTGGCAGCGGATCTGAGTCAGAACTTCTGATGACCTCCCAGCAGCGCGCGGGCTCCCTCTCTCTCTCTCTATATCTTGTTTTTTGCTATTTTCTTTTTTGTCTATTTTTCTCGTTGAACCCCCCATGTACAAATGTGTATCCCCCTCCCCTAATTGTTGTAATAACGTAGGATTTTACATTTCCGCTTCTTATTGCTAGTAATTAGGACGCGTATGGCAAGATAAAATCAATGAAATAGAAAAACCTAATTCAAAGAAAAACTCTTGCATGCAATAAAACACACTTGCACACTAACACCCTAGGGTTACATCCACTTGTTGCCTTTCAAAATTAGGCCATATTGCATGTTAGGTCTCTTTGGGCAAAACAAATAACTCAAATGATCATAGTCCCTCGATGACGCTTTCGAAAGCTGCCTAAAATGATCAAAGTCCCTTTCAAAGAAAAATTGCCCGAGGATACTTAGCACTATTGCAATTATGGTCTAAACGACGACCTACGCCCGTCCCTTTCACATCCTAACACAAGATTGTCCACCAAATACAATGGTGGAACAAAATTGTTAAAAGGGTTAAAAACATAGCAAAGATCTTTGAGAAATGTAGGGTAGATAGCTCTTGGTTACTTGCCCCCTTGCAAAACAAAAACGCTTGCCTACTTTTTTCAAAACCATACATCACAAACACTTTCAAAACAACCTTCAAAAACATGGAAAACTTTTCAAAAGACATACACCTTTGTATACATCCCAACATGGATCATTACAAAGGTTGCCACCACATTGGCCTCTTTTCAAAACATTTTTCAAACACACACACAAAGCACCATTTCAAACAATTGAAAACCAAGGCAAGTTGATCTAAGCAAGTACCTAAGAGCCCATGGATAACCATGGATAAAAAGGGTGCTAATACCTTCCCTTTCTATAATCTACTCCCCAAACCCAAGAAAACATCTCAAAGGTTTTTGCTGTGCTTTTTAAACCTTTCCTTAGGATAAAATAAAAAGTCGGTGGCGACTGTTGTACCCCAAAATTTGCCCTCCCATATTCTTCAAGAAATTGCCAAGTCATGCTTCAAAATTCCCCAAGGGTTGCACAGTGCAAGGGTCTCCTAACAGTCAAAATTAGGGTTTTGGTTCTGGTCAAGAAAATGAAATTTCCAAGGGCCCAATCAAGTCCCACATGCCTACAAATATGGTCAAGCATCCTCATATCAAGTTTCAAGACTTTCAGCACAAAATTGCACAGTCAAAAACCCTAATTGCACTACAGTCAACTGTAGGGGCAAAATGGTCATTTGACAGTCAAAAGTTCAAATTTTTGGTCAACATCTCATTTTGAAGCCACAAACATCATTTGATCAATGCTTGATCATGATTCTCAAAGCTTGGCTCAAAAATCATCAAGATGCAAAAGTTGCCTTATTTGGACAGCTGAAAAAGTCAACTGTAAATTGACCAGGGCATAACTTTCACATGGATTATCAGAAAAATTCCATCCAAAGCTCATTTTGAATAGAAAGACATTTCCTACAACTCATCTTCATACTTCAAGTCCTAGAAATGCTCTCACAAAAAGTTATCAATTTCAACATTATAGGTCATTTTCAAAAGTCAACAAAAAGGGACTCTAAGTCAAAGGCCATAACTTGAGATTGGTAAATCAAAATGACATGGGACCAAAGGCATTGGTTAGAGGACTCAAATACCTTTCCAAAATGTCCAAGAACATGAGCAAAGCTTAAAGATTGAGCAAGTTATGCCTTGTGGAAGTTGGGAAATTTTTGGATATTTTGAAAAGTCAACATTGATTCAAATGACCTAAAAATGCTAATGGGCCTCTTTTTCTTCCACAATTCATCATCATAGACATGCACATGATCATTTGGCCCAAAGGGAAGTTTTTTTATTATTTTTATTTATTTATTTGAATTTTTTATTACCATTAATTCATTTAAACTAAATAAAATATGAAAAAATGCTAAACTAATGAAATAAAATCTTTTTGTGCAGAAAACACTCTCATTGGACACTCAAATTCGTGCATGATCAATTAGGGAAAGATTGGATATGATTGAGAGCAAAAGTGCATGAAAAAGATTGAAAAAACTAATGCTTGAAAATCAAATATTGCATAATCAATTCTTGGATTCTTTTGATCAGATTTTTGACCTAATTCATTCATACATATACAAAGAAGCAAAACCTAATGCAACGAACCTAAAAACTGCGCAGAAACTCCATTGACAAAACTCAATTTTTTGGCAAAAATTCCAATTCTGAAAACCTAGTTCTAGGGCGATTCAAGGCGAGATTTTTATCCCATCACCTTCCTGAAGCTTCAAGGAAGGATTTCCAATCAAAATCATCCATCATAACATCAAGAGTTGGTAAAACGAACATGACCTGTACAGGAAAAAATTCATAATCGTGCATCTCAATTCACGCATCTTTTGTAATTTTTAACGCTTGATTCATGTTCATTGTGTGATTCTAATGCTAACCCAACAATTTAATTTTGTTTTCGTGCCCTATATGAAGATTTACCATTAACAATCTTTAGGGTTTTGCAAGCTTCAATTTGGGCGTTTCATGATATGGTAAAATTAGGACACATCAATGCCATGAACAAAACCAGCACGCTTGGACGAAGAGAATGAGACCATCGCGCCAAATTTCTGAGGCCACATGGCCTAATCGCTATTATCAGAATAAGCATGTTTTGAGGGGGTTCAAAACCCCCGTTAAATGTTTGCTATTTTTTCAGGAAAACAAATCAACGAGGAAGACGATGCAGTGGCAAGTATTGATTGGTTCGTTCAAAAATTCGCGCCAGAAATCCATTAGTTATTATATTTGATTATATTATTTGTTTGTTATGGAATGTACAAAGAAAACAAAGTGGAGCGTTGGCAAGCGCGTTGATTGGTAAACCATAGGACCTGGGTTCGAGCCCTAGGTCCTCACTCCTTTCCTTATATTTTTCCCTTAAACGTATTCTTGTGCAATTTCAATACAGGGGGTCTATCATGCTACCCACAATCCAGTTTGCCACGCGTGTGCCTAGATCAATCCAAGGGTCCCAGTTTGAGGAGCATCATGGACGTGAGTCAATGCACTCACATGCTGGCATGAGAAGTCAACCAGGCCAAGGTTTATTGGGCCTGAATTACCAAGGCTTCACCCTCACAATTAGGGGCAGACCCCCTAGGTTTGCCATATTTTCTCATTCTTTCTTTTTTTATTATTTCTATCTTTTAAGTTATTGTTTTCTTAATTAATTTATTATTTTCATAAAAACACAAAAAAACAATAAAAAACCAGAAAAGATTAAAAAAAATAATAAATATTTTATTTTAATATTTTGTAAATAAATTCATTAATTAACTAGTTTTAAATTAGGTATTAATTTTAACTTTTTAATAAAAATCTAAAAAATATAGAATTAGGGTTTAATTAACTTTTTTATCCCTTTTTTATTTTTCTTTCATAATAATTAAAATATTAAATATTTATTTTTGTAATTAAATTGCATGTAAATAATTAGGTTTAATTTTAGGTTAAAACTTTAATATGTTTTCATAATTAAATAAAACTTGTAGAATTAGGTTTAATTGCATTAAATTAAAATCATAAAATACCAAAAATACCAAAACCAATTTCTTTTCTTTTTTAATTAATTAATTTCATCATTTAATTTAATTTTGCAAAAAAGGGTCCAACGCCCTCGTCTTAATTCTTATTTAATTCGCGTGTTTATTTCTTTTTTCGTTTAATATTTATGTATCTCTCCCAAGGCCTTGTAAATAATTCCTCGCACTTTACTTTTCTTTCTTTATTTATTTTCTGTCAAATCGGGTTCAAGAAATTTTGGCGATGTGGACCCGTGCCTTTTGTAATAGCTTAGAACTTTTACCTTCTCGCTTTTTAACTGTTAATCAAAGCATGCAAGAATGAATGGACAAAAAATAAAAACAAACGCTAGATCACCTTTAACATGACAAAAGACAAAAATAACTGAATCAGACACACAAATCACACACCACCCCTAGGGTACGCCTCACTGTTGCCTTGCCTCGAAAGGTGATCGTCGAGTAGAGGATGTCTTAGTAAGTCCTCATGATCCGGGAACCTGGCATGAGGGTAGCTTCTAAGGTGTCTTCCCATTGCTCCGGTGATCACCATGTCCTGAACCATGAATTGACCCGAACACCTCTAACGGTGGTGCTACCTACCTCTCAATGGTGGGATGGCACTACTTTAAAGGACATTTACACAGACGAATTCCTTAAGGTAGGTAGACGACTCGTAGATACTTGCTCTAATTCAAAACAAAACAAATCAAAAATACTTTTCACACCAACACTTTTCAAAAAGCTTTCGAAAGCAAATTTTTCAAACACTCTTGAGGAACGATACAAGAGTCGAACTGGAATTTTCAAAGAAACTTTTTAAAACCCACAGTTGAAAAGCAAACAAACCATTTTTGAAAACACGATGAGCAAGTATCTAAGAGCCCATGGATAACCATGGATAGAAAGGGTGCTAACACCTTCCCTTTCTATAATCTACCTCCCGAACCGAGAGCAATCTCTATAAGGAATTTTTATGTGCTTTTGTCCTTTCCATTTGGAGAAAATAAAAGACGGTGGCGACTCTCGCTTCCGCGACATTTCGCGAACCAGCGTTAAACAGTCAGTTCCAGATCCACCGATCACAGAACTGGCGACTCTGCTGGGGATATAACTTAAAGTGAGGTGTACCTTAGGGTTAGTTCATAACTGTGTTTTCTATTGCTTTCCTTGTTTGCTTTAAATTGTGGGACTGTCTTGGGAGTTCTATAGATCCTAACCCGGATCTGGGGATACCTTCTTAGAAAGTAGCAACAAGGCTGTGAGGGAACTGTGCGGGGTATACCGACATGGTTGAAACAGTCTGCTACGTTGATGTGGCACTTTGGTGTGTACCGGTAACCCTTGAGTTCAGTCAAGGAGAGTACGGGGCCTCCGCGTGGTGTCGTGAAGCATCAACAGACCTTAGGAACCTTAATTGAACTATCTTGGCCTCTTTAGGGTAGTGAGATAACTGACTTTGGTGCAGTCCGAGGTTGGTTGATACTCGATACTACACTCAATTGAGGGTTGCTTTCCTGGAATATTTCGGTCGCCAGTTCAGTGGCTAAATCGAAACGATGAACAATGAAAGCAATTCGGTGATATTGGGACCCTTAGAACCCGGTTACTTCTAATAGGACAGGTTGAGCCCACCAACTTCAAGAGGGTACTACCCAGACCCCATGCTGGCCTTAAACCCTAAGGGTTTGTCTTGTGTGCCTTGTGTGCCTTACATGTTTGTCTTTGTAAATATCTGTGGTGTGTAATCATAGCATCATGACATCATCTAGCATCATATGCATTGACTAACCATTTCAGGGGTTCGAATTTTCATCTTTGTTCTTGTTTTGTAGGACATGGAAACTGTTCGTAGAAAGACAATTCAAGTCGGTCTTGTAAGGATCCCTCCTCAGCTTAAGGAGCTTATATCCAGGATTCCCGAGAACTCTTCATTCAGTGAAAGACATGGAAGTCTCATCAGCTTGGTCAATACCAACATTGAGGAAGACATGATAAAGGTCCTGTTCCAGTTCTTTGACCCCCTGCATCACTGTTTCACCTTCTTGGATTATCAGTTTGTACCTACATTGGAGGAGTTCTCCCGGCTCCTGAAGATTCCTATCCTTGATCAACTACCCTACAACAGTACAGAAAAGGAACCTAAGCTTGAACAGATTGCTAAAGCCTTGCACCTACAGTCATCTGACCTCAAGGGACATTGGGAAGTTAGAAGTGGTATCAAAGGGTTCTTAGCCAGGTTTCTGTTTGAAAAGGCCCATGAATGTTGGAACTCCCTTGATTTGCAAGCTTTTGAAGAAGTTGTGGCCCTCCTTGTCTATGGTTTGGTGTTGTTCCCTAACCCAGATCAGCTTATTGATATCAGTGCTGTCCAGATCTTTATGTCCAAGAATCCTATACCTACGTTGTTGGGGGACATCCTTCACTCATGTTACACTCGAACCATGAGAAAAAGAGGTGTCCTTATGTGTTGCACTCCTCTCCTGGGAAGGTGGTTTATTTCGCACCTTCCGCAATCAGTTTTGAAGAACGAGCGGGGTTTGAGATGGTCACAGAGGTTGATGACTCTTACACATGCAGATATACATTGGTGCCCTAGGTCCAGAGAGGATGTCACTATCATTGATCGTTGCGGAGAGTACCCTAATGTTCCTTTACTTGGAATCAGAGGAGGTATTACTTACAACCCATGCCTGGCTTGGAGACAGTTTGGTTATGCTCGGAGGGATGGTCCTCATGACATGTTAATTCCTGACATAGTTTTTGACTTCGACAACGATACTCAAGGACTTCGCCAAAGATTTATCAGAGCCTGGAGGATGCCAAGTAGGATAGATAGCAAGACACTGGGGCACATGAACTCCATCCCGTTGGAACCTTATCTCAAGTGGGTACGCGCCCGCTCCCAGAAGTTAGTGATGCCTTATCCTCATATGCTCCCTGTGATCAAAGAGCCAGTCTTAGAAGGAGAAGTGTCCTACACTATTCAGCACCCTGATATGCCCACATCCTGGGAAGAGATGCAGAAGAGCTGGATCCAGCTTAAGGAAGAACGAAATTCTCTTGAGACCAGTCTACATGCCAGTGAAAAGAAGGTCTTGGAGCTCACCCGCCTGTTGCATGAGGAGAGGAATCTCAACACTTACATAGCTCCAAAGAGGATGCGTAGTATATTTTGGGATTGATTTGCTTTTGTATTATTTTGCCCATGAGGCTTTGATGTACTAAACAATTATTTCCTTAATGATAACGTGTGTTCTTTTTTGTCTACAACAAATTTGAACTTTCGAACCCTTGAATGCATTGCATAAACACATATCATTCATCATGTGCATAGCAGGTTTTTCCTCTTTTCAGGTTGCTTACAGTTCTTCGCTGTTTATTTCAGCATCATGAATCCTGACTCATCATCAACTGAGACATCCATCAAGGCTCTTCAGGCGCAGAATGCGCAGTTTCAGGAATTAATCAAGGGTTTGGCTCAAGGCCAAGAAGAGCTGAAGGCTCTGCTCCTGAAGAAGGAGAAGAAGAAGAAGAGAAGAACTGTTCTGTTTAGCTCGGGCCGAAGGTTTGGCAACACCTTGCAGAATGAAGAGGCTGGTTCTTCCATTGGCAAGAGTACTCCTCAAGCAGAAAAAGGTCCTAGTCCGGTAGTCTCTGACAACGAGACTGATTTTGATGAAGAGCAGTACCCTCCTGCAGAAGACAAATACAAGCAACTGGAGGATATGTTGAATGCTATGGAGATACAACAGGTGCCTGGGCTGGATTTCGGGGATCTGGGTTTATCTACCGGTGTGATTATTCCTCATAAGTTCAAAGCACCATCTTTCACCAAGTACGACGGGGCGTCTTGTCCCAAGCTACATCTCAGGTCCTATGTTCGGAAGATTCAACCGTACTCAGCGGATAAGAATTTGTGGATCCACTTCTTCCAGGAGAGTCTTTCAGGGACTCATCTCGAATGGTTCTATCAGCTGGATGGAACCAAGGTTCGTAACTGGGAGGAGTTGGCTACTGCTTTCTATAAGCAGTATCAATATAATGCCGACCTTGTGTTTACCTTGGGATTTGGTAAACAACCGCTGATCCTCCAAATGGTTACTTATTTGGTTACTCGCAGGATCGATCAGATTGATCCTAGGACATAGGTTGATTTTGAAGTTTGATTAAATTGGATAAGGCTTTAAATAAAGAGGCTTTAAATAAAATTGCATGAAGAAAGGACTTGGTAAAATAAACAAGGCTTAAAGTAAAAGGCTTCGACAGGAATGTAAAGAGGAAAGCAAGTAAATTTCTGGAAAAGTAAATGGCTTTGATTAATAAAGTTGGTGTTTCACACATACATTTCTCAACAATTCTTTCTCACACGCTGGGTACTCGAATCTATATGAGTGACTTTGTATAGAATTGTGAACACACGCGAGAACTTACATGACTACTACTATTTATACTAAAACATCCCAAGTAACCGTCGGGCAGTTACACTGCTTCGAGATCAATCCACTTGGCACGTTCTCAACGTTCGACGCTCCAGATCTTTGCACGTTGCACTTGGTAACCGCTGGAAACCGTTTTCCCTCCAAACGCTTGAATTTCAAACTGCTCCACTCTGAACCATCGAACACCTTCGTCGAAAAACCTCTTCGACGAGAAACTCCTTCGACGTCGAAGGCAACCAACCTCTCCCTTGGAAGAAATCTTTTAAGTACCTTGCCATCTTTCGATGGGCATTTCGACGGACTTAGCCAGTCGAAAACATCCTTCAGCTTTAATGGCTGACATTAATAAAACAAGGGTGTCGAATTTAACTTGTGCACTTTTTGCTGTCTTCTACCAACCACTAGCAATCCCAAGAAAATCATCATTTATCCGTACCTAAGACGTCATGTCAGTACGGCGTGCAGTACCAAACGTCATTTCAGAATTTTTCATTATGACAATTCCCAAAAACGAGGACGCACGCTGCGTCTCTCTATTTCTGCAGAACGGCTAAAACAACAGGGGGATGCCACGCGTCCCACTATCTCCTGCAGCATTAAATGGCATTTAATGTCCTCGGTTTTGGGGATTTTCCCCCACTACTATAAATAGCAGTAAGTACCCCATTGTGGGACTTTTTACGCCATCTAGCCTTCAAACTTCTCTGTTTTCACACAAACTTGTTATCTTTGCAGAAACTTTTCCTCCTTCACTTCGTCTTCAACCTCATTTCAACCTCAATACTAACAATGGCATCTGGTTCCAATGCTCCTAGCGCTACCGTACCAACTGGAAACTCCAAACCTAAGGTTTTCGTCACCGCTCCAGTAGTAACTGCTACGGGCCAACGAAGGGTCCCTGAACCCTTGGACATCGCCGTTCGTGATGCTTACTCACACCACCTTATGATCCCGGTTGGATATTCCAACCAGATCTTTGCTATGTCTGGCCCCTTGTATCCCAGTATTGCTGAGGCCATGAAGATTAAGAGTTACTTTCCGGTAGTTGAGAAACTCAAACCAGTTGCATGCGCCAAGAAAGATGCTGAAGACAATGAAGAGCCTGCAAAAGAGAAAATCGACCTTCGTTTTTTCAACAAAGGTGTTAGGGCTTTCAGGTCTGGCCCTAGCCTTACTCCTGATTACGTTGCTTGGCTGGAAAAGATGGAGAAAAGCCAAGCTTCGATCTGGAAAAAGATGGGGATTTTCGACCTGGTGATGCTGTCGAAGACAGGTTTGAACTATTCTCCAGAGATGTTGATAGCTTCTCTGCTTTTCTGGGACTACTCCCACTTTACTTTCCATCTTCCCTGTGGGATGCTGACTCCTACACTCTTCGATGTGGCCGCTATTACTGGCCTTCGACCCACCGGGGACTACTTCGATCCGGAGGAGATGTCGGAGGATCAAATTGGCTTCTTTGACACCAAACCAACCTATACCACCTTCATAAACCACTATCACGACAGGTCGACAGATACTGTGTCGGATGTCGAACATATAGCGTTTCTAGCCTTATGGCTGACTCGCTTTGTATTTTGCTCGAAGTCCTTACAGGTGACCAAGAAGATGGTCACTCTCGCCACTCAACTCCATCATGGCCAGAATGTCTGTTTGGCAGAATTGATTCTGGCTAGCCTCTATGATTCGATTAGTAATGGGGCAACTCTTCTAAAAATTATCGAGAACATGGCCAATTTGCTACTTGCTGGGCCTTTTTGGCTGCTCCAACTGTGGCTCAATGCCACCTTCGAATCTTTCTTGCCTAAGAAGGTTCAAATAAATGAGCAGGCTCCAGAGATAGCGAACAGACGCGTCGAAGGAACCAGACTGGCTCTGTTGACACCTATGGAAGATGGACTGGAGTTTCAGCAAACTTTCACCAACTTCGTTCTGATGTTTGCTCGAAGGAAGGAGTTTGCTTCGACTATGGCTCCATTTGCTCGACGGAAGGTAGGCCCAGCATGGTTCACAAGGCCACATCCAAGGACGTCGAGTGGTCCTAATGTTGACGAACATACAATAATATGGGAGGCGTTCCTTACACCAAGGATCATGCCTCTTCGATTCAGGAGCTCTAAGACTCACTTGAGTCTGATTGCATACCAACCAAACCTGGTATCTCGCCAGTTTGGTATTATTCAAACCCTACCTTTTCCAATTTTTCCAAGAGAGAAGGCTATGTTGTACTTCTGCAATGATTACACCGAAGAAGCTGCCATTAAGCATATCGGAAGATATGCTGGTCGAACAGTTCTCTCGTTGTTTGACTACCAGCTCAACTTTCTTTGATCACCATCCTTCGAGGAGTGGTGGAAAAGTTATTACGCTGAGGAGTTTTTCGACGAGAAGGACTTCATGGATGAGCTTCATAAATCTTTTGTCCTTGTGTTGGACAAAATAAAGAAATGTAAGTTCATCCTCTCACATTACTTTGTCTTTCTCTTTCGACTGCTAGCCTGTTAACTATTTATTTGATTTCAGTTGTTCGAAAGCCTGTAGCCAAGAAGGCTACAGAGAGCCAACAGGGAGGAGGCCCCTCAACAAAACCTCGACCGCCGGCGAAGACTACAGCACCGACGAAGACTACCACCAACCAACAGGGGGAAGGCCCTTCGAAGAAGCCTTCTGTATCGGTAACCGGACTTTCATTATTTTCTTCTGGCTTTCGATTTTTGAATTTTGATACAATTGCTAAGTCGAATTCCCATTGGTCTTTTAGGCACCTTCGCCCAAGAAACGGCCAGCACTGGTGGTCGAATCTGGGAGCGATGAAGAAGGTGATTCTCCTCCTGCTCCTCTAAAAAGGCGAAAGCTGACGAAGGACGCTCCTGTTCCTGCTCCTGCTCCTGAGGGTCGAACATTTAGAATAAAGGTTGCTGGGAGAAAGCCTAGGCCACCTCCAGTGATCATTGAGGAGCTAACGGAGGAGGAACTAAACGTTCTTCTCAACAAGCCCGTCGAAAGCGACAATTCCAGCCCTGGGGCTGAAGCTAACTTACAGGTAATCTTTTAAACCTTTTTATAACTTAGGTGTAGATACCTACATTCGATTATGTCTTTTTCGATTTCTGAAGATTCTTCCTCTTTCCTTTCTCAGGACACCACTGAAAGCTCACCACCAAGGACCTCTGAAACGCTGGAATCTGCTGAACTCAGCAGGCCACAAGAAAAAGGCTTGGAAACTGACGAAGCCCATACTGAAATAAATGAGGCCAATGCTGAGACGGTAGAAAAACCAGCGGAAGAACCTCGACCGGAAGAACAACAGCCACAAGAGGTTCAGGTGGTGGATCTGTCGGAAGAGAATCGTGAAGAAGGGGACCAAGGCGATGCTGGCGAAGAAAACCAAGGTGCCGCTGGCGAAGAGAACCAAGGTGACACTGGCGAAGGGCACCAAGGTGACGCTAGCGAAGAGCACCAAGAAGACGCTGGTACTGCCCCAGTCCGAGTTGAAGGGATACAAGTCGAGGCACCTAACACTCAACAGCCTCAAACCCAAGACAATGTTGTTGCAAGGGCTGCTACCTCAACGAAGCACAGGTCGAAAGAGGACTTGGAACTCTTGAAACAAACTGACCCTGTTAGCTATCTCAACGCAATCATCGAGAGCAAGAGTTCGTCTGACGCTAGTCAGGAGGTTCCTACCCTGTCGGGGAAGTCCACTGAAACCTCTCCTCTTGATGAAGCTTTGGCGAAGGTTAAGGCCCAGTTTTTCAAGAAGGACTTGATGAAGGCTTTAGAGGGGGACCCCACTTCTCCATCATACTTGAGGGATGTTTTGAATGCTGTCGACTTGTTGGCTGTAGCCCCAGAAGTTTCAGGCTTGATCATGGAGTTACACTCTATGATTGATCAAGTCTCAGCAGATTACAGGCGCCAAAGGGGATTTAATAGTCAGCTCGAGGTGTTGTATGGCAAAATCTCCTCTGTGTGGACTGCTGTTTCGGATACGACTTCTCGAATTGCGGAGTTGTCGAAGCAAAAAGCGTCTACGCAGGAAGAAGTCGATGCCATCGATCGAGAGAATGCTTCCTTCCGGGCACAAATCGAAGAAATAGAGGCTAAGATAAATGCCAACACTATACGCAAGGAGGAACTTCTTTCGATCGTCTCAGACACCGAGAGTCAAACTGAAATCAAACAAGGCCTGGAATTTGCTGAGAAGGCCCAAGGCTTCGACGCTCAGATTGCCAAGATTGTGCAGGAGAACGCCTGGTGCAAGAAAAGATTGGAGCTGCAGCAAGCCAAATACCTTCGACTTAAGGACTCTATTCCCTTTTGATTGATTCAGCTTTTGTAACCATATTTTGTAATCTATATTCGACAACATTGCCATCTTGGCTGAAATTTATAAAATTTCCATTTTGGCTTTTTATGGTCAATTTAGTCTTGTTATTTTATTATTTTATTTTTATCTCTTGGAGTGTAGGTTTGTATTTTTTCAAATATTTACCATTTACTCTCAAGAGCCTTTTATCTTCACCTAACTCTTCGACTTCATAGGCTCCACCAGAAAAAGTTTGGATAACTCTGAAGGGTCCTTCCCATTTGGGTGACCATTTCCCCATGCTTCGATCCCTTCGATCCATGGGAAGAATTACCTTCCAAACTAGTTCTTCAGGCAAAAATACCTTAGGTTTTACCTTTTTATTATAAGAGTCTTCTACTCTTTTCTTCTGAAGCCTGAGTAGGTCAAGAGCGCGCAATCTCTCTTCGTCTAAATCCACCAGTTCGTCTAACATCATGTTCCAATAAATCTCAGAAGGAATATCATAATGCCTCTGAACCCTTGCAGATTGAAGACAAATTTCTGCTGGCAACACTGCATCATGGCCAAAAGTTAGCCTATATGGTGTTGTACCTGTGGCTTCTTTTGGGGACGTTCGACAAGCCCACAGAATCTGGTCCAACGTCTTGTGCCAATTCTTTGGTTTCTTCCCAACATGCTTTTTTATCAAGCCAATTACTACTTTGTTAGCTGCTTCGACTTGACCATTCGCCTGTGCATAATAGGGCGTTGATGTTAGGAGTTTGAAACCTGTTTCCTGAGCAAATTCCTGCATCTTTCGACCAGTGAAAACTGATCCTTGATCAGTTGTTAATGTCTCAGGGATTCCATACCTAAAGATAATGTTCTTTTGAATAAATTCAATGACATTTTCTTGGTCTACATTGACTAAAGGGATAGCTTCGATCCACTTAGTAAAGTAATCAATGCCTACCAGTATGTATTTCTGGCTCTTTGATGATGCTGGTCGAATCTCTCCAATGAGGTCCAACGCCCATCCTCTAAAGGGCCAAGGTTTCACTATCGAGTGAAGTTCGCTTGCTGGTACATGTTGGATGCCTGTATGGACTTGACACTCTTGACAACCTTTGGCGAACTCAACACAATCTTTCAGCATAGTGGGCCAATATAGTCCTTGTCGAAACAACAACCATTTCATCTTATGGCCTGCTTGGTGAGCCCCACATGCCCCAGCATGCATAGTCGAAAGGGCTATGTATGCTTCAGTTTCACTTAAGCATTTTAGCAATACCCCTTCAGGCGTTTTCTTGAATAACTCATTACCCATGAGTACATAACTCAACGCCCTGTACTTTGTTTTTCGTTCTGTCGAAGCTCCTGGATTTTGAAGATAGTCCACAATGGGTTTCCTCCAATCTTGCTCTGACAAATTATCTATGAACGAAATTTCGAAGTTACTTTGATCAGCATATCCTAGTCTCGTCGATTCCAAGTCTGTTGGTGATAGACAAGTTGCTTTTATCTTTTCTCGAACTTCGATTTCTCTTTGCAATCTCGCTTTTGAAATCTTATACCCAGATGCAATCTGTGCCAAGTCGTTGGCTATTTGATTTTCGACTCTGGGTATGTGTCGAATATTGACCGTTTCAAATTTTTTCAATAAACGATTTGCTATCACAAAGTACATAATGAGATTCTCTCTTATGCATTTATATTCCTTTGTGACTTGCTTAATGACTAACTCTGAGTCTCCCATTATTTCGACTCGAGTTGCCCCCAATTCCAACAATATCTCAAGGCCAGTAATTAGAGCTTCATACTCAGCCTCATTGTTCGAACAAGAACCTGATATTTTGTACTTGAATGTTGTTGGAATTTTATCTGGAGAAATAATCGAGACTCCTACCCCTGTTCCGTCTTTATGGCTGGAACCATCGAAGTAGAATTTCCAAGGCTCTATCTCCACATAATTAATATCCTCAACTTGAATTGAGTGGTCGACTATGAAGTCTGCAACCACTTGTCCTTTTACTGCCTTAAGAGGCATAAAGGTCAAGGAGTATTCAGTTAATGCTAATGCCCACTTGCCAATTCGACTGTGCAAGATAGGTTTCGACAACATATACTTGAAAACATCAAAATGAGACGAAACATACACATCAACTGGTTTTATATATTGCTTGAGTTTTGTACAAGAGAAATACAGACATAGACACAATTTTTCAACTTCACTATATCTAGTTTCTGCATCGTTCAAAACTCTACTGAGATAGTAAATGGGTCTTTCGACTCCATTCTCATCCTCTTGGGCTAACATGCTTCCCAGAGTTTTGTCGGACGCAGCTATGTACAATCTCATACTCCTATTGCTACAAGGAGGCACCAGAATAGGTGGCTTAGTGAGGTACCCTTTGATTTTGTCGAAGGCTTCTTGTTGCTCTTGCCCCCATTCGAACCCCTCTTTATTCAGTCGAAGTAAGGGTGAAAAGGCCTGAGCTTTCCCACTTAGATTAGATATAAACCTCCTTAAGAAATTTATCTTGCCTAAGAGAGATTGCAGTTCCTTCTTATTCGATGGCGCTTTCGCTTCCAGAATTGCCTTCGTCTTATTCTGGTTGATTTCGATTCCTTTCTTGTGGACAACGAAGCCCAAGAAATCTCCAGCTTTCACACAGAATGCACACTTCAAAGGGTTCATCTTCAGACCATGTGCTCTCATTCTTTCGAATGATTATCGAAGTTGGTCAATATGATTCTTCCTGGAAACAGATTTTATAACAATGTCATCAATATATACTTGCATAAAAGTGTTAATAAAATCATGGAAGATAGTATTCATTGCTCGCTGGTACGTTGCCCCAGCGTTCTTTAGGCCAAAAGGCATCACTACCCATTCGTAAGTGCCTAAGGCCCCAGGGCATCGAAAAGCTGTTTTCGACACATCCTCTTCAGCAATGAATATTTGATTATATCCTGAATAACCATCGAGCATACTCAGGTATTCATAGCCAGCGGCAGAATCGACTAGCATTTCCGCCACAAGCATAGGATATTCATCTTTGGGTGTAGTAGCATTCAAATCTCTGAAATCTATGCACACCCTTAACGTACCATTTTTCTTAATTACTGGCACAATGTTTGCAATCCATTCGACATACCTTGTAACACGTATGAATTTGCATTTCAGCAGTCTTTCGACTTCCGTTTTGATCTTCGACAGTATTTCTAGAGCGAAGCGCCTTGGATTTTGCTTGATTGGCTTCTTCCCAGGTTTGATTGGCAACTGAAGTTCTACCAATCCTCTGTCGAGACCAGGCATTTCGTCATAATCCCATGCAAAACAGTCTTTGAACTCTTTCAGCAATTGGATTACTTCCAACCTAAGTTCTGGATCAATTTTGGCGCTGATGTAAGTTGGCCTTTTCTCTGACCCTTCGCCTAAGTTGATTTCTTCTAAAGGATCTTGCGCTAACATTTTAATGTTGTTCGCCAAGGGGTCCTTTTCGAAGCCCAAAGGCTCATCGTCATAGATGGCGTCGAGCCTCTGTTCCTGCATTTCTTCTGGCATGATATCAGGGGGTTTTGGATCGAAATCCTTTCCTGGACCTGCAGCAGATAACTGTTGATCATTGGCCTGTGTCGCCATGTACTTTACTTCGGCTTCGAGAGCTGTTATCATCTTAGTTTCGGCTACATAAGCCGAAATTCGCTTCAAAGATTGTGACTCAATCATTATCACTGAATTCACTTCCCCAACCAGTTGGTTGGATATCAGTTAACCCACTGAAGTCTATGTGGGACAAGTCTTCTCTGTCCCATTGGAAACCATGCTCAGGATGCAGGTATAGGGAACAAAAAGTGTTTGGCGCTGGCGCCATGTCGAAGTCAGGTGTTGGACATGGCCCTATGTGAGCCAAGTTCTTGTCGAAATCTGCCAGACCCAGGTGATTCACTTCGCCCAGGTAGTAGCTTTGATCTGCCTCTATGTTTTCGACCATCCCATCTGGACGCCATAGGAGCAGCCTCTAGTGCATTGATGATGGCACAACTCCAACACCATGAATCCATTTACGGCCCAACAAGAGATTGTAGTTAGGTTTGGCCGATATGACCATAAACATCGTTGGTCGAAGGATAGACCCCACTTTGATATCTAGCTGGATCACTCCCATAGTGGTCCCTATGCCGCCCTCATAGTTCGACAAGACCATGTTGTGAGGCTTAATGTCCTCATCCCTTTTGCCAATTTTCCTTAGCATAGAGTGAGGAATAATGTTGATGGTTGCCCCACAATCCACCAATATTTTATTCACAGTAGTTTCTTCGAGTTTAGCCCTTATAAATAAAGGCTTGAGGTGATTTTTCATCGCCTCTAGGTGGCTCGAAGAACCCATTTTGTTCCTCAGTGGTGCCATTGTCCATGACGAAATAGCACATTGGCCTGTGTTTGGCCATTTCTTGCTCCACTTCCCAGTCACTTGCTTCGACCTCCACTTGTCGGTTGAATTCTCTGGGCAGAACTGAGACTATATTCACCATTATGTCCAAAGTATCATCAGACTCAGCATCGTCTTCGTCTTCGACTTCACTTTGGTTAGGCCAAACTAGCCTGTTGGTTACTGGCTCTCTTTCTAGAGGTTTCCTTTGCTTCCTTTGAGGAACATTTGAACTGGTTTCTGCCTTTGGTTCGCTGGCAGCCTCCCTTTCAGCTTTTCGTCTCCTTTGGTATCTCCTCCATTGAGATCGAGACATGGGATTTTTACCTTTGTAGTTGCTTGACACTTGTGCAACTTTAGGTGCAGCAACCTGAGGCTCTTTCTTTTGAGTCAAAGAGGAACCCCTTGGCACGTCGAAAGAGTGCCATTTCTCCTCACTTGGCCTTTTTCGACCAGAGGTTTTGTACCAAGTGTCTACTGGCACATTTGTGGGAGGCCTAAAAGTCAATGGCCTCTTTTCTTGGTTAGAACCTCTTTGGGAGGCTCTTCTGGGATCATGTCGAAGGTCAACATTTTCCCTTCTCTTGTTCGCTGCTCTTACGCCTTGAATGTGCTCAGCAGCTTTTTTGTCAAAAATCGAACTGCATCTTGGACACAGCATCACCTCTGATTTCTTTTTCTGGCATCTTTGTAGAAAATCTGCCAAATTTTCATTTTCCCGAGGGAAAGCAGTCTTATTAGCTTGTTCTTGCCTCATGGCCTCTTCTGATGCTTTTGGGTCATAAAGTTCAACCATGTTGATATTCATTGTATCTTTGTTAGCAAGAGTTAACTGCTTCATTTGTATCTCGAGATTCTCCGTCTGGCCTTGAACTGTGGCCAAGTGGGAACTGGGTTTTGGTCCAGTTTTTTGTGCTTCAGCGGTCTCCACCTTAGGGCTTTCGACCGCTTTCTGAACAGCTTCAATTGTCTTCCTGGATAAATTTCCAGAAAAACTGCCAAAGATTGGCATGTTGATGTGGTCCTTTGAGACTTCGACCATTGTAATTCCTGGCTTCTTCGACTGGCTCCTGGTTGCCTCTATCACGTTCACCTCAGAGGGCTCAGCGTAGTGGGCTTCAGCTTGCAATGGATTTGAGTCGACAGCCATGGGGGATTTGTCAGCAAACTTCAATCTCCCTTCTTCGATAGCGTCTTGCACAAGATTCCTGAAAAGAAAACATTGAGAAGTTTTATGGCCCAAAAAATTATGATATTTGCAAAAACCTCTCTTCTTTCTTTGATCAAGAGGAGGCACTTTTACCCCTAGGGGTACTATCATTTGGCCATCTTTAACCAGCAAGTCGAATATTTCATCACATTTTGTGATGTCAAAACTATAAGTCTTTTTTGGGAACCTATCGTTGGTCCTTTCTGGACCAATGGGATTTTTCCCACTTGAGGAGACTAACAATTTACAAGAGTACGGTGGCCTTTGTTTCAGTTCTGCTAAATCGACTTCTCCTTCTTCGACAGCTAAAGTATCGTCGAAGGATTCCGGATCTTCGTCATCCATCTCAACGTACGCTATCCTCTCTCTCTTGTGAGTTTTCGTTGCCTTTGCTTTTTCAGCTTTGAGGCGTTCTACCTGTCGAACTCTATCGGCCAATTGGGCCATGTCTCTCAGGTATTGGGTGTCTAGCTTCTTCCTAATGGAATAATCTAAACCGCCTGCGGCTATTTCGACTAACTCATGTTCTGGCACTTGTGTGAAACATCTCGCCTTGAGTAGCCTAAACCTATTTAGATATTCGTCTATAGGTTCAGTGAAACGTCTCTTCACACTGGCCAATTCTTTCAGGCTTATCTTGGTTTGCCCCATGTAGAATTGTTCATGGAACAATCTTTCCAACTGGGTCCAATGATGGATCGAATTGGGGGGGGAGAGTCGTAAACCAAGTAAAAGCGTTCTTTGTTAAAGAACTTGGGAAGTACTTGATCCTTAGGTTTTCGTTATTCGAAATATCACCTGCTTCGATCAAGTATCTCGCCACATGCTCGACAGTAGATTCTGTCGTGTCCCCAGAGAACTTAGTAAATTTGGGGACTTTGCATCTAGGAGGTAAGTCTGTCTGTAACACGTATTCTGACAATGGAGATGTAAAGTTGGGCCTTCGAAAGCCCATGTTCATCCCATTTTGAGTCATGATCCTTTCGATCATGGTTGCCAGATTATTTTCCAAACCCGTATTCTGGTATTGGATATGCTGGACTACTTCGTCAGCATTTTGGTTTCTGTTAACTAACCTTACCTCTGGGGTTATTACCCTAGGTTCCTCGACAGGTTGCTCCAATCGTGCCCTAAGGTTTTCTTCGACAGGCTGTTGAACCTGGTTAATGGTGGTTTCTTCCTCTAAGAATATCCCCTGGTTTCCCCTTATTTGCGCCCTTTGGGGCTGTCGAATAGGTTGGGGGACTCCAAAGAAATCAGCCAAACGCGTCATTTGCGCTGTAACTTGCTGATTCGATTGGGTAGTGTTTTGTATTAGAGGGTTTAGCACTGTACTCAAAGTTTGTGCCAACATTTGCACCATATCATGGTTGCTTTCGTCCATTTGTTGCCTCAAGACTGCTGTCGAGGCATTTGTAAGGCCATGGGCTACTTGGGACGTTCCTCCTAAGAGTTGGGTCCTATTTCTATTCGCCATGCCTACTCCAGAGCCTTGGAGTGGCGAAGAGGCACTCACTAAAGGGTCTGAAAAAGTGGACGTAGCATTCGTCAGGCTAGCCAATTCAGAAGTTGACATACCATAGAGTGGCATAAATCCTGGGGGAACAAAAGGCCTTGTGCCTAAATTTCCCCTTGGTGGGGGAGTTCCCAAAGGCATCCTGGGGCCCGTGAACGAAAGTAATGGCCCCGTTGCTGTGACCGTTACTGCTGGTGTCGAACCAACAGTTGTCGCTTCACTTACGGTCGTACTAACTGTTGCTCCCACATTCGTTTGTGGGATTTCGTTATTGTTTGGTGGATTCGCCATCTCTTCCCTTCCTCTGGCAGTATTGTTATTGTTAGTGTATATTCTACCACTTCTCAATAACATACAACACTCCTCGAAAAGATGAGATTATTTTCAACAATCAACACACTGTCCCACCAGGTGTGCCAATTTGTTTACCTTGGGATTTGGTAAACAACCGTTGATCCTCCAAATGGTTACTTATTTGGTTACTCGCAGGATCGATCAGATTGATCCTAGGACATAGGTTGATTTTGAAGTTTGATTAAATTGGATAAGGCTTTAAATAAAGAGGCTTTAAATAAAATTGCATGAAGAAAGGACTTGGTAAAATAAACAAGGCTTAAAGTAAAAGGCTTCGACAGGAATGTAAAGAGGAAAGCAAGTAAATTTCTGGAAAAGTAAATGGCTTTGATTAATAAAGTTGGTGTTTCACACATACATTTCTCAACAATTCTTTCTCACACGCTGGGTACTCGAATCTATATGAGTGACTTTGTATAGAATTGTGAACACACGCGAGAACTTACATGACTACTACTATTTATACTAAAACATCCCAAGTAACCGTCGGGCAGTTACACTGCTTCGAGATCAATCCACTTGGCACGTTCTCAACGTTCGACGCTCCAGATCTTTGCACGTTGCACTTGGTAACCGCTGGAAACCGTTTTCCCTCCAAACGCTTGAATTTCAAACTGCTCCACTCTGAACCATCGAACACCTTCGTCGAAAAACCTCTTCGACGAGAAACTCCTTCGACGTCGAAGGCAACCAACCTCTCCCTTGGAAGAAATCTTTTAAGTACCTTGCCATCTTTCGATGGGCATTTCGACGGACTTAGCCAGTCGAAAACATCCTTCAGCTTTAATGGCTGACATTAATAAAACAAGAGTGTCGAATTTAGGAGCCAACACCTTGCCCCTACGCGTACCCAACTCCAGGGTATGTCGTTAGGTTCAAGCGAAGGTTTTAAGGAGTACGCTCAGAAGTGGAGGGATCTGGCTGGCAGGGTGCAGCCTCCGTTGACTGATCGGGAGTTGGTAGACATGTTCTTGGGGACCCTATCTGGGCCATTTTTCAACCATCTTATTGGGAATTCTTCTGCTGGATTCACTGATCTTATCTTGACCGGAGAGAGAATTGAGGCTGGGTTGAAGTCTGGAAAGATTCCGAAGGGTGCATCGTCTAGCTCTGAGAAGAAACCCTTCAAGAAAGAGGCCAGTGCGGTGTATGGGCCTAGAAGGCAGGACAAACCAGAGCGCCGTCAATCTGTCAGTGCATTAATGATTGCCAAGCCTGCTGCCGCGCCTCGGCAAGCTAACCAACCAAGGGCTGAGAGACCCAGAAGGGAATTCACCCGTTTGAGTATGACCTTGTCGCAGATCTTACCACAATTGCTCTCAACCAACTTAGTAACCGTCAGAGAGGCTCCGAAGTTTGCAAATACTTCCTCTCCTAAATACAATCCAAATGCCCGCTGTGCGTACCATTCTGATAGCCCATGGCATTCCACTGATGACTGTTGGGCCTTAAGGAACAAGCTGCAGGACCTTATTGATGCCAAGGAGGTACAGTTTGAGGCATCTGAGAAGCCTAATGTAGTGACAGCTCCCCTGCCTGCTCACGGAGTGAATGCTATTGGGGACGAGGATGAAGTGGATGAAGCTGAGTTTGATAGTTGGATCTACCCGGCAACCAACAGTGGACCTAACAATTGGAGTGCAAAGGACAATCTATCTGTTTCTCTTGTTACTAAGTAATGAATTCCTATGTTTTTGGTATCTGTAATAAACAATAAATAAACTCTATGGCCCGGTGTCTTACCCGAGGCACCGTGGTTTCATTTGTGAGGGCATATAAATTGTCATTTCATATATCATGAATGAAAATCTTGGACGTTTTCTCGCATTACAAATCTTATGCTCCTTTTCTGTCTTTCTTTCCTTTACATATATTTAAAAACAGCTGTATTTACACACACACTCACTCATACAGGTTTCAATCCACTCTGGATCTCACATGTAACGACTCTGCTACTGCCAGTTATGACTTCGAAAATCCGATCAACTTAGCCGAAGACGAAGGTGAAGATGATTGCGAAGTGCCTGGCGAGCTTGCAAGACTGTTGCTTCAGGAAGAGAGGGCAATTCAACCACACGAAGAGCCAGTGGAAATAATAAACTTGGGTACTGAGGTAGACAGGAAAGAGGTAAAGATTGGTGCCAACCTAGAGCTCAGCGTGAAGCAACGGTTGACTAAGATGCTGCATGATTATATGGAGATCTTTGCCTGGTCCTACGAAGACATGCCCGGGTTGGATACCGATATTGTGGTCCATCACTTGCCTACTAAGGAAGACTGCCCTCCAGTTAAGCAAAAGGTCCGCCGTATGCGTCCAGAGATGTCTGAGAAGATCAAAGCCGAGGTTATGAAGCAGTTTGACGCTGGGTTCCTTGCAGTGACTTCTTACCCTCAGTGGGTTGCTAATGTGGTGCCGGTACCTAAGAAGGATGGTAAGGTCAGAATGTGCGTCGACTATAGGGATCTGAACAGGGCCAGCCCCAAGGATGACTTCCCTCTACCTCACATTGATGTCCTTGTTGATAATACAGCTCAGCATAAGGTGTTCTCTTTCATGGATGGCTTTTCAGGTTACAATCAGATCAAGATGGCACCTGAAGACATGGAAAAGACTACATTTGTTACTCAGTGGGGCACCTTCTGTTACAAGGTCATGCCATTCGGACTAAAGAACGCTGGGGAAACCTACCAACGTGCCATGGTTGCTTTATTTCATGACATGATCCATCATGAGATAAAAGTGTATGTTGACGACATGATCGCAAGGTCCCAGACTGAGGAAGAGCACCTAGATCATCTACAAAAGTTGTTTGACCGGTTGAAACTGTACAAGCTGAGATTGAACCCGAACAAGTGCACCTTCGGGGTAAGATCTGGAAAGTTGCTAGGCTTTGTGGTAAGTGATAAGGGTATTCAAGTGGACCCTGCTAAGGTCAAAGCTATTCAAGAGATGCCAGTTCCTAGGACAGAGAAGGAGGTCAGAGGCTTCTTAGGACGCCTGAATTACATCGCTCGCTTCATCTCACATCTGACTGCTACCTGTGAGCCAATCTTCAAGTTGCTGAAGAAAGATCAGGTAGTACGTTGGAACGATGAATGTCAGGCTACTTTCGACAGAATCAAAGAGTATCTCCAAGAACCACCCATCCTTATGCCACCGGTTGAGGGGAGGCCTCTGATACTATATCTAACAGTGCTTGACAACTCAATGGGGTGTGTGCTGGGGCAGCATGACGAGTCTGGACGAAAAGAGCATGCCATTTATTACCTTAGCAAAAAGTTTACCGACTGTGAGACCCGATACTCACTGCTCGAGAAAACTTGCTGCGCTTTGGTATGGGCTGCTCGCCGGCTGAGACAGTATATGCTGACTCACACTACCTTGTTGATCTCAAAGATGGATCCTATAAAATACATATTCGAAAAGCCTGCTCTGTCTGGGAGAATTGCAAGATGGCAAATGATCTTGACGGAATACGACATTCAGTACACAACCCAGAAAGCCATCAAGGGAAGTGTATTGGCAGACCATTTGGCACATCAGGCCGTAGATGACTATCAGTCCATGAACTTTGAATTTCCTGACGAGAGCATCATGATAGTAACTGATTGTGAAGCACCTGGACCGGATGAAGGACCTGAGGAAGGATCCCGATGGTCTATGCACTTTGACGGAGCCTCCAATGCTTTGGGTAACGGTATCGGCGCCATAATCATATCTCCTCAAGGTACTCATACTCCACTCACTGCCCGACTATGTTTCAACTGTACCAACAACATGACGGAGTATGAGGCGTGCATCATGGGTCTTCAAGCTGCGATCGACCTAAGGATTAAGTTTCTGAGTGTCTTCGGAGATTCCTCTCTTGTGATCAATCAGATCAAAGGAGAGTGGGATACGAAACATCCGAATCTTATTCCTTACAGAGAATGTGTGTTGACTTTGATCCCCCACTTCACAGAAATAACCTTTGAACATTTCCCGAGAGAAGAGAATCAGCTGGCGGACGCGTTAGCTATAATGTCTTCTATGTTCAAGGTCAAATGGGATAATGAGGCTCCCCGGATCATCATCTGGAAACTGGACGAACCGGCATACTGTTGCGATCTCGAAACTGAATTGGTGACTGAGAAGCCTTGGTACCATGAGGTGAAGAGATATCTGGAAACTCAGGAATACCCTGAAGGTGCCTCTATCAATGATAAGAAGTTCCTGAGAAGGTTCGCGGCAAAGTTCTTCCTTAGCAACGGCATCTTGTACAAGCGAAACCATGATTCAACCTTACTGCGTTGCGTGGATAAAACTGAAGCAGAAAGGATCATGGAAGAGCTACATGAAGGGACCTTTGGTACACATTCCAGTGGACATGCTATGGCGAAGAAGATCCTTCGGGCAGGGTATTACTGGTCCACAATGGAAGCTGATTGCTATCAACATTCTCGAACATGCCATAAGTGCCAGATTTATGCAGACAAGGTGCATGTTCCTCCAGTTCCTCTGAATGTTCTGACTGCGCCTTGGCCGTTTGCAATGTGGGGTATAGACATGATCAGTGAGATTAAACCTACGGCATCTAACGGGCATCATTTCATCCTAGTGGCGATTGATTATTTTACGAAGTGGGTCGAAGCAGCATCCTATGCTACGGTAACCAAGACTGTTGTAGCACGGTTCATTCGGCATAATCTGATCTGTCGATACGGCGTCTCTGAGAGAATTATTACAGACAACGGTACCAATCTGAATAACAAGATGATCACTGAGCTCTGCGAGCAGTTCAAGATACAGCACCACAATTCTTCTCCCTACAGACCAAAGATGAATGGGGCTGTAGAAGCAGCAAATAAGAACATCAAGAAAATCGTGCAGAAGATGACAGTGACTTATAAGGATTGGCACGAGATGTTACCGTTCGCTCTACATGGGTACCGTACCTCAGCTAGGACGTCAACCGGGGCAACTCCCTTCTCTTTGGTTTATGGTATGGAGGCAGTCTTACTAATCGAGGTACAAATACCCTCTCTCCGGATAATGAAGGATGCAAATCTGAACGAGGATGATTGGATTCAGACACGACTTGATCAGCTCAACCTTATTGATGAAAAGAGACTTGTTGCTATTTGTCATGGTCAGACGTATCAGAAACGAATGATCAGGGCATTTAACAAAAAGGTCAGACCACAGGAATATCAAGTTGGGGATCTGGTAATCAAGCGAATCATCCTTCCTCAGAGTGATCCAAGGGGAAAATGGACCCCTACATACGAAGGGCCATTTGTGGTTAAACATGTGTTCTCAGGAGGAGCCATGATTCTAACCAACATGGATGGTGACGACCTTTCTCACCCCACTAATGCAGACATAGTAAAAAGATACTACGCATGAAAAAAGACCCGCTAGGCTGACATGCCTAGGCAAAAATTAGGGCTTCCCGGCGAACCAAAAGGGTTCGGGCAAAATGAAGGGATGAAATGAAAAAAATCTGTACACCCGGCAAGTCGAAAACCTGAAAAGGCGGCTTGGGCAAAAATGGGTATCCCGGTGGACTGAAAACCCGAAAGGGCGGTCCAGGCAAAAGTTAGGGATAAAAGCGTAATACTATGTCTCATTGATCACTCTGCATCCAGAATCCGGTATCTACATCAAGCTCAGACGGCATCGATCAGTCAGCTTCATCTTCGTTTAGGTCATCAAGTGATGAGACGCTCAGAGTTATAAAGGCAATAGCAAAGTTGAAACCCAGTGGGATCATTCATATTTCACACAGCTGTTTTATTTTCTTTTGTACAAAATTTGTATAAACTCTTTTGTTCGGCGGCGTTCTCTTACTAGGACGACAACCTCTTGTACACAAAACGCCTATTTTCAGGCCATTCAAAATCAATACAAATATACTTTTCAGTTGAAAGTGCCAATTGTTTTTCTTTTTCTGTTTTGTTTTGCGAAGAGCGTCCAAGGTTCAATTTGTGATATATGCATTGACAATAATTTGCTAACTCGTAAATATTTGCATACGAAACAAAGGGTTAATTACAGGTAACATTAGAAACAGGGGCAATAAAGAGTTGTCTGAGCAATCTAATTGTTCTGTCCTCCAAGGTACCAAGGTAGGTTCAACTAAAGAACATAACCAGTACATCTTAATTCCCCATAGAGAGAGTCAGCAAGTCAATGCACTCTCCCCAAATTACGCTATCAACCTTAAGGAAGTTGGGTATCCTCCAGCAGATCTCAACATTCCCCAGCAGCATACAGTCTTAACAAGCATCCCCGGCAGTCTTGGTCTAAAGATTGTTCCCCGGCATACCAACATTCAAAGGAATCACTTCCCCCGCAGTTCAAAACTTCCCCAGGAGAGTCCAATCTAGTTCCCCAGGAAAGTTGGAATTCATACCCCCAAGCAATAAGCTTATCCCCAGTAGATTCTGGAAGTTTATCCCTCGCAGAGCATGAACGCGTCGTTCGACTTTATTCAAAGAGTTATTTCCTTACCAGGATATAACTGGGTTATCCTCAGCCAAAAGCCACGGAAAGATCGCCGTCAACGCAGTCTTCTTATCCCCAGCGAAGTCTATCAGCACTTCCAGCACAGCAAAGGTATCCCCAGCAAGTAATTGTCAACAACTCAGTGAAGTATCTCTCTCCCCACAGAGTATTTCCTCCCAGCAAGATCGTCAGAGTACTTTCCTCCCCGCAGAGTTATTCCATTCGCCAAGTTTATTCCCCAACGGAGTTATCTTCTCCCAACCAGTATCCTTGCAATTATCATCCCCAGCGGAAGCAAAATCCATTCTTCAACATCAGCCCAGGAGTGACTTCCCGGCACCCGTCAAGGATTTACTTTCCTAAACGAAAAAATACATTCATAAACATTTTCATACATTATAGCATGCATATACGCATCATGAACATACAATCTCACGTATTCAGAGAACATCTCGCATGTCATACCACATGACATCGCATACAACTAACGCTTGTCTTTTCAGGACAAGAGCACAAAAATGATTCCCATCAATGGTCGAAACTAAAGATCCGATTCCTGTATCTTGCCAGCGTGTGTCTGAAGAGTTCGAGGATCCGATGCCTGAATCTTGCCAGGGTGTATCCGTTGAAGACTAGCATTACCAGATCCGATACCTGTATCTTGCCAGGGTGTGTCTGAAGAGTTCGAGGATCCGATGCCTGAATCTTGCCAGGGTGTATCCGTTGAAGACTAACATTACCAGATCTGATTCCTGTATCTTGCCAGGGTGTGTCTGAAGAGTTCGAGGATCTGATAGCTGAATCTTGCCAGGGTGTATCCGTTGAAGACTAGCATTGCCAGATCCGATACCTGTATCTTGCCAGGGTGTGTCTGAAGAGTTCGAGGATCCGATGCCTGAATCTTGCCAGGGTGTATCCGTTGAAGACTACCACTACCAGATCCGATTCCTGTATCTTGCCAGGGTGTGTCTGAAGAGTTCGAGGATCCGATGCCTGAATCTTGCCAGGGTGTATCTGTTGAAGACTAGCATTGCCAGATCTGATACCTGTATCTTTCCAGGGTGTGTCTGAAGAGTTCGAGGATCCGATGCCTGAATCTTTCCAGGGTGTATCCGTTGAAGACTAACATTACCAGATCCGATTCCTGTATCTTGCCAGGGTGTGTCTGAAGAGTTCGAGGATCCGATACCTGAATCTTGCCAGGGTGTATCCGTTGAAGACTAGCATTGCCAGATCCGATACCTGTATCTTGCCAGGGTGTGTCTGAAGAGTTCGAGGATCCGATACCTGAATCTTGCCAGGGTGTATCCGTTGAAGACTAGCACTACCAGATCCGATTCCTGTATCTTGCCAGGGTGTGTCTGAAGAGTTCGAGGATCCGATGCCTGAATCTTGCCAGGGTGTATCCGTTGAAGACTAACATTACCAGATCCGATTCCTGTATCTTGCCAGGGTGTGTCTGAAGAGTTCGAGGATCCGATACCTGAATCATGCCAGGGTGTATCCGTTGAAGACTAGCATTACCAGATCCGATTCCTGTATCTTGCCAGTGTGTGTCTGAAGAGTTCGAGGATCCGATTCCTGTATCTTGCCAGGGTGTATCCGTTGAAGACTAACAATACCAGATCCGATTCCTGTATCTTGCCAGGGTGTGTCTGAAGAGTTCGAGGATCCGATACCTGAATCATGCCAGGGTGTATCCGTTGAAGACTAGCATTACCAGATCCGATTCCTGTATCTTGCCAGGGTGTGTCTGAAGAGTTCGAGGATCCGATTCTTGTATCTTGCCAGGGTGTATCCGTTGAAGACTAACAATACCAGATCCTATTCCTGTATCTTGTCAGGGTGTGTCTGAAGAGTTCGAGGATCCGATACCTGAATCTTGCCAGGGTGTATCCGTTGAAGACTAACATTACCAGATCCGATTCCTGTATCTTGCCAGGGTGTGTCTGAAGAGTTCGAGGATCAGATACCTGAATCTTGCCAGGGTGTATCCGTTGAAGACTAGCATTACTAGATCCGATTCCTGTATCTTGCCAGGGTGTGTCTGAAGAGTTCGAGGATCCGATACCTGAATCATGCCAGGGTGTATCCGTTGAAGACTAGCATTACCAGATCCGATTCCTGTATCTTGCCAGGGTGTGTCTGAAGAGTTGAGGATCCGATGCCTGAATCTTGCCAGGGTGTATCCGTTGAAGACTAGCATTACCATATCCGATTCCTGTATCTTGCCAGGGTGTGTCTGAAGAGTTCGAGGATCTGATACCTGAATCTTGCCAGGGTGTATCCGTTGAAGACTAGCATTACCAGATCCGATTCCTGTATCTTGCCAGGGTGTGTCTGAAGAGTTCGAGGATCCGATGCCTGAATCTTGCCAGGGTGTATCCGTTGAAGACTAACATTACCAGACTCGATTCCTGTATCTCGCCAGGGCACGTCTGAAGAATCTGAAGATCCGAGTCCTGTAACCAGTCAGGACATATCTACACAAAGCATCTGAAGACCAGCTCCTGCAACATGTCAGGTACTCATTTTTCTTTTGCAGGTACGCAAGTTCTCGCTAAGGAATCTCTTACACGATCAACATCCATATGGCATCTATAAGCCCATCATCCTATTCATCAATATCTAAATGGCACTTATAAGCCCATTCCCATCATTACACTGCTACTATGTGAGCACAAATTTCTGGGCACTCTAGTGTTCAATCATCTTCTACCCTCGGATTACGAAAGGCCCGTCAGCCAATCTGCATCCTCAGGTCTAAGAAGATTGAACAGGGGCAACTGTTGTACCCCAAAATTTTCCCTCCCATATTCTTCAAGAAATTGCCAAGTCATGCTTCAAAATTCCCCAAGGGTTGCACAGTGCAAGGGTCTCCTAACAGTCAAAATTAGGGTTTTGGTTCTGGTCAAGAAAATGAAATTTCCAAGGGCCCAATCAAGTCCCACATGCCTACAAATATGGTCAAGCATCCTCATATCAAGTTTCAAGACTTTCAGCACAAAATTGCACAGTCAAAAACCCTAATTGCACTACAGTCAACTGTAGGGGCAAAATGGTCATTTGACAGTCAAAAGTTCAAATTTTTGGTCAACATCTCATTTTGAAGCCACAAACATCATTTGATCAATGCTTGATCATGATTCTCAAAGCTTGGCTCAAAAATCATCAAGATGCAAAAGTTGCCTTATTTGGACAGATGAAAAAGTCAACTGTAAATTGACCAGGGCATAACTTTCACATGGATTATCAGAAAAATTCCATCCAAAGCTCATTTTGAAGAGAAAGACATTTCCTACAACTCATCTTCATACTTCAAGTCCAATAAATGCTCTCACAAAAAGTTATCAATTTCAACATTATAGGTCATTTTCAAAAGTCAACAAAAAGGGACTCTAAGTCAAAGGCCATAACTTGAGATTGGTAAATCCAAATGACATGGGACAAAAGGCATTGGTTAGAGGACTCGAAGACCTTTCCAAAATGTCCAAGAACATGAGCAAAGCGTAAAAATTGAGCAAGTTATGCCTTGTGGAAGTTGGGAAATATTTGGATATTTTGAAAAGTCAACATTGATTCAAATGACCTAAAAATGCTAATGGGCCTCTTTTTCTTCCACAATTCATCATCCAAGACATGCACATGATCATTTGGCCCAAAGGGAAGTTTTTTTATTATTTTTATTTATTTATTTGAATTTTTTATTACCATTAATTCATTTAAACTAAATAAAATATGAAAAAAATGCTAAACTAATGAAATAAAATCTTTTTGTGCAGAAAACACTCTCATTGGACACTCAAATTCGTGTATGATCAATTAGGGAAAGATTGGATATGATTGAGAGCAAAAGTGCATGAAAAAGATTGAAAAAACTAATGCTTGAAAATCAAATATTGCATAATCAATTCTTGGATTCTTTTGATCAGATTTTTGACCTAATTCATTCATACATATACAAAGAAGCAAAACCTAATGCAACGAACCTAAAAACTGCGCAGAAACTCCATTGACAAAACTCAATTTTTTGGCAAAAATTCCAATTCTGAAAACCTAGTTCTAGGGCGATTCAAGGCGAGATTTTTATCCCATCACCTTCCTGAAGCTTCAAGGAAGGATTTCCAATCAAAATCATCCATCATAACATCAAGAATTGGTAAAACGAACATGACCTGTACAGGAAAAAAATTCATAATCGTGCATCTCAATTCACGCATCTTTTGTAATTTTTAACGCTTGATTCATGTTCATTGTGTGATTCTAATGCTAACCCAACAATTTAATTTTGTTTTCGTGCCCTATATGAAGATTTACCATTAACAATCTTTAGGGTTTTGCAAGCTTCAATTTGGGCGTTTCATGATATGGTAAAATTAGGACACATCAATGCCATGAACAAAACCAGCACGCTTGGACGAAGAGAATGAGACCATCGCGCCAAATTTCTGAGGTCACATGGCCTAATCGCTATTATCAGAATAAGCATGTTTTGAGGGGGTTCAAAACCCCCGTTAAATGTTTGCTATTTTTTCAGGAAAACAAATCAACGAGGAAGACGATGCAGTGGCAAGTATTGATTGGTTCGTTCAAAAATTCGCGCCAGAAATCCATTAGTTATTATATTTGATTATATTATTTGTTTGTTATGGAATGTACAAAGAAAACAAAGTGGAGCGTTGGCAAGCGCGTTGATTGGTAAACCATAGGACCTGGGTTCGAGCCCCAGGTCCTCACTCCTTTCCTTATATTTTTCCCTTAAACGTATTCTTGTGCAATTTCAATACAGGGGGTCTATCATGCTACCCACAATCCAGTTTGCCACGCGTGTGCCTAGATCAATCCAAGGGTCCCAGTTTGAGGAGCATCATGGACGTGAGTCAATGCACTCACATGCTGGCATGAGAAGTCAACCAGGCCAAGGTTTATTGGGCCTGAATTACCAAGGCTTCACCCTCACAATTAGGGGCAGACCCCCTAGGTTTGCCATATTTTCTCATTCTTTCTTTTTTTATTATTTCTATCTTTTAAGTTATTGTTTTCTTAATTAATTTATTATTTTCATAAAAACACAAAAAAACAATAAAAAACCAGAAAAGATTAAAAAAAATAATAAATATTTTATTTTAATATTTTGTAAATAAATTCATTAATTAACTAGTTTTAAATTAGGTTTTAATTTTAACTTTTTAATAAAAATCTAAAAAATATAGAATTAGGGTTTAATTAACTTTTTTATCCCTTTTTTATTTTTATTTCATAATAATTAAAATATTAAATATTTATTTTTGTAATTAAATTGCATGTAAATAATTAGGTTTAATTTTAGGTTAAAACTTTAATATGTTTTCATAATTAAATAAAACTTGTAGAATTAGGTTTAATTGCATTAAATTAAAATCATAAAATACCAAAAATACCAAAACCAATTTCTTTTCTTTTTTAATTAATTAATTTCATCATTTAATTTAATTTTGCAAAAAAGGGTCCAACGCCCTCGTCTTAATTCTTATTTAATTCGCGTGTTTATTTCTTTTTTCGTTTAATATTTATGTATCTCTCCCAAGGCCTTGTAAATAATTCCTCGCACTTTACTTTTCTTTCTTTATTTATTTTCTGTCAAATCGGGTTCAAGAAATTTTGGCGATGTGGACCCGTGCCTTTTGTAATAGCTTAGAACTTTTACCTTCTCGCTTTTTAACTGTTAATCAAAGCATGCAAGAATGAATAGACAAAAAATAAAAACAAACGCTAGATCACCTTTAACATGACAAAAGACAAAAATAACTGAATCAGACACACAAATCACACACCACCCCTAGGGTACGCCTCACTGTTGCCTTGCCTCGAAAGGTGATCGTCGAGTAGAGGATGTCTTAGTAAGTCCTCATGATCCGGGAACCTGGCATGAGGGTAGCTTCTAAGGTGTCTTCCCATTGCTCCGGTGATCACCATGTCCCGAACCACGAATTGACCCGAACACCTCCAACGGTGGTGCTACCTACCTCTCAATGGTGGGATGGCACTACTTTAAAGGACATTTACACAGACGAATTCCTTAAGGTCGGTAGACAACTCGTAGATACTTGCTCTAATTCAAAACAAAACAAATCAAAAATACTTTTCACACCAACACTTTTCAAAAAGCTTTCGAAAGAAAATTTTTCAAACACTCTTGAGGACCGATACAAGAGTCGAACTGGAATTTTCAAAGAAACTTTTTAAAACCCACAGTTGAAAAGCAAACAAACCATTTTTGAAAACACGATGAGCAAGTATCTAAGAGCCCATGGATAACCATGGATAGAAAGGGTGTAACACCTTCCCTTTCTATAATCTACCTCCCGAACCGAGAGCAATCTCTATAAGGAATTTTTCTGTGCTTTTGTCCTTTCCATTTGGAGAAAATAAAAGACGGTGGCGACTCTTGCTTCCGCGACATTTCGCGAACCAGCGTTAAACAGTCAGTTCCAGATCCACCGATCACAGCGACTCTTGCTCAACCGAAATATTTGCGAATACAAACGCAAAACCATAGTCAGTTCTCCCACCGTATCACAGTTTGCATCATATTTTCTAATTTCCTTTTCTTTTCTCCTTTTTATTTTAATTGTTTTTAATTGTTTTATTTAATTCCCTAAAATAATTTTCATAATAAAAATAAAACCAGAAAAATCAAAACTAAAAATATGTTTATTTAATATTTAATTCATTAATATTTTTGTAAATAAATCTTTAAATTATTAATTTAGTAAAATTAGGTTTTCAATTTTAATCTTTTCTTAAATAACTAAAATATATAGAAATTAGGGTTTTTAGCGTTTTTATCCTTTTTTTTAATAAATAATTTTTTCTTATTATCCTTATTATTAATTATTAATTAATTTTGTAAATAAACATGTAATTAATTAATTAGGGTAAATTAGGTCAAACTTGAATATCTTTCATAAATAATTAAAAACACCTTAGAACTAGGATTTTATTTAACTTCTAATTTTAATTATTTTTCTTATTTCATTAAATACAAAAAAACAAAAAAAACATTTATTTTCTTTAATTTAATAATTAATTAACTTTTAATTTCAATTTAATTGCAAAAGGGTCCAACGCCCTCGAACGTTCCATTTTTTTCTTTTCGCGCGTTTATGTGAATATTATGTAATTGCTCAAGCCATGTAATAGTCATTAGGAATTTATTTATTTTCCGCATTTTTATTAAAACGGGTCTTTGTTAATTTGGCGATGTATAGACCCGCGCCTTGTAATAGCGTAGGACTTTACTTTCCGCATTTAAATTTCCGTACTCTTAAAACTGCTAAACATTGCATGAAAGAATGATTGACTAAATTAAAAACAATGCGTAGCTCACCAAAGGCATGATCAAAGACAAACATAATCTGAAAATAACACACAAATTCACACACCACTCTTAGGGTACGCCTCACTATTGCCTTGCCCTCGAAACGTGGTCGTCGAGTATAGGACGTTTTAGTAAGTCCTTGTGTCCATGACCTATGGCATAGGGGGTAGCTTCTAAGGTGTCCTACCGTTGCTCTGGTGACCACACTGTCCCTAACAATCGAATTGACCCGAACACCTCCAATGGTGGTGCTACCTACCTCTCAATGGTGGGATGGCACTACCTTAAGGGCTTTTACACAGCCTAATTCCTTAGGGTAGGTAGACAGCTCATAGGTACTTGCTCTCTTCAAATAAAAACAAACCAAAATCTCTTTTCACACTGACACTTTCTAAAAGATTTCAAAACAAACGCTTCACAACACTCTTGAGGACTGATACAAGAGTCGAATTGAAGTTTTCAATGAAACTTTTTCAAACCCACTCACATTTTGAAAAGCAAACAAACATTTTGAAAACATAAGAGCAAGTACCTAAGAGCCCATGGATAACCATGGATAGAAAGGGTGCTAACACCTTCCCTTTCTATAAATCTACCTCCCGAACCGAGAAACATTCTCAATAAGGAATTTTGCTGTGCTTTTGTCCTTTCCATGTTGGAGAACATAAAAGACGGTGGCAACTCTTGCTTACCGCGACATTTCGCGAACCAGCGTTAAACAGTCAGTTCTAAATCCACCGATCACAAAACTGGCGACTCTGCTGGGGAACTTATAAAGTGAGGTGTACCTTAGGACTAAGATCACTTGTGTTTTCAATTGTTGTGCTTGTTTGCTTTATTATTGTGGGCTGTTTCGGAGTTACATAGATCCTAACCCGGATCTGGGGGATACCTTCTTAGAAAGTAGCAACAAGGTTGTGAGGGAACTGTGCGGGGTATACCGACATGGTTGAAGCAGTCTGCTACGTTGATGTGGCACTTTGGTGTGTACCGGTAACCCTTGAGTTCAGTCAAGGAGAGTACGGGGCCTCCGCGTGGTGTTGTGAAGCATCAACTGACCTTAGGAACCTTAATTGAACCATCTTGGTCTCTTTAGGGTAGTGAGATAACTGACTTTGGTGCAGTCCGAGGTTGGTTGATACTCGATACTACACTCAATTAAGGGTTGTTTTCTTGGAATATTTCGGTCGCCAGTTCAGTGGCTAAATCGAAACGATGAACAATGAAAACAATCCAATGATATTGGGACCCTTAGAACCCGGTTACTTCTGATAGGACAGGTTTTGAGCCCACCAACTTCAAGAGGGTAGTACCCCGGACCCCATGTTGGCCTAAACTCTAAGGGCTGTCTTGTGTGACTTGTGTGCTTTCAAACTTGACTACTTGCATGCCTGTTATCTAACACATGAGCTTCTTGCAGGTTTTGTTTACAGTCCTTAATCTGGACTCATAACAGGGTTTACCTACATTACTCCACGCATAACATAACATCATACCATCATACCATTGCATGCATCCTATATAAGGACTAATCCATTTCAAGGATCTCAAGGGCATGTGATGCAGGTCATAATGAGCCAAATGTCTAGCAAGGGGCAAAGAGGATTTATTTTCCTCTAGCCAAGGTTGTCAGGGGCTATGACCCACTCGATATGGTGAGCCTTGACTCTTGAAGAAGGACTCTCAACAACAGGAAGTTCCTTCAATCAAGCTACCAAACTCAAATTCTAACAATTTTTCTTGTCTACCCCGCGAGATCCTTGAAAACATTGCATGCATACATACCCATCATTGCATAACAGGTACCCATTTTGCAGGTCACTTACCTTCTTCGCTGTTTATTTCAGCAATGGCTTTCCAACCAGACAACCAGGATCTCCGTACCCAAGACACTCAGTTCGGAGAGATCTTCCTAAGCCTATCCAAGGGGCAAGAAGAGCTGAGAACACTCCTCATGGGGACTATGGTCAAGAACAGTCCAGAAGACAGTAAGGACGAATGGCTGAAACGTCTGCAAGATGAGGTGGATGCAATGAGAACCCAGATGCTGGGGCAAATGGCTCTCATCCAAGGCTTAGCTCGGGAGCAAGAAGAGTTAAGGACCATGATCAGTCAACTCCACCAAGAGAGATACAACATGAAGCAACCAGTCCAAGTCAGAGACCAGGTCATTGATTAGCTTCCAAGAGGACAAGAGTCTGGCATGGTAATGAATAGACCTCTCCAAGCTGTTACTACTTCACAGGTCCAACAACGACCTCGCCAAGAACAATGGGTTGATCAGAGCAAGCCAGACAAGCCCAGGAGGCAATTCACCCAGCTCAACATGCCGCTGTCCCAAGCTTTGCAACGTATGTTGAACTTGAATCTGGTGACGCTGGTGGAACCTCACCCAAATCCTAAGACTTCTTCACCCAACTACAATCCCAACGCCAGGTGTGCATACCACTCTAACAGCCTGGGGCATGAAACTGACGACTGTTGGAAGTTGAGGTACAAAATCCAGAACCTGATTGATGAAGGAGCAGTGGAATTCACCCCAGATGGTCAGATCAAGTTCTTCTACTATCCCTAGACAAGAAGACCTTTTGTTCATTGGAAGTTTCAAGTTGTATTTTTCTTTGCTTGTTCAAACATTTGTTCATGTCAAACTCTTTTACTTTATCAATGCATCGCATATGTCTGTTTTGAATCAATATATTCGCATTCGCTATATTCAAACTGTTTTCATATTTTGTGATGATCAACTCTTGATTGAAAAATTCTAAGCCTCTTGAGGGAGGATGACGAAAACGATACCACAATCTACAATATGCTTTTGAACAGACCCCACTGATGAGGTACATGCATTGTTTCAATTCCTAAACACTGGAGTTATAAGGAAGATAATCCCTCGTCAACCCCTTTGAGCCAAAGAAGTAGGAGTTTTTCTTTTCGAAAATTAAAACCCTTAATCATAACCTGGGGCAGGGTAGTTCTCTCAATTGATCCAGGTGCACAACGAATGGCACCAAAAAGTCCTTACAAAACAAAAGACAGTGATGGTTCTGAATAATCATAAAGACAGGCAGTCATCATCTTTCAACAACAAAAGCCCATCAAGTCAAAACCCATGAAGGAGACTTACAAAACTGGGGCATCCCGCTGACTATGAATCTTAAAAAGAAATAGTTCAGGCAAAAAACAACAGGGATAATGAAATAAAAAAAAAGAAAGAGGTCCTACAAACCCTCAACGACAAAAAAAATGACTGCCTATTCAAAATAAACTGTCAATATCCGAACCATCATTGGAACATCAGAACAAAGACTCAAACAAGGTCTAACGCACGATCAACTGAGTTTAGGTTTGAAGAACATCATGAAGAGCGGGTGGGTACAAATAAAATTTGAGCCTTTATCCTTTGTTTCTTAAACCGTGAACCAGGCCACGTTATAACCCTTAAAAGTCCTAGCTGAAGCATGAGTTAGTTCGAAAGCATATTGTTACGAAAGGTATCCTGACTCCTTAAGGCTCGCGGTAAAATAACAAGTTGACATCACAGTTTACAAAAAAATTCACTTGTTTTTATGAAAATGCATTTTCAAAAACCTCAAGACAGACATAAGCTTTGCATTCTTAAAATAACATTGTTTGCATGTGATTATTTGTTCGAACAGTAGAGAAATTTTCACGAAGAATATCTAGTGAACAAAAGCTCTCCCAATCAAGGGGCATGGCATGATCATGGTCCATTATCTGGGGCAGTCTAGTCAAGATTCAGAGAATCTCTCAAATGCCGAGCAGCCAGGGGCAACTCTCCGTCTGAGACACTTGGGGCATTGGGCATGGATTTCAGCAACGAATCTTGCGTGATCAACGAAGATCTCTTGGTGGCATGGCAAAACACTTCCAACAAGGGCAACTCCCTACACTCCCTGAACGCGAACATAGTCGAAAAAATACTATGCATAATCAAAGACCCGCTAGGTTGACACACCTAGGCAAAAATAAGGGCTTCCCGGCGAACCAAAAGGGTTCGGGCAAAAATAAGGGATGAAAATGAAAAAAAAATATGTACACCCGACAAGTCGAAAACCTGAAAAGGCGGCTTGGGCAAAAATGGGTATCCCGGTGGACTGAAAACCCGAAAGGGCGGTCCAGGCAAAAGTTAGGGATTAAAAGCGTATGACTATGTCCCGTCATCTTGTCACTTGCCTACCATAAGAAGATTTGTCAATCGGCAGTCATCAAGCACCTCCACAGGTAACATCAGAAACAGGGGCAATAATGAGTTGTCTAAGCACTCTAATGGCCCCGTCCACCAAGGTACCAAGGTAGGTTCGGCTGAAGAACGTATCCAAGATACCATCACTCCCCGCAGAGTAAGACCAATCAGCAACATTCTCCCCAAGCAGTTGGTCTCCCAATCCGCCCTACAAGACACAGTAGCTCCAGCAAGTCAGCGATACTCTCCCCAAGCAGAGTTAGCCTACTCAGTCAGCCTTATGGAAATTGGGTATCCCCAACAGATCTCAACATTCCCCAGCGGAGTATACAAACATTCGTAACCAGCATCCCCTGCAGTCTTGATCTAAGATTGTTCCCCGGCGGTATATCAGACATTCAGTGGATCCACTTCCCCAAAACAGTTCAAAGATTTCCCCAGGAGAGTCCAGTCTGAAGATTCCCCCAGGAGAGTTAAATCAATCTCCCCAGCAGGAAGCTTATCCCCAGTAGATTCTGGAAGCTAGTCACCCGCAGAACACGAACGCGTCTCCCGGCTTTATTCAAAGGTTATTTCCCCACCAGGATATAACTGGGTTATTGTTGTACCCCAAAATTTGCCCTCCCATTTCCCCAACATTTTCTCATCACAAGACCTTTGAAGATCAAGGTCCAATTAGGGTTTCCTCTGCTCAAGATTCCTCCTTGCACTGTGGACTCAAAATTAGGGTTTGTGTTTGCCTAAGGATGTTTTGACCTAAAATGCCTAAGATGACTTTCATGCTTCATATTGGACTCCCAAGTTTACCTATACCAAGTTTCAAGTCTTGATTCCAAGTTTTGCCCAGGCAATTGGACAGTTGACCTAGAAATCAGCTGTATTGGGGAAAAAGTCAACTGTGGCCAATTGACAGTCAAACCTCATGAAATTTGATCCACATCAACATTATGAACTCACATGAATCATTTGATCAAGTTTGGATCACAATTCCACAAGAAATTTGATCAGATCACCAAAAGGGCAAAATGGTCATTTTTAGGGTTTTGACTGCACAAAGACAATTTTTGACTGTTTTACCTAACCAATGGCAAACCAAACTCACACATGGACTCAAGGACCCCATGAAATTATTTTGACATGCTCACCAAGCTCAAAAGATCCCAAGTACACAAGATTGACAGTTGAATTTCCCAGTCAATTGATCAATTTTGACTGTATACTGAAAAGTCAAACTTTGACTTTTTGGTCAAAATCAAGAGTCAAGATTCATTTTTCATTAAAACTTGCCAAATCATGAAACTTGTTCACCAAGAAATCTCAAAATGCAAATTAGGGTTTGAAAATGGAATTTTTCATAACTTAGAATTTTTCTAAGTTATAAAAAACCCTAATTTTTCCCCAACTTTGCCCCATCTTTTCACCATGATCCATTTGGATTCAAACAAAAGTCAAAACATGAAAGTTGTAGCTTGTTGCATAATCTACAACTTTTATTCACAAAGTTTTCTCATTTGAAGCTTGTATCTCAAGTTATAATTTTTTGAATAAGGGCACTAAACCATCTTTTAACTTAGTAAAATTTGACCTATTTTGACAAGGTTTTCTACCCTACTTCAAGGCCACTTTTCATACCCTTCCACTTGGAATTTTGATTTGCATTTCAAAGATGGATTGTAGTACACATTCCAAGCTTTCCAAAATGTCCAAGAACTCATCAAACAACCTCATAACTTGAGAGATTCGAATTTCACAAGTTGGCAAAAATTCACTTTTTGTTCTTCATCAAGACATGTTCATAATCTTGCCAATTTGAAATCAGTTTGCTTTATGCTTGATTACAGGTCCTTGAACCATTCCATACTCAATAATTTAATGCATATTCAATGTGTTAAGACCATGTTCTTTGTGTTCTAACATTGCATAGTGGATTAATCCTAAACTAGATAAAGTGCTTTATCCATTTTTGTAAAAAGCTAGCTTTATGTCAATTTGAAATCCAAGCAAGTACAAGCAAAATCCTCTTGGCACAAGATTATGGACAAGTTGCTCTGATCAAGAGAAGATTATGCAGTAGGATTAGAGGCCCCTACTAACCTAAAACCACCAACTTGCTTTTGTTGCTTAAGATAGAAGAAAAGTCCATAACTGATGCCATCTCTCATCTCAGCTTAGGAACAGAAGAGAAAAGTTATCAAACACATTCCATAGACCACATCCAAGCTTTTGCACGAGTCCTGAACATCTAAAGCACTCTCCATCTCAAAATCACCTTGAAACTGCACAAACAGGGGAGCCCCTGCAGTTTGAGTGCAAACTCCCAATCCCTTCGAGCATTTTGATCCAAACCTTTTCCTCTACCTTCCCTACAACATATACAAGCTAACCATGTCCTAAAATCAGACCTGTAACACCTCCAAGCCACTTCACCATTTTTAATTTTCTGTTTTGCAGTTGGAGTTCACTAGCTCGATTCAGGGAGTTTCAAGACAAAGTAGGAATTGGAAAAGCATCCTTACACTTCAAGGAAGTTGTACAAGTCATCATTTCACTCTAAAACATCCTCCATTGCAAAGCTCGACTCCAACTGAACAGGTACATTCATGGAGTTCTATCTCCCTTATTAGGCATTGTTAGCTTTAGATTTTTGAAGAAAACATGTCACAATCATAGCCCTGAACATGCTCATATGTTTAGATTTCATTTATATTTCGTGTGCTTAGAGAATTTCATGTCTGAACATTGATGAAATGTTAGGTCAGAAATGGGGGGAGGAGAAATTCTCCCTCATCTTAGAGAGATAGGTCATGTTCTTTATATGGTTGAAACCGTCTCTTAATGCTCTACACTTTTCATGTTATGAGTTTTGCTTGAAAGTCCAGGAATCCAGAGATAAAAAACGCGTGTTTTGCTTGAAGGATGTTGTACAGAGGTTGAAGAAGAAGTGGTCTGGGCTGGGCCTGGATTTATTTTCTTTTCACACCCCATTTCCATGCTTACACCCCCTGAGCCCATTTGCTTCATTTTTGACTCTTTTTGACTTTTTCTTTTTTGGTTGACTTTGTTTATTTTTTCTCATGACATTAGAAAATTAAAAATATTTTTTTCACCATTTTTTGCATTTATTGCATATTTATTTGTTTATTTTCTTTGTTTGTACATAAACATATATATACTATTATTAGAATAAATATAAAAATAATGTAAATACAATTTTTATTTTTATTTACTTTCTGAAAATATTTCACATAGAAAATACTCTTTATTTATTTTATTAAAATATTAAATAAATATTTATTTTGTGTATAATACATATTTAGGGTTTAATATATATATATATATATATATATATATATATATATATATATATATATATATATATATATATATATATATATATATATATATATATATATATATATATATATATATATGTTTATCAATATATTTAAGTTAAAAATATAAAAATACTTGAATTCTTCATACTTATTAATATTTGATACAAAAATACTTTTTTCATAATATACTTCATTTTATCTTATTTTCATAAATAATAAATAAACATTTGTATTTAATTAGATAATAATACATTTTCCTTAAAATTAGGGTTTTTACCCTAAATTCAAAATACTTCAAAAAAATAATACATTTTTATTTTCTTTTCTCTTTTACATAAATAATATTTTTTTCATACATATACAAAACATTTTTGTGCATCTTGCATTTTTATTTAATTTTTGTACATTATTTAAATTGCAAATATTCAAAATGATGTAATAACTTAGATTTAAATTCTTGTCAATATCCCCATTCGAACATTTGTACCCCCCTTCCCATACTTGGTTTTGTAATAGCTTAGTAATTTTAATTTCGCACTTTATTGCTTTCTAATGATGACATGTTAGAATTAGGGTTTGTATGCGAAAAACGATAAAAAATAGTTTGACCTAATACAAGATAAACAAGCATGAAAATGAACACACAAATCACACTTGCACCCCCTAGGGTATTCCACTTGTTGCCTTCAAATAAATGGGCCATATTGCATGTTGAACTTCTTTGGGCAAAGCAAACAATTTGAATGATCATAGTCCCTCGACAAAACTTTTCAAAACAAACAAAAACAAATGATCAAGTCCCTTAAAGAAATTGCTCAAAGACATTTAACGCCGTTGCAATTATGGTCTAAAACGATGACCCGCGCCTGTCCCTTTCACATCCTAACACAAGGTTGCCCACCAAATACAATGGTGGAACAAACTTGTTAAAAGGGTTGAAACATAACAATAATCTTTTGAGAAATTTAGGAGTAGATAACCTCTTAGTTACTTGAATCAAACTTGCAAAACAAAACACTTGCCTAATTTCAAAATCACACATCACTACACTTTCAAAACAACCTTCAAAAAACAAATGAAAATTTTTTCAAAAGACATACATCTTTGTATACATCCCCACATGGATCATTACAAAGGTTGCCACCACATTGGCCTCTTTTCAAAACATTTTCAAACCCACACACTCAAGCACCATTTCAAACAATTGAAAACAAAAGGCAAGTGATCTAAGCAAGTAACTAAGAGCCCATGGATAACCATGGATAGAAAGGGTGCTAATACCTTCCCTTTCTATAATCTACTCCCCGAACCCAAGAAAACATCTCAAAAGGTTTTTGCTGTGCTTTTTAACCTTTCCTTAGGATAAAATAAAAAGTCGGTGGCGACTCTTGCTAACCGCAACATTTGCGAATACAAAACGCAAAACCTCAAGTCAGTTCTCCCACCGTATCACAGAACTGGCGACTCTGCTGGGGAAGTGTTTTTAAAAATGGAGTAACCTTAGGGCTTAGATCACCTTTGTTTTCAATTGTTTGCTTTGTCTGCTTTTATATTTGTGGGCTTTGCATCGGAGTTCATAGATCCTAACCCGGATCTGGGATATACCCTTTTTAGGTAGCATAATCTGTGAGGGACCTGTCCGGCGTAGACCGACATGGGTGAAGCAGTGGCTACGTTGGTGTGGCATCTTAGTCTGTACCTATATCCCTTGTGTTGTAACGGGGAGAATATAGGTCTTCTAAGGGGTCATTAAACACCAACCAACCTTAGAACCCTAAATTGACCAACTTGGCTATTAGGACAGTAGCAGTATGCTACACTCATTGAGGCTAAACTCTCGAGATGGTTCTGGCCGCGAGAAAAGATTGCGATGCTGGAGTTATGACCGATTGAGGGTAGCCAATGATTTGAGATCCTCTAGAACCCGGTTACTTTTGATAGGACAGGTTTTAACCAACAAAACCAAAAGAGGGTAATACCTGAAACTCATGCTGGCCTGAAACCTAAGGGTGTCTTGTGTGACTTGTGTGCCTTATTTGCCTATGTGAATACTTGTGGTGTGTTTCATCATAGCATCATGCCATCATACCATTGCATGCATCCTGTATAAAGGACTAACCCATTTCAAAGACAAAAAGGTTTCATCTTTGCTCTGTTTTGTAGGACATCATGATACCCGTGCGCAGAAATACTGTTCGGCTCAACTTTGTTCAACCACCAGTTTTACTCAAGGATTTGGTTGGAAGGATTCCAAACACTACCTCCTTCATCAACAGACATGATTCTCTCCTTGGCTTGATCACTGCAAAATGGGACCAACAACTGATAAGTGTTCTGACCCAGTTTTATGACCCTCTGTACCATTGTTTCACCTTTCAAGACTTCCAGCTGGTTCCTACCCTGGAAGAATTCTCTTATTTGCTTGGGATTCCTGTCTTGGAACAAACTCCATTCACTGGTTTGGAAAAGACTCCTAGGCCTGAAGAGATTGCTGCAATTCTCCCCTTGACCAAAGAAGAGGTATTGTCCAACTGGGAAACTAGAAATGGGATCAAGGGCTTTTTGGTCAAATTTCTGGTTGGCAAGGCTAATGATTTCTGGAATGACTTGGACTTCAAGGCATATGAGGATGTTCTAGCTCTTTTGATCTATGGTCTGGTGTTGTTTCCCAACCTTGACACCTTTATCAGTACCCATGTCGTAAGGATCTTCATGTCTCGGAATCCGGTACCCACTCTTTTGGGTGATATTCTACAACAACTCTATGCTCGTACTGCTCGAAAACGGGGAACTCCGTGGTGTTGTGCTCCTTTGCTAGTAAGGTGGTTTATTTCGCACCTTCCTAAGTTCGTGCTGAAGAATGAAGAAGGAAAAGGCTGGGCTCGGAGGTTAATGTCTCTCACTGATAATGACATCACCTGGACTCTCAGAGGTTTGGATGAGGTAGCTGTTATTGACCGTTGCGGAGAATACCCTAATGTTCCGCTGATTGGTATCCAAGGAGGAATCTCTTACAATCCATGCTTAGCTCTCCGACAGTTTGGAAGAGCCAGAGGAGATGGGCCTCATGAATTGCTGGTTCCTCACTTCCATTTTGAGTTTCAGGCAGACAGTGACAAACTACGCCAGGGATTCATTAGAGCTTGGGACAGAATTCACAAAGCTGACCCACATGAGTTGGGACCAAAGACTTCTCTACCAATGGAACCCTATTGCAAATGGGTCCGCATCCGTGCTCAAAAATTAGGTATGCCCTACGAAGCTGTTAGACCTCTCATTCTTGAGTCTCCTGATAAAGATGGGGTTCCTCCAACTGTCCTCCCTCCTCAGATACCTACTGATTTTGACACCATGAAGAGATCTTGGGCACAGCTAAAGGAAGAACGGGACTTCTATCGGGAAAAATTCAACGAGCAGGAACGGAAGATCCAGAGGCTGACTAAGCAATTGGAGGAAGAACGGGTCCTGAACAACTACATCAGCACTGAAAAAAGGAGGCCATGGGAGCATTGATGAGCTTTGATTGTTTCTTTATGTAGTTTATTTCCTTTCCAGTATTTTCCATTCCTGTAATGCCTAAGGGCAAATTGTTGAACAATTGAAAAATTTTAATCTAATGAAGTGTGTTTCCCTTTTGTCTACCAAGTTGAATCTTGTTTGTCTTTGAAAACATAAAACATACGCATTCCGTTGCACCATATGCATAGCAGGTACCCTATTTCACAGGTTGCTTAATTTTCTTCGCTGTTTGTGTGAACAGTCATCATGAATCCAGACTCATCCAGTGAGCAAGCAATCAAGGCCCTTCAGGCCCAAAGTGCACAGTTCCAAGAGATGGTCCTAAGCCTAGCCCAAGGTCAGCAAGAGTTGAAGACTCTACTCCTAAAGAAGAAGAAGAAAAAGAGGACTGCGCTGTTCAACACCGGACGCAGATTTGGGAACACCCTCCATAATGAAGCTGATCCAACCACTTCTTCTGCTGAGAAAAACAATCCCCAAGGGGGAAGAGCTCCTAGTCCCGCAGTCTCCGACAACGAGACGGACTATAACGACGAACAATACCCACCTGCTGCTGACAGATACAAGCAATTGGAGGACCGCTTGAGCGCCATGGAAATTCAGAATGTGCCGGGACTGGATTTCGGAGATTTGGGGTTATCTTCTGGAGTAGTAATTCCACACAAGTTTAAGGCGCCTGCCTTCGCCAAGTATGATGGGGTCTCCTGTCCAAAGCTACATCTAAGGTCGTACGTAAGGAAAATCCAACCTTACACGGCAGATAAGAACCTCTGGATTCACTTCTTTCAAGATAGCCTCTCGGGGTCACAGCTTGAATGGTTCTACCAATTGGATGGAGCTAGCATCCGACACTGGGAAGATTTGGCAACCGCATTCTACAGACAATACCAATACAATTCTGATCTCGCTCCTACGCGTACCCAACTTCAGGGTATGTCTCTAGGGACGGGTGAAGGGTTCAAAGAGTACGCTCAAAAATGGAGAGATTTGGCTGGAAGGGTGCAGCCTCCGTTAACTGATCGAGAGCTGGTTGATATGTTTCTAGGGACGTTGTCTGGTCCGTTTTTCAATCATTTGGTTGGTAACTCCTCCGCTGGATTCACAGATTTGATATTAACGGGAGAAAGAATTGAAGCAGGCATCAGGTCAGGCAAGATACAGAAGGCTGCCTCTACAAGTGCTGAGAAGAGGCCGTTTAAGAAAGAAGCAAGTGTCGTCTATGGTCCTAGAAGACAAGTCAAGCCCGAAAATCGCCAAGCCGTCAATGCTTTGGTCATCTCAAAACCTGTTGCTGCTCCTCAGCAGTACAATCAACAAAGAAGCGAAAGGCCCAAGAGGCAGTATACTCGGCTGAGTATGACCTTATCTCAAATTTTACCCCAACTGTTATCCACCAACCTGGTGACCCTCAAAGAAGCTCCTAAGGTCGTCAACACTGCATCTCCTAAGTATAACCCAAATGCCCGGTGTGCTTATCATTCTGATAGTCCCGGGCACACTACTGATGATTGCTGGGCCCTGAGAAACAAAGTGCAAGATCTGATCGACGCAAAGGAAATTCAGTTTGAAGCGCCGGAAAGACCAAATGTTGTAACTGCTCCTATGCCCCAGCATAGAGTAAATGCCATTGAGGAAGAAATGTATGCTGTTTCGATAGATGAAGTTGTTACCCCTCTGAAGACCGTCAAGAAGAACCTACTGCGGGCCGGTTTATTTCCGGGTTGCGGTGAAGGTTGCATGTTCTGTGCTGTTTCCCTATCTAATTGTCCCTTGCTGAGGTTAGGCATCCAAGGCCTAATGGATAGCAAGGAAATTCTATTCAAAAAGACCGCTGTTCAATTGGTTCCGATGAAAGAAGTTTCTGTGATTACCATCTTCAAAAATCCAATCAAGGCTCCCCCAAAGAAGCCTGTTCAAATTATGACTGTTGCACCTGTGATTATTACTGTCCCGGGGCCTCTCCCCTACATATCTGATAAAGCTGTCCCCTGGCATTATGGGGCAGACGTGTATGTAAATGGAATCAAACAAGAATTCGACGCTAGTGCCAGTATCTGCGATATCACTGGTCCAGCCAAGGTCACCCGCAGTGGCAGGCTCTTCTCGCCTGACATTGCACCGCCCGCTATTCGAAAACCCCTCCTTATAAAACATACAAGTTCACCTGTTCCTGCTGCTGATCAAGTTGTTTCCCCTGCTGCCGAGCCCTCAAATGTTCGGGGCAAAGGGATTGAAGAAGAGCCTGCCCGGATGGAGGCACCAATACCCATAAATGCTGAGGCCTCCCGACAAGAAATGGAGGAGATTCTGAAAATAATAAAGAAAAGTGATTTTAATGTTGTCGAGCAGTTGGGGCATACACCCTCCAAGATCTCCCTGCTCTCCTTATTGCTATGCTCTGAGGCCCATGCTAAGGCCTTGATCTCATTTCTCAAGACGGCCCATGTGCCGCAGGAGACGTCTGCAGTCCAGTTCACTGATTGCATAGCTAATCTAACAACAGACAATGGCCTGGGTTTCTCAGATGCTGACCTGACCGCGAAAGGGAGAGACCACAATGATGCCCTGCATGTCTCTATTGAATGCAGGGGCACTACTCTGGCACATGTATTGGTGGATACTGGTTCTTCCTTGAATGTTCTACCGAAAAAGGCTTTAGATCGTCTGGATTATGAAGGCCTGGAATTGAAGCCCAGCAATATCATCGTCAGGGCCTTCGATGGTTCAAAAAGGATGGTTCATGGAGAGGTTAACATCCCTATTCGTGTGGGCTCTCAAGTGTTTGACTCTACCTTTTACGTAATGGATATACGTCCATCGTACTCTTGTCTGCTGGGTCGACCTTGGATCCATAAAGCTGGGGCAGTGACCTCCACCTTGCACCAGAAGCTGAAGTATCCCGTCAGGGGGAAGATCGTCACTGTGCAAGGAGAAGAGGAGTATATGGTGAGCCATTTGAATTCCTTCAGGTACATTGAGATGGACGGAGAGTTTATTGAAACCCCCTTCCAGCATTTCGAGGAGGTGCATCCAATTTCAGCAGCTGCAGAGACAATAGCCGAAGAGAATGATTCCTTAAAGATGGCTTCCCTAAGGGATGCCCGGGCTGTGGTTCAAAAAGGCAATTGTGCACACTGGGGTCAGCTTCCTGACTTCACTCAGAAGAACGACAAGTTTGGGCTAGGCTTTACTGCAGAGGCTCAGAAGGCGGTGCGCAAAGAGAAGATCGGAAAGGCTCCGGTGTTTATTTCCAGCTCAAGGGTGAATGCTATCGAGGAGGATGTGGAGGAAGTTGAGTTTGACAGTTGGATCTACCTGACTACCAGCAACGGACCAAGCAACTGGACGACGAAGGATTTTACCCCTATCACATTTGTCACGCAGTAATTAATTTCTTTTTATTTCCAAATTTGTAACAAACAATATGTTAAAACTTTGTTGGCTCGGTGTCCTACCCGGGGCATCGTGGCTCCATTTGTGAGGGCTTTTTGTATGACATTTTCATATATCATCAATCAAAACATTGGACGTTTGTTGCATTTCAAATCTTTTGCTCTTTTCCTTTTTGTGTTATATATATTGCAAAACAGCTATATTTACACACACTCACTTATACAGGTTTCAATCCACTCTGGATCTCACTGGTAACAGCTCTGCTACCGCCAGTTATGACTTCGAAAATCCGATCAACTTGGCCGAAGACGAAGGTGAAGATGATTGCGAAGTGCCTGGTGAACTCGCAAGACTGCTACTCCAGGAAGATAGGGCTATTCAACCACATGAAGAGCATGTAGAAACAATTAACTTGGGTACTGAGACAGATAGGAAAGAGGTCAAGATTGGTGCCAATCTAGAGCTCAGCGTGAAGCAACGATTGATCCAAATGTTACAAGACTACATGGAGATTTTTGCTTGGTCCTATGAAGATATGCCTGGTTTGGATGCCGACATTGTAGTTCACTATCTGCCAACCAAGGAAGATTGCCCTCCGGTGAAGCAAAAGGTCCGACGAATGCGTCCAGAGATGTCTGAAAAGATCAAAGCCGAGGTTATGAAGCAGTTTGATGCCGGGTTCCTTGCAGTGACTTCCTACCCCCAGTGGGTTGCCAATGTGGTGCCGGTACCGAAGAAGGACGGTAAAGTCAGAATGTGTGTTGACTACAGGGATCTGAACAGAGCCAGCCCCAAGGATGACTTCCCCCTACCTCACATCGATGTCCTTGTTGACAATACAGCTCAACACAAGGTGTTCTCCTTCATGGATGGTTTTTCAGGGTATAATCAGATTAAGATGGCTCCAGAGGATATGGAGAAGACTACCTTTGTGACTCAGTGGGGCACCTTCTGTTATAAGGTCATGCCATTCGGATTGAAAAATGCTGGGGCAACCTATCAACGTGCCATGGTTGCTTTATTTCATGATATGATCCATCATGAGATTGAAGTATACGTTGATGACATGATTGCAAGGTCTCAAACTGAGGAGGAGCACCTTGACCATCTGAGGAAGTTGTTTGACCGACTCAAGTTATACAAGCTGAGGTTGAATCCCAACAAATGCACCTTTGGGGTAAGATCCGGAAAATTGCTAGGCTTCATTGTAAGTGATAAAGGTATTCAGGTGGACCCTGCCAAGGTAAAAGCCATACAAGAGATGCCGACTCCAAAAACAGAGAAAGAAGTCAGAGGTTTTCTAGGACGACTGAATTACATCGCCCGATTCATCTCACATCTAACTGCTACTTGTGAGCCAATCTTCAAATTACTGAAGAAAGATCAAGTGGTACGCTGGAATGATGAATGTCAGGCCGCCTTTGAAAGGATAAAGGAATATCTCCAAGAGCCACCCATTCTTATGCCACCGGTGGAAGGAAGACCTCTGATACTATACTTGACAGTGCTTGATAATTCAATGGGGTGTGTGCTGGGGCAGCATGACGAGTCTGGCCGAAAAGAGCACGCTATTTATTACTTGAGCAAAAAGTTTACCGACTGTGAGTCTCGTTACTCACTGCTTGAGAAAACTTGATGCGCTCTTGTATGGGCTGCTCGCCGGCTGAGACAGTATATGTTGACTCACACTACTTTATTGATTTCAAAGATGGATCCCATCAAGTATATATTTGAAAAGCCCGCTCTGTCTGGAAGAATAGCGAGATGGCAAATGATCTTAACAGAATATGATATCCAGTATACAACTCAGAAAGCAATTAAGGGAAGTGTACTGGCAGATCATTTGGCGCACCAACCTGTGGACGATTACCAATCATTGAACTTTGATTTTCCGGACGAAGACATCATGGTGGTAACGGACTGTGAAGTACCTGGACCGGATGAAGGACCTGAGGAAGGATCCCGATGGTCTATGCATTTTGATGGAGCCTCCAATGCTTTGGGTAACGGTGTCGGCGCTGTAATCATATCTCCCAAAGGAACTCATACTCCCCTCACCGCCCGATTATGTTTCAGCTGCACCAACAATATGGCAGAATATGAGGCATGTATCATGGGTTTACAAGCTGCAATCGACTTAAGGATCAAATTTCTAAGTGTCTTCGGAGATTCCGCTCTCGTGATCAACCAGATCAAAGGCGAGTGGGATACGAAACATCCGAATCTTATTCCTTACAAGGAGTATTTGTCGACCTTGCTTCCCCACTTTGAAGAGATAACTTTTGAGCATTTCCCCAGAGAGGAGAATCAGCTAGCGGACGCACTGGCCACGATGTCTTCAATGTTCAAAGTTAAATGGGACAATGAGGCTCCCCGAATCATTATCTGGAAGTTGGATGAACCGGCATACTGTTGCAAGCTCGAGGCTGAGAAGGTTGTTGAAAAACCCTGGTATCATGAGGTGAAGAGGTATTTGGAAGCTCAGTAATACCCTGAAGGTGCATCTGTCAATGATAAGAAGTTCATGAGGAGGTTTGCTGCAAAATTCTTCCTCAGCAACGGCATTCTCTACAAACGGAATCATGATTCGACTCTGCTACGTTGCGTGGATAAGGCTGAAGCGGAGAAAATCATGATGGAACTGCATGAAGGCACATTTGGAACACATTCCAGTGGACACACCATGGCTAAGAAAATCCTTCGGGCAGGATATTTCTGGTCCACAATGGAAGCCGATTGTTACCAACACTCCCGAACTTGTCATAAATGCCAGATCTATGCTGACAAGGTGCATATCCCGCCGGTTCCTCTGAACGTCCTGACGGCACCTTGGCCTTTCGCAATGTGGGGCATCGATATGATCGGTGAAATCCGACCAACGGCATCCAATGGGCATCGCTTCATCTTGGTGGCGATCGATTACTTCACGAAATGGGTTGAGGCAGCTTCCTATGCCACAGTAACCAAGAGCGTCGTGGCACGTTTCATCCGGCATAATCTGATCTGTCGGTACGGCGTCCCAGAAAGAATCATTACGGACAATGGTACTAATCTCAACAACAAAATGATCACCGAACTCTGTGAACAATTCAAGATACATCACCACAATTCTTCTCCCTACCGGCTGAAGATGAATGGGGCTGTAGAGGCAGCCAATAAGAATATCAAGAAAATTGTGCAGAAGATGACAGTGACCTATAAAGATTGGCACGAGATGTTACCGTTCGCTCTTCATGGGTACCGCACCTCAGCAAGGACTTCAACCGGGGCAACTCCCTTCTCCTTGGTCTATGGCATGGAGGCAGTCTTGCCAATTGAAGTCCAGATACCCTCTCTCCGGATAATGAAGGATGCAGACTTGAATGAAGATGATTGGATCCAGACTCGACTCGATCAACTAAATCTAATTGACGAAAAGAGGCTCACTGCTATCTGTCATGGTCAAACGTATCAGAAACGGATGATCAGGGCATTTAACAAGAAAGTCAGATCGCAAGAGTATCAAGTTGGGGACCTGGTAATCAAACGCATCATCCTTCCTCAAAGTGATCCCCGGGGCAAATGGACCCCTACATACGACGGGCCATTTGTGGTTAAACGTGTGTTCTCAGGAGGAGCCATGATCCTAACCACCATGGATGGTGACGACCTTCCTCACCCCGCCAATGCAGACATAGTGAAAAAATACTACGCATAAATAAAAGACCCGCTAGGTTGACATACCTAGGCAAAAATAAGGGCTTCCCGGCGAACCAAAAGGGTTCGGGCAAAAATAAGGGATGAAATGAATAAAAAATCTGTACACCCGGCAAGTCGAAAACCTGAAAGGGCGGCTTGGGCAAAAAATGGGTATCCCGGTGGACTGAAAACCCGAAAGGGCGGTCCAGGCAAAAGTTAGGGATAAAAGCGTAACACTATGTCTCATTGGATCACTTCGCATCCAGAATTCGACATCAACTATCTGGCTCCAGATTTCGGCATTGACCAATCAGCTTCATCTCCAACTAGGCAGCAAAGCGATGAGATGTTCGAAGACATAAAGGCAATAGCAGAGTTGGAACCCAGTGGGATTGTTCACATAGCTGTTTTGTTTCCTTTTTCAAAATTGTAAACTCTATACTATTTGGCGATGTCCTCTTACTAGGATGTCAGCCTCTTGTACGAAAACGCCTATTCACAGGCAAAAATATAAATCAATACAAATTCACTTGTCCATACAAATTACCATTGTTTTCCCTTTTTCTGTTTTGTTTTGCGAAGAACGTCCAATGTTCATTTTTGATATATGCATTTGACATTAAATTGCTAATTCATAAATATTTGCATATGAAACAAGAGATTGATTACAGGTGACATCAGAGACAGGGGCAATTTGAAGTTGTCTAATGCATGTCTGGTTGTTTTGTCCGCCAAGGCACCAAGGTAGGTTCAACTGAAGAATGTGGCCAAATCATCTCAACGCCCCGTAGAGTAAAACAAGGTTCAGTAGTACTTTCCCCAAGCGGAGTTGACTCCCCGACGATCCTGAAAAAGCACAGCATTCCCCGGCGGGTCTTAAAGCTCATCCCCAGTAGATTCTGGAAGCTTATCCCCTGCAGAGTACGGACGTCTCTCCCGAGTTTTATTTAGAATTATTTCCTCACAAGGACTTATAACTGGGTTATCCTCAGCTAAAAAACCACGGAAGACCGCTCTCGGCAAAGTTCCTTCAATCCCCAGCGGAGTCTATCTTTGGTATTCCCAAGAAGAGTTTATCTTTGGAGTTCCCCAGCGGAGTTTATCATCATTATCCTCAGCGGAATCCATCGTTAAAGTCCTCAGCAGGCCTCTCATCAAAACTTCGGCCAAATATCTCTTCCACAGAGCAATTCTCCGGCCGTTCGTCAAGGATTTATTTTCCCCAAGACAAAATCACATTCATAAACATTTTACATTTTCATACATCTTGCTTACATACATGATGGAACGCATACAACATCTCATGTTGAGTATCATGACAATATGCATATCATACATCATGACATTGCATACAACTTACGTTTTTTTGCCTTTTCAGGAAAAAGACAATCCCAAAAACAACTACCTTCAACTGTCACAATTCCAGATCCGATACCTGTATCTAGCCAGGGCACATCTGAGAGTGATCAGTTTCCAGATTCGATTCCTGTATCCGGCCAGGGCACATCTATCAACTACAACATCTCCAGATTCGATTCCTGTATCCAGCCAGGGCATATCCGTTGACCACGTTTCCAGACTCGATTCCTGTATCCAGCCAGGGCACGTCTGAGGAGTTCGAAGATTCGATTCCTGTATCCATCCAGGGCACATCTATTGACAACTATTTCTGGATTCGACTCCTGTATCCAGCCAGGGCACATCTGTGAGCAACCGATTGTAGATTCGATACCTGTATCTAGCCAGGGCATATCTGCATAAGCAGACTGAAGATCAAACACCTGTAACAAGCCAGGAAAACATCCTCCTTCCTCAAATACACAAGTTCTCGCTAAGGAATCTCTTAGGCGATCGACACTTCCAAATGGCATCTATAAGCCCATTCCCGACAAGGTTCTGTCACGTCTCCGGATGGCATCTATAAGCCCATCTCCCTATCTACCACCTCTCCCAAATGGCATCTATAAGCCCATTCCCGACACCACATTGTTGAGACTCCAGCATGCGAGTGCAAATTTCCGGGCACTCTAGTGTCCAATCTCCTTTTACCCTCGAGTCGCGAAAGGCAAAATTGCCAATCTAACTCTTCAGGTTCAAGAAGATTGAACAGGGGCAACTGTTGTACCCCAAAATTTGCCCTCCCATTTCCCCAACATTTTCTCATCACAAGACCTTTGAAGATCAAGGTCCAATTAGGGTTTCCTCTGCTCAAGATTCCTCCTTGCACTGTGGACTCAAAATTAGGGTTTGTGTTTGCCTAAGGATGTTTTGACCTAAAATGCCTAAGATGACTTTCATGCTTCATATTGGACTCCCAAGTTTACCTATACCAAGTTTCAAGTCTTGATTCCAAGTTTTGCCCAGGCAATTGGACAGTTGACCTAGAAATCAGCTGTATTGGGGAAAAAGTCAACTGTGGCCAATTGACAGTCAAACCTCATGAAATTTGATCCACATCAACATTATGAACTCACATGAATCATTTGATCAAGTTTGGATCACAATTCCACAAGAAATTTGATCAGATCACCAAAAGGGCAAAATGGTCATTTTTAGGGTTTTGACTGCACAAAGACAATTTTTGACTGTTTGACCTAACCAATGGCAAACCAAACTCACACATGGACTCAAGGACCCCATGAAATTATTTTGACATGCTCACCAAGCTCAAAAGATCCCAAGTACACAAGATTGACAATTGAATTTCCCAGTCAATTGATCAATTTTGACTGTATACTGAAAAGTCAAACTTTGACTTTTTGGTCAAAATCAAGAGTCAAGATTCATTTTTCATTAAAACTTGCCAAATCATGAAACTTGTTCACCAAGAAATCTCAAAATGCAAATTAGGGATTGAAAATGGAATTTTTCATAACTTAGAATTTTTCTAAGTTATAAAAAACCCTAATTTTTTCCCAACTTTGCCCCATCTTTTCACCATGATCCATTTGGATTCAAACAAAAGTCAAAACATGAAAGTTGTAGCTTGTTGCATAATCTACAACTTTGATTCACAAAGTTTTCTCATTTGAAGCTTGTATCTCAAGTTATAATTTTTTGAATAAGGGCACTAAACCATCTTTTAACTTAGTAAAATTTGACCTATTTTGACAAGGTTTTCTACCCTACTTCAAGGCCACTTTTCATACCCTTCCACTTGGAATTTTGATTTGCATTTCAAAGATGGATTGTAGTACACATTCCAAGCTTTCCAAAATGTCCAAGAACTCATCAAACAACCTCATAACTTGAGAGATTCGAATTTCACAAGTTGGCAAAAATTCACTTTTTGTTCTTCATCAAGACATGTTCATAATCTTTCCAATTTGAAATCAGTTTGCTTTATGCTTGATTACAGGTCCTTGAACCATTCCATACTCAATAATTTAATGCATATTCAATGTGTTAAGACCATGTTCTTTGTGTTCTAACATTGCATAGTGGATTAATCCTAAACTAGATAAAGTGCTTTATCCATTTTTGTAAAAAGCTAGCTTTATGTCAATTTGAAATCCAAGCAAGTACAAGCAAAATCCTCTTGGCACAAGATTATGGACAAGTTGCTCTGATCAAGAGAAGATTATGCAGCAGGATTAGAGGCCCCTACTAACCTAAAACCACCAACTTGCTTTTGTTGCTTAAGATAGAAGAAAAGTCCATAACTGATGCCATCTCTCATCTCAGCTTAGGAACAGAAGAGAAAAGTTATCAAACACATTCCATAGACCACATCCAAGCTTTTGCACGAGTCCTGAACATCTAAAGCACTCTCCATCTCAAAATCACCTTGAAACTGCACAAACAGGGGAGCCCCTGCAGTTTGAGTGCAAACTCCCAATCCCTTCGAGAATTTTGATCCAAACCTTTTCCTCTACCTTCCCTACAACATATACAAGCTAACCATGTCCTAAAATCAGACCTGTAACACCTCCAAGCCACTTCACCATTTTTAATTTTCTGTTTTGCAGTTGGAGTTCACTAGCTCGATTCAGGGAGTTTCAAGACAAAGTAGGAATTGGAAAAGCATCCTTACACTTCAAGGAAGCTGTACAAGTCATCATTTCACTCTGAAACATCCTCCATTGCAAAGCTCGACTCCAACTGAATAGGTATATTCATGGAGTTCTATCTCCCTTATTAGGCATTGTTAGCTTTAGATTTTTGAAGAAAACATGTCACAATCATAGCCCTGAACATGCTCATATGTTTAGATTTCATTTATATTTCGTGTGCTTAGAGAATTTCATGTCTGAACATTGATGAAAAGTTAGGTCAGAAATGGGGGGAGGAGAAATTCTCCCTCATCTTAGAGAGATAGGTCATGTTCTTTATATGGTTGAAACCGTCTCTTAATGCTCTACACTTTTCATGTTATGAGTTTTGCTTGAAAGTCCAGGAATCCAGAGATAAAAAACGCGTGTTTTGCTTGAAGGATGTTGTACAGAGGTTGAAGAAGAAGTGGTCTGGGCTGGGCCTGGATTTATTTTCTTTTCACACCCCATTTCCATGCTTACACCCCCTGAGCCCATTTGCTTCATTTTTGACTCTTTTTGACTTTTTCTTTTTTGGTTGACTTTGTTTATTTTTTCTCATGACATTAGAAAATTAAAAATATTTTTTTCACCATTTTTTGCATTTATTGCATATTTATTTGTTTATTTTCTTTGTTTGTACATAAATATATATATACTATTATTAGAATAAATATAAAAATAATGTAAATACAATTTTTATTTTTATTTACTTTCTGAAAATATTTCACATAGAAAATACTCTTTATTTATTTTATTAAAATATTAAATAAATATTTATTTTGTGTATAATACATATTTAGGGTTTAATATATATATATATATATATATGTTTATCAATATATTTAAGTTAAAAATATAAAAATACTTGAATTTTTCATACTTATTAATATTTGATACAAAAATACTTTTTTCATAATATACTTCATTTTATCTTATTTTCATAAATAATAAATAAACATTTGTATTTAATTAGATAATAATACATTTTCCTTAAAATTAGGGTTTTTACCCTAAATTCAAAATACTTCAAAAAAATAATACATTTTTATTTTCTTTTCTCTTTTACATAAATAATATTTTTTTCATACATATACAAAACATTTTTGTGCATCTTGCATTTTTATTTAATTTTTGTACATTATTTAAATTGCAAATATTCAAAATGATGTAATAACTTAGATTTAAATTCTTGTCAATATCCCCATTCGAACATTTGTACCCCCCTTCCCATACTTGGTTTTGTAATAGCTTAGTAATTTTAATTTCGCACTTTATTGCTTTCTAATGATGACATGTTAGAATTAGGGTTTGTATGCGAAAAAACGATAAAAAATAGTTTGACCTAATACAAGATAAACAAGCATGAAAATGAACACACAAATCACACTTGCACCCCCTAGGGTATTCCACTTGTTGCCTTCAAATAAATGGGCCATATTGCATGTTGAACTTCTTTGGGCAAAGCAAACAATTTGAATGATCATAGTCCCTCGACAAAACTTTTCAAAACAAACAAAAACAAATGATCAAGTCCCTTAAAGAAATTGCTCAAAGACATTTAACGCCGTTGCAATTATGGTCTAAAACGATGACCCGCGCCTGTCCCTTTCACATCCTAACACAAGGTTGCCCACCAAATACAATGGTGGAACAAACTTGTTAAAAGGGTTGAAACATAACAATAATCTTTTGAGAAATTTAGGAGTAGATAACCTCTTAGTTACTTGAATCAAACTTGCAAAACAAAACACTTGCCTAATTTCAAAATCACACATCACTACACTTTCAAAACAACCTTCAAAAAACAAATGAAAATTTTTTCAAAAGACATACATCTTTGTATACATCCCCACATGGATCATTACAAAGGTTGCCACCACATTGGCCTCTTTTCAAAACATTTTCAAACCCACACACTCAAGCACCATTTCAAACAATTGAAAACAAAAGGCAAGTGATCTAAGCAAGTAACTAAGAGCCCATGGATAACCATGGATAGAAAGGGTGCTAATACCTTCCCTTTCTATAATCTACTCCCCGAACCCAAGAAAACATCTCAAAAGGTTTTTGCTGTGCTTTTTAACCTTTCCTTAGGATAAAATAAAAAGTCGGTGGCGACTCTTGCTAACCGCAACATTTGCGAATACAAAATGCAAAACCTCAAGTCAGTTCTCCCACCGTATCACAGTTATCCTCATCCAAAAGCCACGGAAAGATCGTCCTCGACAGAGTCTTCCTATTCCCCAGCGGAGTCTATTAAAACTTTCAACACAACAATGGAATCCCCAGCGGAGTTATCATCAACATCTCAACAAAGTACCTCTCTTCCTACAGAGTATTGTTCCCCAGCAAGATCGCTAGAATAATTATCTCCCCACAGATTAATCTATTCGCCAAGTTTATCCCCCAACAGAGTTATCTTCTCCTACCGGTATTCTTGCAACCATCATCCCCAGCAGAAACAACAAAGCACTATTCTTCAACATCAGCCCAGGATGTGACTTCCCGGCACCCGTCAAGGATTTACTTTCCTAGACGAAAATACATTTCATAAACATCACACCTTCATACATTATAGCATGCATATACGCATCATGAACATACAATTTCATCTATTTTGAGAACATCACGCATGTCATACATCATGACATCGCATACAACTAACGTCTTGTATTTTCAGGACGAAAGATCAATACAAAGATGATTACCATCAACGGTCGTAACTAAAGATCCGATTCCTGTATCTCGCCAGGGTGTATCTGTTGACGACTGATTCCAGACTCGATTCCTGTATCTTGCCAGGGCACGTCTGAAGGGTTCGAAGATCCGATTCCTGTATCTCGCCAGGGTGTATCTGTTGACGACCAACATTACCAGACTCGATTCCTGTATCCTGGCAGGGCACGTCTGAAGGGTTCGAAGATCCGATTCCTGTATCTCGCCAGGGTGTATCTGTTGACGACCAACATTACCAGACTCGATTCATGTATCTCGCCAGGGCACGTCTGAAGGGTTCGAAGATCCGATTCATGTATCTCGCCAGGGTGTATCTGTTGACGACCAACATTACCAGACTCGATTCCTGTATCTCGCCAGGGCACGTCTGAAGGGTTCGAAGATCTGATTCCTGTATCTCGCCAGGGTGTATCTGTTGACAACCAACATTACCATACTCGATTCCTGTATCTTGCCAGGGTGCGTCTGAAGAGTTTGAGGATCCGATTCCTGTATCTTGCCAGGGTGTATCTGTTGACGACTAACATTACCAGACCCGATTCCTGTATCTTGCCAGGGTGCGTTTGAAGAGTTTGAGGATCCGATTCCTGTATCTTGCCAGGGTGTATCTTTTGACGACTAACATTACCAGACCCGATTCCTGTATCTTGCCAGGGTGCGTCTGAAGAGTTTGAGGATCTGATTCCTGTATCTTGCCAGGGTGTATCTGTTGAAGACTAACATTACCAGACTCGATTCCTATATCTTACCAGGGTGCGTCTGAAGAGTTTGAGGATCCGATTCCTGTATCTTGCTAGGGTGTATCTGTTGACGACTAACATTACCAGACTCGATTCCTGTATCCTGCCAGGGCACGTCTGAAGAGTTCGAAGATCCGATTCCTGTATCTTGCCAGGGTGTATCTGTTGACGACTACATTTACCAGACTCGACTCCTGTATCTTGCCAGGGCACGTCTGAAGAGTTCGAAGATCCGATTCCTGTATCTTGCCAGGGTGTATCTGTTGACAACTGTATTCTCCAGACTCGATTCCTGTATCTCACCAGGGCACGTCTGAAGAGTTTAAAGATTCGATACCTGTATCCAGCCAGGGCACATCTACACGAAGAGTTTGAAAATCAACTCCTGTAATAGGCCAGGTAATTATTTTTGTTTCTCAGGTACGCAAGTTCTCGCTAAGGAATCTCTTACGCGATCGACAATCTCCTCATGGCATCTATAAGCCCATCTCTCTACAACTACCACTACAGTCTCCAAATGGCATCTATAAGCCCATTCCCGTCACCACACTGCTGACATTCTACTATGTGAGTGCAAATTTCTGGGCACTCTAGTATTCAATCATCTTCCACCTTCGGATTACGAAAGGCACGCCAGCCAATCTACATCCTCAGGTCTAAGAAGATTGAACAGGGAAACTGTTGTACCCCAAAATTTGCCCTCCCATATTCTTCAAGATTTGGCAAGATCATGGTTCAAATCTCTCAAGGGTTGCACAGTCCAATTGCCTCCTAACACAGTCAAAATTAGGGTTTTGGTTCTGGCAAAGAAGTTGAAGTTTTCAAGGGTCTAACCAAGTCCCACATGCCTATATACATTGTCAAGCATCCATATGCCAAGTTTCAAGACTCACTGCATCAAATTGCACAGTCAAAAACCCTAAATGCTTCACAGTCAACTGCAGGGGCAAAATGGTCATTTGACAGTCAAAAGTCAAAATTTTTGGTCAACATCTTATTTTGAAGTCACAAACATCATTTGATCAATTCTTGATCATGATTCTCAAGGCATGGCTCAAAAAGTCTCAAGATGCAAAAGTTTCTATTTTTTGACAGTTGAAAAAGTCAACTGCAAATTGACCAGGGCATAACTTCTTCATGGTTAATCAGAAAAATCCCATCCAAAGCTCATTTTGAAGAGAATGACATTTCCTAGAACTCATCTTCACACTTAAAGTCCAAGAAATTCTCTCACAAAAAGTTATCAATCTCAACATTATAGGTCATTTTCAAAAGTCAACAAAAAGGCACTTTAAGTCAAAGACCATAACTTGAAATTGGTAAATCAAAATGGCATGGGACCAAAGGCATTGGTTAGAGGAATTCAATACCTTTCCAAAATGTCCAAGAACATGATCAAAGCTTCAAAATTGAGCAAGATAGGCCTTGTAGAAGTTGGGAAATTTTTGGGAATTTTGAAAAGTCAACTCTGCACAAAAGGCTTCAAAAATGCTAATGGGCCTCAATTTGTTTCATGAATAATCACCCAAAGGCTATGCACGACCCATTGACCTTAAAGGGATTTATTTTCTTATTTTTGATTAATTATTTGAATTTTTAGTATTATTAATTCATTTAATTAAATTTAAATATGAAAAAATATCAAATAACACTTATCAAATCTTTTTGTGGAGCCAATTCACTCATTATGACCTAAATATTTCGTGCATCAATCAAAAGGGACAATATCTTCCATATTTGGCATAATTGGCATGGAAAAGATTGAAATTGATATGCTTGAAAATCAAATCTTCAAAACATGAATGGATGGACTTTGGGCTTTTTTTTCTTAACCTAATTCCACTCAGATACATATACAACATAACCCTAATGCTCATACACACGAAAAACTGCCTAAGAGCTGAATACCAATTTGCAAAGTTTGACAAAAAATTGGAAACTGAAAACCTAGCTACTGCACATTTGAAAGCCTAAAAGCTATTCCAATACATTGCTGGACGACCTAGGAAGCATTTGCAATCAAAACCAAACCTCCAGACCTCCAGAATTGGTAGAACGACATCATACTTTTCTTGAAATTTTTCATAATCGTGTTTCAATTTCCATGCATCATTCGTGATTTTTAACTATTGATTTATGCTAATATGAATGTTCTGAAGCTAATGGTGCCCTTTGATTGAACTAACAATGCCTGTATAAGAATTCACCATGAAAATTTTCTAGGGTTTCCGAAGCTCCAAAAGAGGGGTTTCTTCATCTGGAAAAATTGGACAACCAAATTGATACCATTGAAATCGTGACCTCCAAACGAGACTAATCCACACCTCGCGCCCTTTTTATGTTTTCCTATATCCTATTCGCTATTTTTTCAGGTTGAGTTTAGTGGGGGTTTAAAACCCCTGTTATTTGCTTTTATTTACAGATACAAAAGGAAGAAGAAGGTAGCGTGTCTGAGTGTGGTTGGTCAGTTTGAATACTGGCGCGTTTTTTGGTTGCCTCAGCGTAATTTTGTTTTTTCACATATATTATTCATGGTCCATTTAACTAACAAAGAAACGCGTTAGTTCAACTGGTTGGTGAGTTGTCATGCAGGTACTGGGACCTGGGTTCGATTCCCAGGTCCCCCCCCCCAAACGTTTAATATTTTTGTCTTAAGACGTTCATGTGCAGCGCCTCTCCCAGGGTTCATCATACAACCCCACCTCCTAGCTTACCACGCGCCCAGAAGCTTCAATCTGAAGGCCACAAAAGAGGCTCACCATGTACCTCAGTCAACCATTCCACATGCACGCGCCAGAAAGTCAAGCAGGCCTTTGATTCAATGGGCCAAACTGCTTCCAATACACCTCCAAAAGGGCCAGACACCCCCATGGTTTGCATCATATTTTCTAATTTCCTTTTCTTTTCTCCTTTTTATTTTAATTGTTTTTAATTGTTTTATTTAATTCCCTAAAATAATTTTCATAATAAAAATAAAACCAGAAAAATCAAAACTAAAAATATGTTTATTTAATATTTAATTCATTAATATTTTTGTAAATAAATCTTTAAATCATTAATTTAGTAAAATTAGGTTTTCAATTTTAATCTTTTCTTAAATAACTAAAATATATAGAAATTAGGGTTTTTAGCGTTTTTATCTTTTTTTTTAATAAATAATTTTTTCTTATTATCCTTATTATTAATTATTAATTAATTTTCTAAATAAACATGTAATTAATTAATTAGGGTAAATTAGGTTAAACTTGAATATCTTTCATAAATAATTAAAAACACCTTAGAACTAGGATTTTATTTAACTTCTAATTTTAATTAATTTTCTTATTTCATTAAATACAAAAAAACAAAAAAAAAACATTTCTTTTCTTTAATTTAATAATTAATTAACTTTTAATTTCAATTTAATTGCAAAAGGGTCCAACGCCCTCGAACGTTCCATTTTTTTCTTTTCGCGCGTTTATGTGAATATTATGTAATTGCTCAAGCCATGTAATAGTCATTAGGAATTTATTTTCCGCATTTTTATTAAAACGGGTCTTTGTTAATTTGGCGATGTATAGACCCGCGCCTTGTAATAGCGTAGGACTTTACTTTCCGCATTTAAATTTTCGTACTCTTAAAACTGCTAAACATTGCATGAAAGAATGATTGACTAAATTAAAAACAATGCGTAGCTCACCAAAGGCATGATCAAAGACAAACATAATCTGAAAATAACACACAAATTCACACACCACTCTTAGGGTACGCCTCACTATTGCCTTGCCCTCGAAACGTGGTCGTCGAGTATAGGACGTTTTAGTAAGTCCTTGTGTCCATGACCTATGGCATAGGGGTAGCTTCTAAGGTGTCCTACCGTTGCTCTGGTGACCACACTGTCCCTAACAATCGAATTGACCCGAACACCTCCAATGGTGGTGCTACCTACCTCTCAATGGTGGGATGGCACTACCTTAAGGGCTTTTACACAGCCTAATTCCTTAGGGTAGGTAGACAGCTCATAGGTACTTGCTCTCTTCAAACAAAAACAAACAAAAATCTCTTTTCACACTGACACTTTCTAAAAGATTTCAAAACAAACGCTTCACAACACTCTTGAGGACTGATACAAGAGTCGAATTGAAGTTTTCAATGAAACTTTTTCAAACCCACTCACATTTTGAAAAGCAAACAAACATTTTGAAAACATAAGAGCAAGTACCTAAGAGCCCATGGATAACCATGGATAGAAAGGGTGCTAACACCTTCCCTTTCTATAAATCTACCTCCCGAACCGAAAAACATTCTCAATAAGGAATTTTGTTGTGCTTTTGTCCTTTCCATGTTGGATAACATAAAAGACGGTGGCGACTCTTGCTTACCGCGACATTTCGCGAACCAGCGTTAAACAGTCAGTTCTAAATCCACCGATCACAGAAGCAATCTTGGCTTCTAACTCTCTGATCTGAGCTTTTATACTGGCTGTATTTTGATCAAGTTCTTTTACTTCTTTCTTCCTAGCTTCTTGCACCCTCGACAGATCCTTCAGGTTTGAAACTGATTCAGCAGCAGCACCCCAGGCAGCAGCTACATGGCCATTGGCCTCCTCAATTTCACTAGTAAGAGTCCTTCGACGATTTTAGTCAGCCGAAACCTGATCGATGATGGAAACCAAATCCAAGATAACACTGGTAATGTCAGGAGAAGCAGCAAGAAGGTCAACAACTTTTAAAGTAGTCTTCAAAAAGGAAGGAGCTGTAGATTCTCCCTCTATGGTCAACATTAAATCTCTTTTGAAAATCTGCACCTTAACCTTTTGAAGGGCTTCTTCAAGAGGAGATGTTGAAGTGGATTTGTTAGACGCAGACGAAGCACTCTGATCAGAAGAACTTTCTGTACCCTTAAGGATGGCAGTCAAGTAGCCAAGAGGATTTTTCCGTTTCAGCAATGCCAAATCTTCCTTAGTATGAGATCCTTTCGAAGTAACCCTCTCATTTACAATACAAGCCACATTGGCTTCGACAGGCATCTGCACAGGGACACCTTCAACACGTGCAGAGTTTATGGCTCCCCCTATGAGGTTTTCCCTCTCATCAGTCTCCAGAATGTCTTCAGTCTGATTCCCTCTCGCCGGTGTATAATCCTTCTCCATTTCAATCACATCGTCAGCAACCTCCTCTTCCCCATCCTTATGTCCATCATCGTTAGCCCGCGGAGTCCCAAGATTCACGTGTTCTTCACTAGGAACTTCTTTATTAGGCTTCCCAACAGCTTCGTGCCCAGAAGTTTGGTTCACTTCGCTAGCATAACTCACAAAAGATCCTTTTGCTGAAGAAGGCCTGTAAGTAGGATCGCCCTCACTGTTTATTAAGGTGACAGATTCTTCCATATGGTTCTGTTTTGAAGTGCCAGCAGTGTACCGAAGATTACAAGATGGTTATCAGAACCATTTAAAAAAGAAAAAGAAGTCGAAGCCATTAAAAAATCGTGAGGGATCGAAGTAATTACCTTAGGCGGAATTTCAGCGCCAGAACTTGAGTTTTCGCTCTCACTAGGATTGTTTAGCCTAGCAGCTTTCTCCTGCTACATTGGTTCTCTGATGACGACAGAAGGAGGTCTCGAACCAATGACTTTAACCTTGACCTTGGTTTTTGGACGAGGCTCAGGAACAGGGGCTGGTTTCTTTAACTTTTGTCTTTTTAGGGGGATAGAAGGAGATTCTTCGTCTTCATCACTGGAAATTTCAATTTCTTGAACTTTCCTTTTCTGCGGATTGATTTCAAATGCCCAGAAAGAAAGGAGTCGAAGGCATTAATGTCAAAAGTAATATGTCGGAAAGAAAGATATAGCAGCAGAAAGTGTTTACCTTTGGTGAAGATTTCACAGAAGGGTCTCCTCCCTTTGCGCTTTCAGCGACTTTCTTGGTGACGGTCCTCTTGACCGCTAGAAAATGAACAAGTATAAATTAGATTTCGAATGATTAGATTGAAGACGGTAAAGACATTTGTTTTGAGAAAGAGGATTACCCTTTTTATCTTGTTAGAGACTAGCATAAATGCCTCTTGAAGTTGAGCGACAAAGTCTTTTTCGTCAAAAAATTCTTGGTTATAATACTGCTTCCATCAGACTTCGAAAAGAGGCGAACACAGGAAATTGAGATTGGAGTCGAACAAAGTTAGTACGGTTCGACCAACGTACCTACCAATATGCTTGGTAGCAGCATCCTCTGAATAGTCTGCATTGTAAAACAACAGAATCTTTTCTCGGGGGTAGATTGGTGAAAGGAGCGTCTGGATAATACCAAATTATCGAGAGACAAGATTCGGTTGATAAGAAATTAAGCTAAGTTGATTCTTCAAACTCTTGAATCTCAGAGGCATGGCTCTCGGTCAAAGAAATGACTCCCAGATAGCTACATATTCATCCACATGGTCATCTTCGTCAGACGAAGGATAAGGTCGAATGAACCATTCCGGGCCAATCTTTCTACTAACAAAGGGAGCCACGGTCGAAACAAATTTCTTCCGCTTTGAAAACATCATTACAAAGCTGGTAAACGCATTTTGGAATTGTCGACCTTTGTCATTTGGAGTCAACAGGACTAATCTAGTCCCTTCGACCCTTCTGTTCAGGACCTCTGGGGACCTCTCTTTAATCTTATTCTTCTGCGGAAGAAAAGATTCAAAAGTGGAATTTAGCCAAAGTTGTAGAAGCCAAAAGGGGCTGGAAAGGAGTAAACTCGCCTTGTCTCCAATAACCTTAAGTTGAGTCATAATATTGCTGATGGACTCATACAGGTTGGCTAGAATCAACTCAGCCAGACAAAGAGGATAGCCATGGTGAAGTTGTGTTGCAAGAGTAAGCATTTTCTTAGTCACTTGAAGTGACTTGGTGCAAAAAACAAAACGAGATAACCATAAAGCTAGAAAAGCTATGTGTTCCACTTCAAAGACAACGGTGCTCGATTTGTCGTGGAAATGATTGATGAATATGGTATACGTGGGCTTCATGGCCGAAAACCTGATAGGATCTTCAGACAGATCCTCAGGGTCGAAGTAGTCACCCGTTGGTCGAAGACCAGTAATGGCGGCTATATCAAAGAGAGTTGGGGTTACCATTCCACAAGGCAAATGAAAGGTAAAATGTGTGTGTTGTACCCCAAAATTTTCCCTCTCTTTTTCACAAGAAATCACAACTTTAGGGTTTTCCCTGATCTTTCAAGATTGGCTCAAGAATCGGTCAAATAGACTTTTCTTCATCAGTAAATCCAGAATTAGGGTTTCCACTGGTTTTGTTGAGATTGGCTCAGGAATTGATCAAGCAGACTTTTCTTTGACAATAATCCAGGATTAGGGTTTGCGCTCGCATTTCTCAGAAGAAATTGAACCCACAACTCTTTTCAATTGACTGTCACATTGTTTTGACGCTTGTTCAAGATTGCTGTTTGTTTCTCAAAGCCTAAACATCTGGGATAGAAGCTGAGGCATTTGATTTGAAAGGGTGGAGCGTTGGTTTGATCAGTAAAGTGAAAGGCGTATGGACGTTTGTTTGTTTAACTGTGCAAAGCGTGTGATTAATTGGAATGTCGGGCGTATTGCTGGTTAATGCGAGGTTGTGAGACTACAACGTTTATTAATTATTTATTTTATCTAAGTTAAAATAATTGGGATGCCTTTCCAGTCATTTTAATTCAAGAGATTTAAATAAATAAATAAACAGTGTAAAAGAAAGGTTGAAATAGTTGACAAAAGATTTTTATTTATTTTAATTATTGTTACAAATGTTATTTGAATACTGTAAATTTGTTTACAGTGTTTACAATAATGTTTATTACAGTAATTAAAAATAAAATAAAACTATCTTCTAAGCCTCTTGAAGTCTTCATACTTCTCTGTTCCCCAACTAGTATTTACCTGCAAAGACAGAAAAAAGAAGTCAATACAGTTAAATTGAAAAGTATTCTCAGACAGACAATTAAAAACTCATCATTAAAGATTGTTGGCCGGAATCAGTTTTTTTGGTTTTCATCATGTTTTACTCGTCCTCTTTGCAAATCACAAGAAGATTTCTCTTCTTGGTTCACAAAGAGGAATGTAAAATTATCCTTGGCAAGCATACAATTAAACACAAAGAAGGCACAAGGCTGCACAAATTCAAACTGAACAAACTAAGTTACAATGTCAAACAAAGCAAACTAAGTTACACAAACTATAAACCAAATTGTCAAAGAAAGCTGTCAACAAACTGTCAAGAAGCTATCAAAACAGAAAAGCTGTCAACAAGCTATCAAAACTGTCAATGCAGGAAATATGGAAGTACAAAATGCAGAGCAAAACCAAGATGCAAGCAAGCACCTTTTCATCATTTTCCCTAGCCAACAATCTTTTCAGAAATATAAAAGTACTCTAAGCAATAAAATATGCTTTTATAGAGAGAGAGAGAAAGAGAAAGTGAGGTAGGTTTGCAGTTTGGCAGGCTTAAGGAATAGATAAATATAACATTGTTCTAACAGTTCAAGGGGGAGGAGATCAGAGAGAGAGCAGTTCAGAGCAAGATACCACAAAACTGTAAACACAAACCAAGAGGAAGCCTCAAGCCCGCCTGTACCAGAAACCTGTTTCAAAACCTGCTTAAAACCTCCAAACAAACTGAAAACACAAACAAGTCTGCATAACTTGTAACCTGCATCAAAAATTCCAAACAACAAATACAGGCCTAAGGCACAACAAGGCTTGAGGCATGTTTCCAACAAACCTGTTTCCAACAAACCTGTTTCCTCCAAACCTGCCTCAAACTTGCCTGTAACAAACAAGCCTTAAAACTTGTTCAAATATGACATCAAGCCTGCATAACCTTCAACAAAAAAAACAGTTCAAACTACAAATACCAACAAGCCTGCCTTCCTAAAACTTCAAGCAAACTTGCCTTCAATCCAAACCAAAACTCAAACAAATCGAAACACCAAATCCACAAATAACATTAACAAGCGCCTCAGAACATGGTTCATCATAGGCAAAACCATCAGCCAACAAAGCCCCAGAGAGGAAGAGAGTTAGAAATAAAATAACTTATCAAAAACAAATCTCAGAACAAAAGCTCATCATTAAGAATCGACAAAGCCAACAAAGAAGAACATGTCAAAGGCAATGTTTCAGGTTTATCATCACTAACATACTCAACAACAACAAGCATCTCAGAATAAAATTCATCATAGAATAGGCAAGATATTTGAAAAGAAGAACTTATCAAAAAATAAATCTCAGAACAAAAGTTCATCACAGAATCAAGGATACCCAAGAAAGGAAGAGATTCAGAAGCTAATGGAATAGTGTTTTCAGAATTATTGTCATCACAAAATAGTTCAAGGAGAAAGATACAAATACCAGGAAGCTAGCATCACCATCACGTTCCCTCCTCCGGCCACCTGAGAGCGCCGCCTTCCAACCTCCCGCCTCCTCTCCAAAAACAAAACCCCAAGGCATTAATTTTCCTTCTTTCTGATTTACACCTCATACAAACGTAAACAATCAAAGATCAATAACATGCAAAGAGTAAAAACCTGAAAACCCTAAAACACGTTAGAACGAAGTAATACCTTTTAATCGTCGCCTTGTACAATCACGGGGAGGATAGATTGGAGGTGGCATTCTGGTGGCCTGAGAGTTGGAAAGGATATGCAGAAACTCCGGTTAAGAACGATGAAGAGGCGAAGAAGATGAGAGGAGAGCGGCGCCGTTTCAAACTGCAAGCCTAATTCTGAGCTAAGCAAACGAAAACCCTAAGAAAAAACTTTGTCAAAGTATCATGGGCTTTTGCCCCAGCGAACCAAACCAAGCCCAATTGCAAACTGGCGCTACACCCCCCTCTTGTTCTCTTTCAATTTTATTTTGGGCCAAACATATTCTTCAAAGCCCACTTAACTCTTTTTATATTTTACAAATCAATACTAACATTTTTGTCACCTTATTTTCATTTTTCTATAACTTAATTCCTTTTCTCCTCTTTTGTTCAATAAAAATAATATATTGAATTTTTGTATAAAATACTCTTAGTAACCCTTTTAATATTTATTGCATTTAAAGGTACATAAATAATAGATTTTAATAATTCATTTTTGTTCTAAAACTTTTTTTTTTGTTTAATTAAACCTTTTATATAAGTTTCCAAAGCATTAACAAAAATACATAAATAATAGATTTTTTTGTAAATATTTCTTTCTTTAAAAAACCTTTTGTTAACAAAAACACAAAAATAATAATGAACACATGGTTTTCATTTGATCATTTGTAAATAATCATATGCATCATACAATACTTTTGATTCTCTTTGATTCTTATACCTTGTTATATTTTTACATTGAGAATGTGACGATTCGATTTGGTTGTAAACATAATATTTGGATATTACTATTCTGATAAGACTCATCCCCATTTGTAAACACTTGTACCCCCATCCCCAGATACTTATTTGTAATAGCTTAGAATTTAAATTCCCGCAATTTATCGCCTTTCATATTCTGTATAGTAATTAGGGTTTGTATGCGAAGATTCAAAATCAACCGCTAGATAACCTAATACAAGACAAATGCATGAAAATCAATACACAATTCACACTTGCACCTCTAGGGTAACCTCGCTTGTTGCCTCGGAAAATGCAATCATGTCCCTCGAGTATGAGACACTCTTGCAAATGTCCCTTCTATAAACAAAGATCGTAGTCCCTCGATGACCCTTGATGTTGCCTTCGATAAAATGATCTTGTCCCTTACAAAATTGCTAGAGCGTCTAACAAGTTGCCTTCAATGATTGTATACAATGACCCGCGCGTGTCCCGTTTAACATCCTAACGCAAGGTTGTTCATCAAACACAATGGTGAAACAACACTGTTAAAAGGGTCAAAAACATGAGAAAGATCTTTGAGTAAAATAGGGTAGACAACTCTTAGTTACTTGATCAAAAATCTTACAAAACATCCTTGCTATTTTTCAAAACACACTTCACAACACAACTTCAAAAGCAACTTCCAAACAACTTTAAAAACATTGAATTATCTTTTCAAAAAGACACAAACCTTTGTATATATTCAAACAAGAATCATTACAAAGGTTGCCTAGACAAGGCATCTTTTTCAAAACATTTTTCAAAACCACACACACGAAGCACCATTTCAAACAATTGAAAAGCAAAGGCAAGTGATCTAAAACAAGTAACTAAGAGCCCATGGATAACCATGGATGAAAAGGGTGCTAACACCTTCCCTTTTCATAATCTACCCCCCGAACCCACGAAAACATCTCAAAGGTCTTTCCTGTGCTTTTTGACCTTTCCTTAGGATAAAATAAAAAGTCGGTGGCGACTCTTGCTAAACCGAAACATTTGCGAAAACAAACACAAAACCTAAGTCAGTTCTCCCACCGTATCACAGTGTGTTGTCCTAGAAATACAATGAATATACTAGCATGAGAGGGAAATAAGTCAACCCAGTCTTCGACAACATGATCAAGTCATAGATCCCCATATCTTTCCAGATTTGTGCTTGTACTTTTTCCATCTTGCTCAGCCATTCTGAGTATTCTGAAGTAAGACTAGGGAAAGATCAAAAGATCATATTGCCCTTGTTCATGAACTGAAGGTTGATATCTTCTTTCGTTTAAGAATGTTGCTGGTTGGCAGGGGTTGCATCTTCAGGATCATTCCTGGGTTTCTTCGCACAACCTATAGGCTTGAGCCTAGGGTGAGTTAGGAAGTAGTTGTTATTTTGTTTTGGGTTCTCGAAACATGTAGACAATGGGCCAGACATAGAATACATCTGCCCAGAATACCTAACGGGGATAAGAAACTGGGAGTCATAAGCTTCACGCCACTCTTTGGCCATGGGTTCAGATACGACCCTTCGTTCCCCAATCCAAAAAGGTACAGGGTTAGTGGATCAAACCTCTGGTTGTCTTTGGAGATCAGAAATGTTCTTAGTTTTTAGATTGTTGGGTGCATTGGAATGGAAAGCCGTGGTTGAGAATGGTAGTAAAAGAACAAAGAAGAAGAAGTTGTTAAGACTTTTTCTTTGCAAGGAAGTGAAGAATACTAGGAGTTGTAAAAGAATTCCAAAGAGAGTATTAGTCTATTTATACTGTTTAGGGAGGAGTGTTTTCCCTCAAGACCATTTAATGCTGCAGAGTTAGTGGGGCACATGGCGAGCGTTGAAGTAGTTATCGTACAAGTAATAAAACGTTTTCCATACTTTCCTAGGTTGTAGGGATAATGGCCATCATGGCAGCATGGTAACGGCTGATTGATAGCGATGTGTTGGGAAAAAAGGTAATGATGATTCCAAGTACCAACAGTGGTTGGTAGAAGGAGAAAAGCACACAAGAGATTTTTATGGGCAAAGAGAAGACAAGTGTCGAATGGGAATCTCAAAGAATGATCATCTCTCCTTGCGTCGAAACTGATATTCTTGGGGGGCAATTTGTTAGCTCCTAAATTCAAAACCTACAACAAGTTGGTCTTATGGGCCAAAAATAGATTGAACAAGTCTAAGTTGGAAAGGCTTCGACAAAGTAGAAAAGTACTTAGAGAAATTCTAATTTAAAATGAGTCTTCGAACAAAAGGTCCTCGCATCCTTCAACCGAAAGGGTTCCAAGGTCTTTGACTAAAAGGAAACTTCGTATCTGCAAAAGAAGATTTTGAATCTGAAGAAAGGAGGGAAAAGTAGTTCGCTTGGCAGTTGAGGAAAGCAACATGGAGTGAAGAGAGAGGTCGAGGCGCATGTAGAAGACACTTGTCTTCATCCTAGAGCAAGACAACTCCTCGACGGTTACCTAGTTTTAGTATAAATATAGGAAGTTTGTGTAGATTTCCATGTGTTCAACTGATCGTACAAATTATTCAATATTATTTAAGTACCTGCTGCATGAGAAAGAATACTGAAAATGTACGTTTGAAACACCACATTTTACAATCAAAGTCTTTTATTTCTCTCTTTACATTTCTTGCCTTTTTATCTTGTTTGCACTTTATCTGCACTTTTACCCAGATTCCTGCACCTAAACTCTCCTCAACCCCTTTTTTCTATTTACTTTCTGCACTCAAACTCATCCCTTTCCTAGTCGAACATGCGTTCTTCACTTATATTAGCATTTATGTCAATTAACATAAAAAATTAGCATATGTCTTAGGATCAAACTGATATATCCTGCGAGTAACCAAAAAGTTACCCCTTTTTGGAAGATCAGCAGTTATTTACCAGAAAACACGGTGAACATATTGGCACACCTGATGGGACGTTGCTAATTATTGTTGCTTTATTTATTTTATCCTCCGATTTTTATTATTAATCTTGATATAAATGCTTCACATAATTTTGTTTCTTTTACAAAGTTTTGCATGCTATTAAGAAGTGGTAAAGTAACCACCAACAAGTGTAAAACTAGAAAGAGAAATAATGAAAGAAATATGGCTAGTCAGCCAAATAATGGAGAAATACCTCCACCAATTACTACGGGAATAGTGGTAATACTAACCGTTAGTGAAATTGTCTCGTCAACTGTTGGTTCAATACCAACGTTAACAGCAACCCAAACGGGACCAATACTTTCGTATGCAGTTCAATAATGGATCATTACCGACATCCCTAAAAGGATCACCATCGATAACAGAACCAACCTCAATAATACTATGATCGATGAACTCTGTACGCAGTTTAAAATCAAGCATCATAACTCTTCTCCTTACATACCTAAGATGAATGGTGCAGTGGAAGTTGCCAATAAGAATATAAAGAAGATTATGCAGAAGATGGTGGTGACCTACAAAGATTGGCATGAGATGCTACCATTTTCTCTTCATGTCTACCGTACTTCGGCTCAAACATCAACTAGGGCAACCCCTTTCTCTTTGGTCTATGGCATGGAAGTTGTTCTGCCTATTGAAGTTCAGATTCCTTCTCTGATAATTATGAAAGAAGCTAGCTTAGGCGAAGATGAATGGTTTCAGACAAGATTGCATTAGTTAAACTTGAATGATGAAAAGAGGTTGGCTGCTGTTTGTCATGGTCAAATGTATCAAAAACGTATGATCAAGGCATTCAAAAAAAAAGATCAAACCTCGAGTATACCATGTCGGCGACTTGGTAATAAAGCGCATTATTTTACCACAATGAGATCCCAGGGGAAAATGGACTCCCCTTTACAAAGGGCCATTTGTTGTCATGAAAGTACTCTCTGGCAGAGCTATGATGCTAACCACTATGGACGGCGAAGATTTCCCGCATCCCGTGAATGCAAACATAGTAAAAAATACTACGAATAAAGAATAACCCACTAGGTTGACATACCTAGGCAAAATAAGGGCATCCTGGCGAATAAAAAGGGTTCGGGAAAAAATTAGGGATATATACAAAATATTGTACACCCGGCAAGTCGAAAACCTGAAAGGGCGATTTGGGCAAAAATGGGTATCCTGGTGGATTGAAAACCCAAAAGGGCGGTCCAGGAAAAAGTTAAGTATTAAAGCATATGACTATGTCATGTTGAATCACCACAACCATCTTTATTATCAAGGTCAAAAGCTCAAATGGTACGAAATAAACTCAATCAACTTCTTTCGACGGCAAGGGATGATGTTCGAAGACATAGGGGAAATAACAGAGTTGGAAACCAATGAGATCATTTCCACATGGCTATACAATTTATGTTTTCACTTTGTATTCTTTTCACTTTTTGACGACTTCCTCTTATTAGGATTTCTGCCTCCCTGTACAAAAACGCATGTTTTTAGGAAAATTATCAATACAAATATACTTTGAAGTGAAAACTTTTTGTTTTTCTGTTTTGAGTGCAAAAATGTCCAATGACTAAAGTTTAATGAACATATGCATATAAACATGATTAACTGTTAACAAATGTACGCACAAGAAGAATAATAAGCATTATCCCCATGGAGTGAATTCATACATTCTCCATCCAAAGTTTCCAATCAACATATTACCTAGAAATTTTCTTCCCCATCCAAGTTTGGACTTCCAAAACTGAAAGAGGAAACCTTACAAAAATCTTCCCCAGTAAAGTCATCAGAATGCCTTCCTCAATAGGGTTTATTTCCCCAACAGACTACAACCTCTCCAGCTTGAGTCTATTCCTCATACCAGTTCAGCAAAATTCTTCTTCTCCAGTAAAGTTGATACTATCCCAAGAAAGTTACTAAAAATCCTGGAACCCGACCAAATACCAGTTAACTTCGTCCTCCCCAGACAATCAGAGGTCTAATCATCTCTTTTATCCCCAGTCACGATTTATGAGAATTAAATTCCCCAGTAGAGTAATGGACAACCAAGGTTCTTTAACTCTACTCCCCGAGGAGAAATCAACACTCCCTTCAGAGTTTCCTCAAATAGCAAACAAGAATTCTCAGTGGAAGCGCTCTAAATAAAGTCGAAGATGCACATACTCCTCGTCTCCAGCAGTAGTCTGAGATTTAACTTCCTAAAACTTCCCAACAGTAGTCAGGGATTTATTTTCCCAGACAAAGACACACTTCAATAACATTTCATAGCATATGCATACGAAAAAAATATAGCATAATCTCATTTATTTTGAGAACATCATTAAGCAATACATTTCATACATCATGGAATTGCATATAACTAAATCTTACTTTTTCAGGAAAAGATCAATCAACAGATGAACGTCATCAACTATCTGTAAACCTCTCCGAGATAAAATCAAGCTTGGATTCTTTTTGTTACCTGTTGAAGTAGTAGTCGTTAGAGATTCCTTCATTACCTGTTGAAGTAGTAGTCATCATATATTCCTTCATTACCTGTTGAAGTAGTAGTCGTTAGATTCCTTCATTACCTATTGGAGTAGTAGTCGTCAGATTCCTTCATTACTTGTTGAAGTAGTAGTCGTCAGATTCCTTCATTACCTGTTGAAGTAGTAGTCGTCAGATTCCTTCATTACCTGTTGAAGTAGTAGTCGTCAGATTCCTTCATTACCTGTTGAAGTATTATTCATAAGAGATTCCTTCATTACCTATTGAAGTAGTAGTCATCATAGATTCCTTCATTACCTGTTGAAGTAGTAGTCTTCAGAGGTTCCTTCATTACCTGTTGAAGTAGTAGTCGTCAGAGATTCCTTCATTACCTGTTGAAGTAGTAGTCGTCAGATTCCTTCATTACCTGTTGAAGTAGTAGTCTTCAGAGATTCCTTCATTACCTGTTGAAGTAGTAGTCATCGAAGATTCCTTCATTACCCGTCGAAGTAGTAGTCACCACAAGATTCCTTCCAGTATATGTTAAAATAATAGTTACAGACAAGATTTATACTTACCAGTTGTCACTTTGGATGGCATCTATAAGCCCATCTATGATAACTCTTTATCACCTCTACAAATGGCATCTTTAAGCCCATTCTCGACACAATCAGCCAACAGCATTACTTTGTACACCAGCGAGTGCAAATTTCTAGGCCCTCTAGTGTTCAATCATCTTCTACCTTCAAGTCACGAATGGATGAAACGCCAGTCTAACTCTTCAGGTTTAAGAAGATTGAACATGGGAAGCTATTTTACCCCAAAATTTTCCCTCTCTTTTCTTAAGACATTTCTCACAAGATCTTCAATGGCTCAAAATTGCACAAGTGTTGACTAGGTTAAACCATCACCTAAACACTGATGGTTCAAATTAGGGTTTTCATTTCTACAATGATAATTGGACTTCTTATGCCTCAAATTACTTTCAAGGATAATTTTATACCTCCTAGAATACTCATGTCAAGTTTCAAGTCTTGAATCATAATTTTGCTCAATCAATTGACCAGAGGACTGAAAATCAGTTGTAGTGGGTAAAAAGTCAACTGTGGTCAACCTACAGTCAAACTTCATGATTTTTGGCCAACATAAACATTTCAAGGTCCTATTCATCACTTGATCAAATATTGATCATAATCCCTCAAGAAAAGCACTCCATTTACCAAAAGGGCAAAATGGTCAAAATTAGGGTTTTGACTGTAATTGATTAATCTTTTACTTTTGACCTAATACATGATCCAATGTCTTGAAGAACAATCTCAAGGATTCAAATGAAACATATTTACCTAATTTCATGGCTCAAATCATCTTTCAAAATCAATGGATTGATAGTTGAATTTTGGGTTAAGTAATGAAAAGTCAACTGATGCACAAAAAGTCAAACTTTAACTTTTTGATCAAGATTTGATTTCAAAGATCACAATTCACAAGAAATTAAGAAATATGAATCTTGACAATCAAGAAATCAATAAAGTCAAAAGTCAAACTTTTCAAGACATAGAAATTTTTCTAAGTCTTTTTGTACATGATAATTTCACTACTTCATGCCAATTTTTCACCAAGATGCTAGATGATTCAAAGGAAACTTTCAACATGAAAGTTGTAGATCTTGATGATATCCACAACTTTGTATTAGAGGGTTCATATCCAAAAATGCTTAGATTTTGAGTTATAAGTCCATGAAGTCATGTACTTTTTCTTAAACACTTAATGAAATTTTGACCTAGTTTAGGCAGATTTTTGACCTAACTTCTTGGCCAATTTTCACAAAGCTCCAAGATGATTTTGTCAAAATAGTCAACATGAAGATTTTATATAATGTTTTAAGCTTTCTAAAATGTGAAAGAACTTAAAGAGATCATGCTTGAACTAGGATAATCGAAGAGAAGAAGTTGAGGTATCATTCTTGATTTTTTAGGTCATTTTGATGATGAACATTCAACCAAATCTCAAACCTATGTTGCATAATCTCACTTTGCATGCTTCTAACTTGTGTTTCACTCCTTAGTTTAATGTTTACGCAACATATTGAGCCATTGTCCAAGCAATTAAGTCATTGTCCAAGCTACATTGCCATTTTGGGAAGAAAGGCACAATTGTTATTCTTGAAAAGTTGCTTTAATCACAAAGTCAACTTGTCTTAGGCTTCTAACTTGTTTGTTCAACACACACTCAACTTACAAAGTCATATAAACATGTTTAAATCTTGTAACTACTCTAGATATCCTTGTACTATGCATTGGGACAATGTGTATCAAGTTTTCTTCAAAAATAAGTCAAAGAGCCATAACATGTGAACTTGTACTTCTGATCACCTCAAGCTCTCAAAAAAATTTCCTATAAATTGAGACACTACTATGCAACCTAGGACATGAGATTAGATTCCTTGAAACTCTCACAAACTCCCTCTAACTAGAAATTGCTCAAAAAACACAGTTTGTATGCAGTTCTGCCCTTTAATTTGTATCTTCCATTTCCATCGTGTGTTTTCCCTCAAAAACATTTTCAAAACTTCCTTACATCAAATATAGTTCATCCATGCCCTTGCTCCCCAAATGTAACACCATCTTCCTCATCTTCCATAACCAAAAACAGAGGTTTGCAACTTGACTTCTCCAGAACATTCCAGGCACTCTTAGCTCAAGCTAAGCATTGCATTAGCTTCCTAGAGGTTCAAAAAAGCTAACCAGATCATTACAACACCTTGAAAGCTGCTCAAACATAAAACACGATATCTACTTGCAAGGTGAGTTTTATGATTTTCTAACTCTTCATACATGCATCATTTGGCTTCAATTTTCAAAGACAAAATGTAGACATCATAACCCTGAAACTAACCATGTGCTTATAATTCATTTATGTTGCATGAGTAGTGTGAATTTTAAGCTTGAACTTTCTGAAAAAATTAGGTCAGATTTGGTACCAAGTAAAATTCTTGCTCATCTTTGACCCATTGCTTAATTTATTTACAAATTTGGAATCGCTGTGAAATTTTTAACAAGTTTGATGTTCATACTTTTGAGAATGGATGAGGAATGAATAAGTTGCAGAAGTTTTGGTTGGAGCGACAAAGAAGATGAAGTTGATAACATGAACTTAGTTTATCTTAATTTTATTGCAACATGTTTCTCTACCGGAAGAAACAACCACCCCAGTGGCAGGAAGCACACGCGTAAGGCATACCTCTATAAGGTCTTGGTTTCGAGCTCTAGCGAGACCTTTTGTTTTTTCAACATTTTCCTTGTTTTCCTTTTTCATTTCACAACGCACTTGGGCCTCCATCTGATGGGCCTGCTTCGTTTTTCTCATCATCACCCCCCTATTTCCTAAATAGCACGCTGACTGATACATTTTTTATATTTTGTTTTATTTTTCTGACTTCAAACAAAAAGACTTGGGCCTAATAAATCAAAATGTTTTTTACTTGTTTACCCCCTAAATCATTTTCAAACCCCCTGACTTGTTTTTTTTATAATTATTTTATTTTATTTTCCTCCCATTATTTTATTTTATTATTTTTATTCTTATTATAAATACAAAAATATATTTTTTATCAAATGTTTTGACTAAAATTTATCATTTTATTTTTACTTTATCTTATTTCTATTAATCAAAAGACCAAAAACATTTTCATAACAAATTTCTTTTCTTAATTAAAATTGATTTAGACTTAGTTTTATTTTAATTTTCTTAGAATTTAGGAATTTTAATTAATTAATTATTTATTTTTAGTTTAATTAGGTTAACTTTAAAACCTTTCCTAAAAAACCCTAAAAAACAACTTTCTTTTCTTTTACATTATCTTTATATTCTTGTACGTTTATTAGAAATTATTCAATTAGTTGTAATAGTAATTAGGTTTTAATTGTTTTCATCCCTGTTTTTAATTTGTACCCCCATTCCCTAAGTGATGTAATAGCGTAGAACTTTAAGTTTCTATAATTTATCACTTTCAGTATTATTGCTAGTAATTAGGGTTTGTATGGAAAGAATTAAAACCAAACAAATAGATAACCATAATTCAAGACAAAAATGCATGAAATCAATACACTTGGCACACTCGTATCTCTAGGGTAAACCTACACTTGTTACCTTAGAATAAACAGTCATGTCCCTCGAACATGGGATACTTTAGCAAAAACCCTCGAATACAAGATCATAGTACCTCGATGACCCTTCGATGTTACCTATGGTAAAAGATCTTATACCCTTACGATAAATTGCTAAGGTATCCTACAATGTTGCCTTCTGTGACTGTACGACGACCTCCGCCTGTCCTTTCACATCCAATGATATGGTTGCTTACTAACTAATGGTAGGATAACACTATCTAAAGGAGGAGGAAAAAAACTAAGATTTTTTGAGTAGGTAGAATGCTCATAGTTGCTTGCTCACAAATAAAACCATCTTCACACTTACACTTTCAAAACATCTTTTCCAAAAACAAACATCTCTTTGAAATATTTTCAAAACCAACACTTTGTATACATTCTTATAGAGACGATAATCATTACAAAGTTTTCCGAAACAAAGGCGTTTTTAAAATATTTTCAAAATTACACAAAACACAAAAACATTTACAAAGCATTTCAAAGTGAGATAGCAACTAAGAGCCTGTAGATAACTACAGATGAAAAGGGTGCTAACACCTTCCCTTTTCATAACCTACCCCCCGAACTCAAGAAAATTCTCAAAAGGTATTTCCTATTATTTTCACCCTTTCCTTTGTTGGATAAAAGAAAAGCCGGTGGCGAATCTTGTTATCCACAACCGTTGCGATCAAATAAAAAACATCCAAGTCAGTTCTCCCACCGTATTATAGAAACCAAGTGCGGAAGGTCAAAGAAATCATACCACACATTCAGAACACTAAGGTATTGGATTCCTTTAGTAGTATAGATTCTGAATTTTTTGATGCCACACATTAATATGAAAGAGTGTTAGAAACTCAGATAGAATTGCAACTTGTCATGGTTCAATAATTTCTAAAAAAACCTAGGCCAATTTAGAAAATCAAGAAGAAGACCAATAAAATGAGTGTTTCAAAATGGTGACATCAATGAAGAAAACTAAAAAATAATCCTCTATAAGGAAAATCCATTACTATGTTTTCACCTAGTCTTCTTAACCATTCCTTATGAACTGTATATATTTTGGAATATAAGAGGCATTTTGAATGCATATTCCAGACTTGCCCTGAAAAGGCTCGTTTTTGTCAACAAATCTAACATGGTTATTGATGAAAATTATAGCAAGTGTACTAGTCTCGTCGAAATAATAAATTAAATTAGTCTCCACAAGGATTGAAAATTTTAATAAGGTAACAATATTGTGAATTAAAGTAAATACTTGGAGAGAGTTCAATAACAAATTGGTGCGAAAATAATAACAAGAAAATTAATTGAATAAAATCCAATGATTAAAGATGATTAGATATTTCTTTCAACTACTCTACTTATACATGTTGATGAACTTTGTATTAACTGAATTTCTAATATGTTCAAGTCCTACGGAAAATTAACAAGGCCGCCGCACCCAATTCCTTGATATACAACTCACTAATTTATACAATAATTATGTAATTCCATAGGAAAATTAAAAGTTAAAATAGGCGTTCTTCTTTCGTTAGTTCAAAATCCATAACTTACAATTACTTATTCCTAGTTAGTTACTAAGTTAAATAATTTCTCTAGATCGGATCAGTAGACTTACAGTCAATAATTGATATCGTTTGATGTATTCATCAATACACAAAAGCTTTAAAATCAAGAATAATTAAATAATAACAATAACATAAAAGAATTTAATTACTCATAACTAGTCATACAATCTAATAGAGTGCTAGCAAGTTTGTCTCAAAAAGACCTAATTTAAGGAATCTAGCTACTCATAGTGCATGTAACAATTATCACGAGTTTAGCTGAAGAGTGCATGAAATTTCAAGAAGATGAATGTCTTCAATGGCTTCCAAAAACCTCAAAATTCTTCCTCTAGAACTCTAAGACGTGACTTTATCCACCGAATTAGGAACGCCTAAAAAAGTATCCAACATTCTCTATTTAAATCTGAAAAATGTGTCCAAGTTTTCGCCTCATCGTGCCCGCACTAGACCTTATCATGACTGCGATGTTGCTTTATCACTCCCATAATAAGAGCATTGTGCACCCGTGAAAACCAGAAGCAAAAGTGTTTATTTTCTTCCTTTTTCTTCATAATTTCTCTAAGTCCACTTTCTTCACTCTTTTGCAACTCTGTTCCATTCTTTCATATTTTTGCTTGGTTTTTTCTCATTATTCCATTGATCTCGTCAAAATTACTAGAGAATTTTACGCAATGATAGTGTGTTATCACAACACCAAACTTACTATGTTGTTTATTCTAAAGTAATATGTATGTATACTGAACATTTCATCATAAACAAAATGATTACCCTTACCAATGAACGTCACCATTTTTTTTTGCTGATCAACACTTTTGTTACCTACTTCAATCCAAGTAACTCTGAAAAAGTCTTCCGAAGTCACAACTACTCAACATGTCTCTCTTCTCACAAATATTCACTCATTTTGATAGGGAAATCACACAATCAACGTACAAAAATATTTAACAATGAGCTTGTAAAGTTTATAACCTAGTCGATCAAAGTCATATTTATATACACACTTTTGAGGTATTTTCAAAGTTTTAATGTGGATTATATCAAGGTAGGATAATTTAGGATAATGGAATTAAGCCTTTGGAGTTAGGAACCTAGTTTCCCTTTTGTTACCTGATTCCTTTCATATCATTCTTTTCTTATTGATTTGGTACTAGAGAATTCATTTTGTTGTTCCTGTATTTCTTTATTTAAAAAAAATTGAAGAAGTCATTTTTAACTTCTTATTTTTATTTTTCTTTTACTTTATTTTTGACCAATTTATCTAGTACTCAACCCCAAACTTAAACATTGATAACTTCAAAGAGTAACCCCAAATTTATTATTTTGCATCATACAAGGAAAATAAGTATTTCTACCTAACTCCAAAGAGGGTGGAAAGATTTAATCTTTCAAGTCAAATGGCTATATAAAGGGCTATTTCAGCAAAAGAATGGCTAAAGCTTAAAGTGGTTAGCAAGGGATATAATCATATTCAACAAGGTGGTTAAAATAGGCTCATATAAGTTATAATTAGGGTAAAATCTGATAAACTAAGGTATTTATAGTAAAATCTGATTACTTTACCTCTCAGATTTACCTTAAAACCGATGTATTATCTTCTAATTTTATCTATCACCTCGGTATTTTAAAAAAACAAGGTGAAATATACTTTTTTTAGCTTACATTATTTACACAAAATATTAAAATAAATAGTTTTAAAAAAAAATCTTTGCTCCTTTGAATGAATATTTTTGCTGATAGTCATCGTCCGATTAGTTCAACTCCCTTCTTTGAGTAACTTTGGAAAAGAGAATGGAGCTTAACTTCCTTCATTGTCTCCTGAAGGGAGAATGAGTTTTCTGCACTTGCAATCTATCAAATAAGCGAAAATACAACAACACCAAAAACAATATCAACACCAACAACAACATCAACACCATTATGTGAGATAGATTGCAAGGGCAGAAAAAACATTTTGTTCTATAAGAACATTGAAGGTTTTTTCTATCTTGCAATCCAATTCAAAGAGTGATGCAATTTTGAGTTTGGGGAGGCTACAAATAAGTAAGGATTAGGCTAAAATAGGTTTGCTTTTTATAGTGTAATCTGATTAGTAGACCCCTCGATTATATCAAAACATCGAAGGGTTAGTTAATTTAACTTACAATTATAATCAAAATAAAACATAAACTACAAAAGTTAGGATTCGAAGCTCGTCCATAATAATTTTACCCGTCGGATTTATTAGAAATTGGTGTAGGTTGATGCTTTTCCCATTAAAAATATATAATACATGGCGCGCCTAGGCTTAATACCTCGTTGTTTTTCTGGATGACGTGAAAGCTCCGTCATGAAATGCATTATTTTTGTAGTGTAGTTAGTTTTCCTTATGTTCATCAAATGTCAATTTGCAAGGGAACTTACATGACGATCATATTTGTTGTTTCTTTTTTGGTGACTTTTTCTTTTCTTTTTCATAATGGCACTGGTAAGGTATCAAGTCAATACTAAAAGAAACAATAGAAGCAAAAAAGTTTAATAATTAAAGCAAATAGAAGAAGTACACAAGGGAAGAAAGTTCTTGATAGCTAGCTAGTAATTTTCCTTAGATCATATAATCATTGAACAACGTGCAATTGCATATATTAAAAGATTTGATTGTTGCAGAAGTACATTATGGAAGATGTGAATCTGCATTAATATGTTTATTCCATGGTTTGGACATATCCTCATCATTGACTTATATCTTCCTCATGCTTCACATAAATTCTCTTTATATCTTTATGAAAAGATGACCATTATGGTCTTGGATTCCATGAACTTCTTCTAGGAAAGTAACATGTTGAGAAATATCTCACAAAATCTACTCCAACCAATTATTATTTGCTTCAATTCATCTCGGTACCAAGCATTTTCCTTTCCAATAAGAGAATAGGGGGAAAACTTCAAAAAAAAGTATGTTTCTTCCTCTTCTTGTGCTCTAGGGGTGTCAGATATCTCATAAAAATTGTCAAATGATTGTATGGATCCTCGTGCTTTGACCCTACAAAATTGTTAGCATTAATAATCTAGAGGGTTCCACTCTTCATTTCATTATGTCTGACATTTCTTGGAGGTATGCCTATGTGAGCAGATCTGCTTAAATTATTGTAACACAGTATTCACCATTAACATTGTTGTTATTGTTACTTTTATTAGGCTTAATACATCATTTTGTCCTTTAACTTAATTTAAGGTTTCATTTTGGTCATGTAGCTAATAAATGTTATGATTTAATCCCTTACAAACTACTTTGTTAGCTAATTTAGTCTATTATGTTAATTTTTAAGGTTGATAAGTGTCAAAATGTAGTTATTTTGTGTATTTGTTTTGTGGCACTTATCAGTTCTTTTGTTGATATTTGTTGAATAATTACCACTTTGTTTGTAAATACGTTTAGTTTATGTATAATTGTGGTTTTGATTCATTTATGTACCTTTTGATAGTTTTTACTTCTTTTGTAGGTATTTGTCACGTATTTGGAGAATTGAGCAATAAGGTGTCGAAGGCACGGCTCCAGATGAACGTTTTCAGAATAAAAGACCGGGTTTAGGAAATTCTGCTCAGGGGATCACGCTAAGCGCATTCTCTAGCGTGCTACACGTAATTTTGGCAGATTTAACAAAAGTGATTTTTTGAGCTTGCTAAGCGTTATTAGCCCGCTTAGTGGGATTTTAGGCGGTTTAATGGTGTTGTTGAGGCAGCAAATAAGAAAATTAAGAAGATTGTTCAGAAAATGGTTGTGACCTACAAGGATTGACATGAGATGTTGCCGTTTGCATTACATGGTTATCGCACTTTATTGCGTAGCTTGATTGGGGAAACCACATTCTCCTTGGTATACGGTATGGAAGCAGTCCTTCTCGTGGAAGTGGAAATACCTTCTTTAAGAATCATGACAGATGTACAACTTGATGAAGTTTAATGGGTTTAGAATAGACTTGATCAGTTGAATCTCATTGGCGAGAAGAGATTGATAGCTATTTGCCATGGGCAATTATAACAGAGAAGGATGAACAAAGCTTTTGACAAGAAAGTGCGTCCTCGGAATTTCCATGTTGGTGATCTTATGCTGAAAAGGATCTTGCCTCCCAACAATACAGATGCTCAGGGAAAATGGGATCCAAATTAAGAAGAACCATATATTGTAAAGTAAGTCTTCTCACGAGGATCTATGATGCTTACAACTATTGACATAGAGGATTTCCCACACACCGTTAACGCATACATATTTAAAAAATACTTTGCATGAAAAAACCCGCTAAGTCGTCGACTTAGGAAAAAAAAGGGCATCCCGACGAACCATTTAAAATTAATAAAAAGCTCGGGAAAAAATTAGGTATAAAAAAGAAGAAGTGAAAAGAATGAAAAAGAATTGTGTACACCTGCTAAGTTAAAAACCTGAAAAGGCAGCTTAGGAAATAATGGGTATCCCGATGGATTAAAAACCTGAAAGGGCGATTTAGGCAAAATTTATAGATTTAAAGTGAATGACTACGGTTTGCATTGCATCTGTAACATCATTCTCTATCATAGTGGTTAACTTGGAAGGATAAGGAATCAGTCTAATCAGCTTTTTCAGAAGTCAAGATATTAAGGAGTTTTTAGGATATAATAGCAGTCAGAACTCGATCGAAACTCGTCTTCACATTGCTATCTTTGTACTCCTTTTGTTGTTCCATATACAATTGCCTCTTTTTAGGAATTGCTTCTTGATGTAAAATGCCTATTTACAGGCCAATCAATAAATAAAATTCCCTTTTATCCAAAAGTTGCATTTTTTAATTTTACTATTTTGATTGCAGAAACGTCCAATTTTTGATAAACTTGTGCATCTAAAAACATTGAAGGTACGCAAATCATGATATGAATAGTTGAAACTACTCGAGATTTCAGGTGTCTTAGGAGGTGGCCAAAGGTTGCCATTTCATGCCTGGGACATGTTTTTTTGATGTTGTTTTGTAGGTACCTTATGTCCGCTCATGATAAACATGGTACGAGGAAGAAATTAGAGGTGGTTTGAGGTTGTTACCCATACAAGATTCCTGATGGAAATAATGTTCCTTCAGATAGAATCCTTTTCTCAGTGTAGTCTGCACTTTTGCTCAACATAAATCTGTATGCTAAAAGGTTTTCCTTCAGAGACCTCTTCCCCCTAGAGGAGTATATCTTATTGGGTTTGGTACAACAATTTATCTCCCCGGTGCAGTCAACATCTACTTCCCTAATTTGATACATCAATCTTTTTCCCCGACATGGTCAATAGTTTATTTCCTCAGTGTGGTGTAGTTGTTTGTCCCCAAGTGAGGTTGGAACTTGTCTTCCCTCATTCTCGAGAATGATGCATGCACCGCTTCTTGTCGAGCTGGGTGCTCCATCCGTAAAGATAGTCCACATGTGGTCTCTGCTCGCCGGGTAGGCGGGTGTGGTCATTTCTTCCACAAAGTTCGCCAGGAATTGGGCTTTAAGGTCCTTCCTACTCTCATACTGGATATTGAACTCTGACAGTTCTAGCGACCATTTAAGCATTCTACTGGCCATGTCTGGACGACCAAATAATTAATTCACGGGTTGGTCGGTTCATACGACGACTGTGTGGGATAGGAAGTAGTATCTTAGCCTCCTCTCCGTATTGATGAGGGTCAAGGAAACATTCTCGATTTATAGGTATCTGAGCTCCAAGCCTTGCAGAGCTTTTCTCGTGAAGTATATAGATTTCTGTCCATTGGGGGCTCACGGATGAGGGTCGCGCTGACGACCCTAGCCGAGATGACCAAGTAAAGGTACAAAGTCTCTCTTCCTTCTGGTTGTGAGAGGACTGGTGGTTGTGAAAGAGCTTGTTTGAGGTGGAGGAGGGCTTTCTCGCACTCTCCTGCCCACTCAAATGTTGCTTCCTTGTGCAGTATTTTGAAAAACAAGAGTGTGTGTTGAGTAGACTTTGCCATGAAGCGAGACAGTGAGGTGAGCAACCCACTTAGGGATTTGATGGATTATTTTGAGTTCGGTGTCGGTAACTCAGAGAACGCCCTACACTTGTCGGGGTTGGCTTTGATTCCTCGCTCTGTTAAGTAAAAAATGAGGAACTTTCCTGCACATATGCCAAAAGTACACTTCTCTGAATTGAACCTCATCCTGCATCTCCTTGCTCGATCAAAGACCCTCTTTAGGTGGGCGGTGTGGTCAGTTTCTTCCCAGGACTTCACGATCATATTTTCCATGTATACTTTGAGCATATCTCTGATATCTCCTCGAAAAACTTTGTTCATCATTCGTGGATAAGTTGCCTTGACGCTCTTCAGGCCGAAAGGCATTACATTGTAGTAATAGTTGCTCGACTCGGTCATGAAGGTGGTGCATTATGTGTTGCTCCTCACATGGGGATTTGATTGTAACCTAAATCTGCATCCATGAATGATAAAAGTTTATAGTCGGAAGAGTTGTCTCTATCAATGTTAGGTAAAGGATATGCATCTTTGGGGAAAGCACTATTAAGACCGATATAGTCAATACGTATTCTACACTTTCCACTAGGTTTTTTAACTAATACAATGTTAGACAGCCATATTGATTATTGGGCTTCAAAAATAAAATTAGCCTCTAGGAGGTCTTTTACAGCTTTTTCAGCAGCCTCCGCTTTTTCGAGAGACTTCCTATGCTTATGTTGAACTAATACCCTAGCAGCATGATCTATGGTCAACTGATGGTACGCGACCTCAGGGTCGAGTCTAGGAAACTTAGCAGCGTTCCATGCAAATAGGTCAGAATTCTCTCTTAGGCAGGCTTTGAGTTATTTCCTCGCCAGGTCGAGGAGTTATGTCCCAATTTTCACACCTTTTCCCGGATCGTTTCCGAGGAGGATGACTTCAAAATCTCTATATGGAATGAGGCAGATAGGATGAAGAAGATCCCTGTTGTCAGCGGGAGTCACATAACCATATGTCTTTGGTAGGGCATCTTTTTCCTTTATTTTTTCCTCCTTCAGATCATCCTTGGTGAAGCGAGTGTCGAGGTCGACCGAGCTGGCGTGATGTGACAGCTTCTGCTTCGTTGTTCGAGTCGACGTATCGTCTACAGGTTGGGATTGTTTGTTGACAGTATGGGATGTTGTAATGATCGAATTATGTTCCTTAGTGGCTGCTTCGAAGCATCTTCTTGCTGCTTCAATATCCCCGTGCAGAGTGACGATGTGACCCCTCTTTGTATAGTACTTCATCTTCAAGTGGACCGTGGATGGCACGGCGTTCAACTCGGCCAGATTTTTCCTTCCTAAGATGCAGTTGTACAGAGATGGGAACTCGATGACCGGGAAACAAAATTTAATTTTCCTGGTTGTTTCCTCTTCCCGGTAGGTGACGAGAAGCTCAACGTAACCCCAAGTTCTGGTGGTTATGCCATTGAAAATTAGTAGGTTGAAACCCACGTACGGTGTCAAGTGAGTGTGATCAAGCTGGAGAGTAGTGAACATATGTGCGTACATATTGTCGATGGAGCTCCCTTGGTCGACCAGAATGCGGGAGACGTTGAAGTTCGCCACTTTTCTCTCGCGCAGCATAAGGATGCTGGAGTTGGGAGATCCACCTAGCAGCTCTTCGAGAGAAAAATTTGATGGTGGTCATAATTTCCTAGAACTTGGTGAGAGTTGTGTTCTAAGTTGAGCTCGCGTCGGTCATCTCTTTTAAACTTTCTCTTCACCAACCCAACAGTGATCTTATTGAATCTTCCGTTGAATATTACCATATCGGAGGGGAACCTTTCCTAGGTGCTATGTGTAGACAAGGGCATGTTGGCCTCATCGGGGACATAGAAGTCCTCAAACCAAGATATACATAGGGAGACCTATAGGATGACAACGTCGTCAGAGGGTGGTGTTTCCTCCCCGACCTTCTTTGTCTCGCAGACGTCCTGTCGGGGAGCCTCGCTCCTCTTAGTGTGTTGCTCCAGACAACCCTCCCCGATGAGAGTCTCGATTGCATCCTTGGGTGGATGCAGTCATCGGTGATATGGCCATGGCTCCTATGGAAACGATAGTACTTGGTTTTGTCAATGTTCAGCTTATGGGGTGTAGGCCTGGGAAGCCTAACCCTACCATGTTTGAATTCATAATTGATACACTCGGAAAGGATACGCTTGCGAGGAATGGTTAGCAGAGTATACTAAGTGAAATGGCCCGCTGGTCCTCTATGCTCGCTAGAGTTGCGGGGTTTATCATATATTATTTTCTCCTCACCATGTAGAGGAGTCGCAACATCGTCATACTTTGAGACTCTGGTGCTCTCTCGATTCCTCGATTCTCGAGCATTGTTGGCGGCTGTTGTACCCAAAAATTTTCCCTCTCATTTCTCAAATATTCTCTCATAAGATCTTCTATGACGTCAAGTTTGCAGCAGTGATACATCAATTTAGGTTTAGAATTGGCCCAAGGGCAAAATGGTCAATTGCATACTGGAAATTCAAACGTTGAATTTTTGGTCAACATTACATTCCAAAGATCAAATTTCATCAAGACATTCAAGAATATGAAACTTGTTCATCAAGAAATCAAAAAAAGTCAAATTTCATCTTTGAAAAGTCATAATTTCAAATTGAGAAATTTTTCGAAGTGTTGGAAAATTCATTTTTTTTTCCCACAACTTTATGCCAAATTTCCAACATGATGCAAGATGATTCAAGGGAAACTTCCAACATGAAAGTTGTAGATCTCAATGAGATCTAAAACATTATAGGGCAGAACTTTTCCCAGAAATTCTTGGGTTTCAAGTTATGAATTCATGAAATCATGGCATTTTTGAATAAACACTTAAGAGAAATTTTCAGCAGTTTTGGTCAGGGTTTTATCCCAACTTCTTAGCCAATTTTCATCAAGTTCCAGTTTGATTTAACAAAAGTGGTCAACATGAAAGTTTTATAGGGTTCTTCAAGCTTTCCAAAACATCCAAGAGTATTAATTTATCATACTTGAGCTAGGAGATTCAAGGGCATGAAGTTGGGCATCCATCCTTGAAATGCAAGTCATTCTATTGAAGAACACATAACAAAACCCTTATGCTATGCTGCATAATCTTATGTTGCAGGCCTTCTTTCTTGTAAAGCTCTACATAATTTAATGCTTACACCCAATCTTGAGCTATTACCCAAGTTTTTAAGCCATTGTCCAAAAGATCTTTCCATTTATGGCATAAAGGCACCATTGCTATTCTTTAAAAGTATGCTTTTTGTACAAAGTTTGTCTTGAGCTCATACCTTGCTTGTTGTTGATTATACTCCACCATAAATCATGGGAAGTAGCTCCTCTATACCAGTAACTTTGGTACTTCATCTTGGGACTATGGAGTACTTGACATAGTTTGATCTTTGTAATCCAACCAAACCATAACATGTTGTCTTGCAAACCTAGTCAGCTCATTTGCACAAACCTCCTGCATATAAATAGAAGAAGAATTTGCAAGAGAAAGAGGTTAGAAAAAATACAGAGAAAGGCCAGAAAAAATAGAAGGAGAAACAAACACTCAAACTCATTTTTGCTGTCAAAAAACCAGATTTGTCCATAAAACCTCCATTTTTGAGCTTTGAAGTTCAAATCTTTGAATCTCATACCTTGCAAGTTTTCTCCAAACAAACCATCCAAACACTTCACATACACCATATAGAAGTTGTTCAAACATAATAATAACTTCTGTAACATCACTATCACCATATTCCAAACTCAAAAACATACATTGCAACTTGACTTGGTTGGAGCGGTTCAACCATTATCCGCACAAAACGAATGTTGGAGCTACTTCAAGAAGGTTCAAAGGAGCTCGATCAATCACCACTTTTCACCTGAAAACATTCATATGTGTCCTAAAGCTTCCGCTTCGAGAGGTAAACTTTCTCAAAATGTGATCTCATTGTTCATACATCATTTGCTTTTGCATCCAAAAGATATAACAAGACAGATCAAAGAGAAAAAACTAACAAAAATCCAGACCATAGGCTGACACGGGTGCCTGTGTCACACGACACGGCCCGTGTCAACTTATTTGGGTTGAAAAACATAGTAAAATGTAGGGACAGAGGCTGACACGGGTGCCCGTGTCAGAGTTACTGGTTCAGACACGACCAAAAAAATATGAACAGGGGCTGACACGGGCGCCTGTGTCATGTGATACGATCGTGTCAGGTTGGCTGGAACTAAAAAAATGCCGAAAAGTCACGAACAGGTCTTGACACGGGTGCCCGTGTCAGCTCGGGCACCAAATTTCTTGATTTTGGAGATTTTTTTAGGTTATTTTGGACATATTGCATTGCTTGGAAATGACCTAACTTTATAAAACCTTTTTATTCAAATGAAACCTCAAAAACACTTTTCTAAAAAATTAACTTAGACTTAGGTTTTTCTTCAATGAAATTAATTACAAAACCTTTTTTCTATAAGAAAACCCTAAAAAGCAATTTCTCTCACTTTACATCTTCTTGCATATTTTATTATTTTTGCATTATAAATTATGTAATTGTCAAAGCCTTGTAATAGTAATTAGGGTTTAATTTTCTTGCAATCCCCAATTATAAATTTGTATACCCCATCCCCATAATGATGTAATAGCGTAGTAATTTAACTTTCCGTAATTTATCGCTTTCATATCGATGTTAGTAATTAGGGTTTGTATGGAAAGATAAAACCAACAAGTAGATAACCCTAACCAAATATTAAATATATGTAAATCAACACACTTGCACACTTACACCCTTAGGGTAATTCCACTTGGTTGACTTACAAAAATGGCCATGTTATGCATGTAGGATATCTTAGCAAAAGCAATCAAAAATACAAGATCATAGTCCCTCAATGACGCTATCAATGTTGCCTTTCAAAATGATCTTAGTCCCTAAAGGAAATGCTAAGATATCTTACAAGATTGCTAATCATAGTTATACGATGACCCACGCCCGTCCCTTTTACATCCAAAGATAGGGTTACTTACCAAATCAATGGTAAGACAACAATGTCAAAGGAAAAAGGAAATGAACATGAAAGACTTTTGAGTAGGTAGAACGTTCCTAGTTACTTGCTCAATTTCAAAACAAAAACATCCTTGCTATTTTCAAAACAAACACAAACACTTTTAAAAACATCTTTCAAATTTGAAAACATTTTCAAGAGATCAAACACTTTTTATACATTCTTACGAACAAGAATCATTACAAAGTTTTCCTAAACAATGGCATCTTTACAAAATACTTTCAAAAACCACACAAAGCATATTTTCAAACAAAAGCAAGTGATCTATCAAGTAACTAAGAGCCCATGGAAAACCATGGATGAAAAGGGTTCTAGTACCTTTCCTTTTCATAATCTACCCCCCAAACTCAAGAAATAATCTCAAAGGTCTTTCCTGTGCTTTTTCATCTTTCCTATTGGATAAAGAAAAGTTAGTGGCGACTCTTACTAACCGCAACATTTTCTATAAAACGCAAAACACCAAAGTCAGTTCTCCCACCGTATCACAACGACCTCTTTATCCTTATATTGGATGTAGGACTGGGCCTTGAGGAAATGTTCGTCTAGCAAACAAGGCGTTTTAATGCCATCTGCCTTTCTAAAATCATTGTCGGGATGCAACCCTTTCTCGAGTAGGTATCTTTCATGCAGTCAATCGCGGGTGAAACAACTGGAAAAATCATCGAAGATAAAACTCAATGAAGTCGCCATCGAACGCCTTTTATCCCACCGAAAGGGAAAGGTAAACATGAGAAAACCTAAAGGGGTGAAATCAGGTCTTGCGACCATAGAGATTGGGTAAGGAAGTCGGTTACACGAGGGGAATGTATTATCACCCCATACGTATGTGGTACTCCACAGGATCCACTTATGTTTGTTCTAATCTAAGACTGTGTAAAATCTATGTCTAAAGCTTAAGAGATAAAAAGAAATACACAAAGGGGGAATGCATGCAAAAAGAAAATACAGGGAAAAGAAGGAAGATTTTACAAAGTTATGCTCTCTTAGGCCCCGTGACCTAATGCTTATGTATCCCTTTTAAGGAATCAGAGTGTCGTAGTTCGGCTCAATAGTTTCCGTTTGTTTTGTATTTTTTAATGAACAATATTAATTTCTCTTTCCGCAACTCGACCTTTGGAGACTTACCCGTCAGCATAAAAGTGAATTAACATGTTATTTTGAAAGTTTTGAAAGAAAGGGCCCAAAGGCGAAAAAAGAGTTTGCGTTGGTTGGTGTTTTTGTTGCGGATAATAGCTAGTTGATATCAAGATAGATATATTAGCCACTTCTCCACTTATCCATGAAAGGAGTATTTGAGACTTGAACCACACCAAATCCTAGAATGAAAGAATAATAATTTTGATAAGAAACCCGCTTATCATCTTCCATACTCAACAAAGGTATGACTCTTATCAGTAATTTTTAAGTGTTTTGAAGTTTAAAAGAAAAAGATGTTTTTGTTTTAATGAGATGCAAAAGAAGAAAGAAAAGTATAAGGGGAGACTAGAAAAATAACCCTAAAGTTGTCATGCATTGTTGATCCTATAGTCGAGGATAAAAGAGAGGAACATCTACCTAATATTGGCATACATGGATACAAGCATAAGTTCTATTCAATTCAAACTTAGAAAAGTGTGAGTTGAAGATCCTATAGGAAGCATGGAAAGAAGAGAAACAAGCAAGGATAAGGGAAGGGATGATAGAATATCACTCAAGGAAAGACCAAACATTAAATACACTCAACATCTTTATGACAGAACATAAGCAATAGAAGAAAATCTTAAACACACCAAGAGAGGTGGATAAGAAGTATTCAAAGTTTGATAGGAGAGAAAGATGTTAGGAGTATGATAAAAATAGGATAAATGGACCATAATAGAACTAGGTCAGTAGCATATGCTATGTCAAAAGTTAACCCTAAACTATGCACACAAGTTTTCAAACACAAACATTTTGGTCAAGGTAAAGTCCCATGCATGCTCCTAAATCAAAATTAGGTTAAAAATAGGAAAAAGACTTGTTAAATTAAGTCAATTAAATCATAACTTCCTATAGACATATAGAAGTCAAAAACATGATTTAAATTTCTTAGATTAACTTGAAAAGGTGGAAATAATTGGAAATTAACAAGACTAGTTGACAAATGAGGCAAACTTGAGAGTTTTTTAGCAAAATATTTATGAAAAGTGTAAGATCAAAAGTTAAATTCAAAAAATATGAGTTTCGTCATTTTAACTCATCCAAGAAATTCAAACATATTTTCTTTGATTTTTGGAAGTAAAGGAATTTAGGTTTTCAAATGTTTCTTTAGGCTTAAGCAAGAAGAAAGACCAAAAACTAATATTAGATTCTAAATTTGAGAAAATAAGAAAAATAAAATATAAATTAAATTAAAAAACATGAAAAATTAGTTTAATATCTCAGATTCAGTAAGTATATTTTTGTGTAATTTTATCACTAGAGGAAAATACCAAACAAAAATTATTTGCACAATGTAACAACAAAAGTAAAGAAAATGATATAAATAATTGACTGATTTAATCAGCTTGCCACGGAATTTTATAGAATCAAACAAAAATTATTTCTATGAAGTAAATGCACAAAGAAAATCATAATATTTTTTGTGAATTTTTTAGGTTAGTAAAAATTAGAAAATAAAATTCTAGTACCTAAAAGATGATTAAAAATCTAATTGAACTAATTGAATACTTTAATCTTCTAAAAAAAAGTAAAAATATAGAATAAAATTCATAATATAAAAATAGATAAAAAAGAAGTCTAATATATTTTTTTTGATATTTTTTTAGTAAGATAAAATATTAAAACAAAATTAAAAAAAACAAATAGAAAAATGCATGAAAATTCAAACATGTTGAAGTCTATTACACTTGTTAAGAACCAAATGTGTTGTAAAAGAAATTCAAATCATGTTCAATTGGAAGCGGGCACGTCATCGTCCATGTCCTCTAACCATTCCCTAACATGTTGAATACAGTTTAATCTGCAATGTTCATGCTACAATATCTTGCTCATCTCTCATCCAAATCCATTGAAATAAAAACCAAAATTCAAGATGTCATAGAGTAGATTAACATAGGATCAAAGATTTCTCAAAATAATACACGAAATATGGAGAGAAAAAAGATACAAAGATCACTGGAATCAATGAAATCATGAACATGTATAAAACAGAATTATCATACGATTTTCATATATGAATTTCTCCTTTGTTTCTCAACCAAATAGTTTGATTCAAACACAAAAATTATTCACAAAATTACAAAGAAAATGATGATGCTTATAATTTTTCAAAATGATGCAAGATCCAGTAGATATGTGTGCACGAAATCACTATAACATGAACATTTCACACAACTTGCAGACCATAAATTGAACTTCAAATCACACATTAACACACATCAGGTCTAAGATCTAGCCAACTACATTATCATACAAGATCTACATCATGAATGTAAGCAAAAAAATCCAGATCGAAGCTCAAGAAAACTTACCTCAAGTGAGTGAAAAATAAATTCACTCTATGCCTCTGAACTTGAAAGAAATATGATGAATCTTTTCTTTTAACTTCAATGTAGTATAAATATGCAGAAATTGATGCTTGAGCTAAGAACTTGAGAAAGAATTTTGAAGAAAATTCTGTTTTGAGAGAGAGGTTTGAGCTTCGAGAAGAAATCTCATAGGTTTGGTGTAAATGAAAATGAAGCTCCTCTTGAAATGAAAGTGAAGAGGAGTTTATATAGAGTGGAAAAGAGTGTTGAGTAAGCTTTGTTAAGGGTATGGTGGTTATTTGTAGTTTGAAGCCGTTGGAGATAGTTTTGAAGCTTGTTGCATTTTGAGCTTTCAATGGTTACGTTTTGATTAGTTTGTGACATAGTGAAGAAGGTGTGAAGGGATGAGGTGGTAGGAAAAGGCTTTGCTGCAAGTAACATTATGAAACACAAGCAAGAAGCATAAACTCTGTCCAGAAGATGAAAATTGTGACAACCTGGGCAAAAGCTCATGAATATATCATTCCATTTGTGCATTTTTCCTGAAATTGGGGCCTATGGAAAGCTGAGACACTGAAGATCAAAGTTATAGTTGATATAAATTCAAAATGATGCTTGCAAGTAGGTGAAAAATTGGCACAAAATTGAGAAAAACTTGGCCTGGCCAGCCTTGCACGCGCGCAGGTCACATGCAGGTATGCATGACAAGGCAACTTCAGGAGCCAACATCCAAACCCTAATATCTCATCCAATAGTGATCAAAATTGAGTGGTTCAAAGATCAAATTGTATCTTACATACCCAATTACAACCTTTTTTAATCACTTTTTCAATTAACGCTTGAATCAAGATATAAAGCAGCATGAACAGGGGCACACCATGTGTTTGTGGAAATGATTGTAGGAGCGTGCATCATGACTTGTAATTTGACATTGTTATGCTCTGAACTTCTAAGTTCAATAACTCACAAATACTTCATTTTTGGGACTTGGATACACATTAACAATCTTGTAGGATTTTTCTCAAGCTTTCCAAGCATGTAGGTTTTGCACATTTTCAATAAAAATTGAAAAAGTTGTGATGGTTCAAGATTCAGTATTATGAACACTTAGAAAAATTCAAATCCTCAAGTAACTTCTTACACAAATTATCTTCAAATAAAACCTTTCTCTTGGTTTTATGCCACCATTGCTCATGAAAAGTGAAAATAGGGATATTGAATTGATAGTTGACAAAAAGTCCACGTGGTCAACTTTGGCTTTGGTTGGCTTTTGACAAAATGACCATTTTGCCCCTTTTGATCAATTGAACCTTTTTTAATCAAAATTGATGATAAATCCTCCAATCATAGATGCTCATGAACATGTAGAGAGGCATGGAATCAAGTCTTTCTCAAAAGGTCAGAGGTTTCCTTATTAAATTCCAAACCCTAGTTTTGACCCTCTGTGCTAGGAGATGGTGATCAATCTTCAAAACCCCCATTCCTCTGGACAAGTTGAGAAATTCTTTGAAAAAAATGCTTCATATGATGATGAGAAGATTATACTTCACAAATTTGACTCCTACAAGCATCAAACTCTTCAAGTGGTCAAAACCCTAATTTGAGAGATGAACGGGAGAAAAGGTGATTCAAGAATTCATACTTGCAATTTCAAACTTCTGATGAGTTAAAGAGTCAATTGAGATGTCTTGGGGTATGATAAAATCTTGTAGCTTGGGAGAATCAAAGATTGAGGGTATAAGACCTTTCTTGTCCTAACTGTCAATACAATCAACTTTAAATAGCTTAAAGAGGAACTTGGGAACCTAGATACCTTGATCTTATCATGATAATGCATGAGTATGTATGATGAACACAAGCCATGTAAGGTAAAATTAAGAGGGAAATTTTTGGGGTGCAACAGCTGCCCATATTTAATCATCTTAAACCCGATAAGTGATAAAAAGAGACATCTTTCTTATGTTAAAGGTGGAAGAGGATCGAATACAAAATGAACCCGAAAATTTGCGCTCTGAATTAAATAGAAGCGCAGAAACACTGGTAATAATACATTGTAAGGATGACACCAAGAAAACCCAAGAGAAATAGTGGATATTAATCCCTAATCAGGATGTCTCAGGATTAAGCTGGAGCACATACCATAAAGATGAGATAAAACTCAACCTCAGAAAACTAGAGGATAATAGATTAAAAAAAATGCACTAAGACAGAACTGGTGTGCAAACTAGGTAAATGAGTAACCACTTAACTTAAGAAGATTAGTAACCACTAGGGTCTTAAGATTTTTGGGAAGGACTAGTAACCAATAGATCTAGAATAATAATAACCACTATATTCTAGGAGTGTCGATGTGTAATCACTCGATTTAAGAAGACTAGTAACTATTAAACTCGAGAAGATACCAATGACCATTGAATCAACAAGAAGGTTACCAGTATCAGCTGGTCTCGACCAAACTGGAACAATTCCTTTCTAAACCAAATCCATTAGAACATTTAACCAAACGCTAGGATTTGAGTGAAGGTAACAAGTAACCACTCGACCTTAAGAGTACTTCATAGGATTTTCCAGGGAAGAACTGGATCACAAACTAAGCAAGGAGTAACCACTCATCTTAAAAGCGACTAGTAACCACTTGACCTTAGGATTACTCAACAGGATACCAATAACCATTGGATCCAAAAGATACCAGTATTAACTGGTATTGACCAAAGTGGAACAATTCCTTCTGAACCAAAACTAATAGAATGTTTAACCAAACGCTGGGGGGTCGAGTGAAGGTAACGAGTAACCACCTGACCTTAAGATTACTTCAGAGGATGAGTCAGGGAAGAACTGGATCACAAACTAAGAAAAGAGTAACCACTCAGCATAACAAGAACTAGTAACCACTAGACATGGGAGTATTCAATAGGATACCAATAACCATTGGACCCAAAACAAGGCAAACACCTGATAACCTCAAATCGGGGAGAATCAGTAACACTTGAAACTGACCAAGGAATTAAAGGGACATAGAAACAAGTAACCACTTGATCCCGGAGTACCTAGTAACCACTAGACACTAACGAATACCAAAATATTTCATTTGAAATCAGGTGACAAGTATCTGACTTGACCTTGACAGGAAATGACTGTAAAGTCATGCTTCAGCAAGTTTATGTTTTGATGATTAGAAACATTATGATCAAGGAAAAAGGCATTATAAAAAATAAAGAAGAAAAAGTATCTACTCAAAATGGACTTTTGGCTTGCATGCTAAGTTACTCCTAAAGAAGACTTTAGTATTTGATCTTCATTATGGTACAAGATTCCAATTCAATATAGTATGTTACTATAGTGCTCAAAATATGTCTAAAATTATCCATACATGTTTCATGACTTTTAATATAACTAGCATTGCATTTCCAAGCAATTAAAAAGGTTATTTCACTTTTTCATACAGAGGTAACCAGTTACAGGTTTTTGGTAACCGGTTACAGGCTTCAACATTTCAAAAAATTTAAGTTTATCTCCATGGGTAACCGGTTACTGCATTCTGGTAACCAGTTACCGCTGAAACGAATTTGAAAAACAAGATTTTTTTGAATGTTGTTTGTTTATTGCATTTGTCCATGAACCATTTCACTTCTACACTCATTTATAACCTTTTGAAAGGGTGCAATACATATATATAATTCAAATATTTCTGAAGTAGAAACATAAAAAATAACATTAATCACAACATACAATTCAACATTTCGTTTCTCATTTTCAAACAAGTGCATGGATTAATATGTTGATCTTGCATGAAACTTTTAATCTTACATTTTCAAATATATCATTAGAAAAGTTTCATCATATGCATTGAGCACTTGTATAATATATTCATTGAATTATTGTCTTGAAAGAGAAGAGATCAGTACTTTGTATTGACATTGATTATCAACTTTCATATCTACAGTAAGAATTTGTTTCTAATCATTTTTTTCAAAGTGATTGTGGTGTAACCTTGCTGTCCAGGATTGTTAGAAGCAAGAGAGTATTAAGGGAGGATTGTTCTCTTTTTACTTTGTATTGGTTACCTTGTTTTCAGGATTGTTGAAAACAAGTGTGTACATTGAAGAGGATTGTTCTTCATGTACTTGGTTGGACCTTAAAGGATAGTTAAAGCCTTTGATCTCCCTATAGGTTAGATAGTAAGCATCGCATTTGGATGTGGACAGGCTGTACAATAATTCTAACTATAGTGAAATCTCTTACATGTTGGTAAGGGGACCAGAATACTCTCGAATTGTGAGGGGAACCAGTATAAATCTCTTGTGTTCTTTGTTTTCAGTATTTACCGCTTTTATATTCATACACAAACTAGAAAAATAAGAACATCATCGCATAAAAGAATAAAAATCTGCAATCCACTTTATTCAGACCCGTCTTAGGCACACTCAAAAACCAACACTGACATCCATCAGACCAAAGGCAAACAAGTAACCACTCGACTCAAGAAGACCAGTAACCACTAGACTCTTAAGATTTGTTGCGCCAAGGAAGAGATGGATCGCAACAAGGCAAATAAGTAACTACTCAACTCAATAAGACTAGTAACCACTAGGCTCTTAAGATTTGGGGTAGGAATAGTAACCAATTGACCAACAATACTAGTAACCACTAGTTTTAATGTTGTGCCAGAGAAGAACTAGATTGCATTAAAGCACACAAGTAACCACTCAACCGAAAAGCGGGATACTGAGGATAGAGACCTCACTGGGGATATTATCTGATTTTTAGCAAATCCATTGGGGAAAATAGAAACAATAATGGATTATGTTTCGATGCATGTTTGTATTATTATTTTTTAATAGAGTAATGTTCCAAAAGAGAATGGAAATAATACACTTTGAGGATGTAATGTGATGATGCATAATTTAAATGTTTCATCAGGGAATGGCCAACCGAGAAGCCAACAACCACCAGGTCAAGACCTGGTAGGATTTGCAAAAATAAATTGCTGACTTTACTAGGAAGAAGTAAACATGTTGCACATTCTGAATGAGGATGCCATATGGGTTTAAACATTGTCGGAAGTACCAATAACCATTGGATTTGCAGAGAATAAATTGTTGACTTCTTTGATGGGGGAGAAGGAAAATCATAGAACAAATACATCCATGCACTTTGGCCCTTTTGAGTACAGCAACTCCACTGGGGAAGGAGAGGAAATCTCACAAAGAAAGCCCTTATCAGGGAGAAAAATCTTCCAACATGAGTTGATTGGAGGGAAGAGTAAAATTTCTATACTAGAGAAAACTTATGCTTTATGAGGGACTACTCACCAATAAGCTCATCCTCACGAACATTCACAATGGATTTACGAATCTTCGTCAGGCTTCACTGAAGCATTCGCTGAGGAGAAGAAAATTTCACTGAGGATTAAATCTTCATTTGGGGAGAAAAGACTTCTTGAACAAAAATGTACTCTCAAACTTTGACTTCCTTCGAGGATGGATACAAAATATATAGTTGCTAGGGAGTGAGCGAAACCTTAGAAGAGAGCTCATTGATGTAGATTGTGCTGGAAAAGAAAATCCTCATAAAGCAACTGTCGGTATATAACCTCACTGAGGAGGGGCCACTTCCTGAAAGTCGGACAGATGTAGACTTCACGGGGAATAAGAAAAATATGCACAATTCATCGGAAAGTAACGACCTTCACGAGGATGCATCAAGAGATCCTCCCTGTGGATATGATAATTCTTAAGAGAACTCTAAAAATTCTAGTCACATCGAGGAGGTAAATCGTTGTACCGAACCCACCGACACACGTTTCGCTTCCCTTAGGAGTATGGAAAATTGATTTAAGGGACTACACTGGGGTGTACGTCCTATCAGGGACCATTTCTTGAATGGCATCATAGTGAAGACAACTCTAGCGTAGAATCCACTAAGGAGAAGCAGGCTCTTACACACTTCACTGGGAAGAGTATTCTACTCCAAACAACCTTAACAGGTGAACTTCTGTTGAACTGAAGTGCTGACCACACTAAGGAAGAAACATTTGTTTAGGAAAGAAGTTGTCCTCTCAAGAACTTCACGCTGGTAACAACCTCAAGAGATCAGTTTTTCCTTGCTGGAGCAAATGAGATGTGAGGAACCGTTGGAAAGGGATCCTTGAAAGGTTGAAACTCTATAGAGAGTAAAAAACTGTGCGACCGGTGTCTAAGGGCTACACCCTCTGAATGAAGTTTCAAAAATAAATTGCAAAACTCTGTTGGAGAAGATCAAGTCAAGACTGCAAATCCTGGGGAATAAATACTCTATATCAAGAAATCTGATTATTCACAATATTCTGAAGGAAGATCTTCTGCTTGTAAATGTTGGGTGGAAGATCTTCAAGTAACATTTGGGAGTCATCCAAGACATTCCAAATCAGTCAAACTTTTAGCTACAAACCCTTTGCTTGGGGAATGCTCACTAGGGAGAAGTAGAAACTTCAATGATGGAGGGGAAACGACCCAAGCTCGGGATACCATAGTCATTCCTGAAAGACATGTTATTCTGGTATTGGAAAATCGTGTAAAAGTATAAGGATAACGATTCCTCCAAATCGAAATAACCTAAATATTCCCCAAGTATAGCATGATGATTTAGCCTACCAATCGGGCTACAAACAACTTAAAAATAATTTATGTATTTTATTTATTATGCTTGTGCAAAACCACCAAGTTTCCAAATGCAAATGATTATCAAAATTATATTGGACGTTTTTTGCAAGCAAAACAGTAAAAGAAAAACAAAGCAAAATCTTTAGATAAGAAGAAATCTATTATTGATTGATATTGGCCTGTAAATAGGAATTTTACATCAGGAAGCAACTCATAAAAATAGGTAATTTCAAAAACAATGAAAGAGTAAAAATGGCAATGTGAAAACAGATATCCATGAAATTCTGACTCTACTATAACTCTTATAACCTCGAAGATCTCATCACTTTTCTTTATGAAGAAGATGACTAGATTTATTACTACCCTTCAGGAGGACCAACTATAGTAATCAAAGATCCGACACTAGACGTAGTCATTCACTTTAAATCCCTAACTTTTGCCGGGATCACCCTTTCGTGTTTTCAAACCACTAGGATACCCTTTTTTTTGCCTAAGTCACCCTTTAGGGTTTTCAACTTAGTGGGTGTACTTATTTTCTTTTTCATTATTTTACTCCTTCTCTTTTTTCCCTAATATTTTTCCCGAACCTTTTATTTATTCATTTTTGGTCCATGGGGATGCCTTTTTTTGCCTGAGTCAATCAACTCAAAGGGTCTATTTATGGCGAAGTATTTTTTGACTACGTCTGCATTCACAGGGAGTGAGAAGTCTTCACGATTCATAGTTGTTAGTAGTATGGCCCTTCCAGAGAATACTTTCTTAATAACAAACAGTCCTTCATAAGTTGGGGTCCACTTGCCCTTGGGATCTCCTTGAAGAAGAATGATTCTTTTCAGGACAAGGTCCCCTACTTGATAATACTGAGGATGTTCCCTCTTGTCAAATGATTTTCCCATCCTCTTCTGGTACACCTAACCATGACACACAACCACTAATATTTTCTCATCAATGAGGTTCAATTGATCCAGCCGATTCTGCACCCATTGTGATCCGTCAAGCTCAACATCTTTCATAAACCTTATAGAAGGAATCTCCACTTCCATAGTCAAAACTGCTTCCATTCCATATACAAGAGAGAACGAGGTTTCCCGAGTCGAAGTACGCACTGAGCTACGATATCCATGCAAAGCAAAAGGAAACATCCCATGTCAATCCTTATAGGTTACCACCATCTTTTGCATAATTTTCTTGATGTTCTTATTGGCCGCTTGAACGGTGCCGTTCATCTTTGGGCAATAAGGAGAAGAATTGTGATGCTTGATCTTGTATGTTTCACAAAGCTCTTTCATCATTTTGTTAATGAGATTAGATCTATTGTCAATAATGATATTTTCTGGAATCCCATAACGACAAATTATGTTGTGCTTGATGAAACGAGTAACCACATGCTTGGTAACATTTGCATAAGATGCAACTTCGACCCACTTGGTAAGTAATCTACGGCAACCATAATGAAATGATGGTCGTTGGAAGCAGTTGGTTCAATCTTTCCGATCATATCATTTCCCTATATTGCAAAGGGCCACGGAGAAGTTAAGACGTTTAGAGGACCGGGAGGAACATGCACGTTGTCAGCATACACTTGGCACTTGTAACAAACAGTAGCCAGCTCTCAAAATCTTTTTGGCCATGGTATGTCCAATGGAATGAGTTCCGAAAGCACCTTCATGTACCTCTTCAATAATCTTTGCTTCTTCATTCTTGTCCACACGTCTGAGCAACATTCCATCATGATTTATTTTATACAATATACCATTACTGAGAAAGAACTTTGCTGACATCTTTCTCAAAATCTTATTGTCTGTAACTGATGCCTCTTTTGGATACTCTTGAGTCTCGATGTACTTTTTGATATCATGAAACCATGGATTTCCATCCAATTCCACTTCAACTTCAAAACAAAATGCTGGCTCATCCAATCTCATAATAATGATCTAAAGCGCTTCGTTAGCCCACTTTACTTTAAACATGGATGATTGAGTAGCCAAAGCATCTGCAAGTTTATTTTCTTCCCCCGAGATGTGTTCAAAAGTGATTTCCTCAAAGTAAGGAATCAACTTCATAACATATTCTCTATAGGGAATTAGATTTGGGTGACGAGTCTCCCATTCTCCATTAATCTGGCTAATCACAAGAGCTGAGTCTCCGTAAACTTTTAAAAACATGATTTATAAATCAATTGCGGCTTCAATCCCATAAATACATGCTTCATATTTTTCCATGTTGTTGGTACAATTAAAACAAATTCTGGCTGTGAAAGGGATATGAAAACCTTCAGGAGAAGTAATAACAGCTCTGACACCATTACCCATAACATTTGAGGCACTATCGTCCATTGCAATCCTGGTTCGGGTCCTTCCTCTGGGCCAGGAATGTTACAATCCCTGATATACATGATGTCTTCGTTTGGGAATTCAAATTTCATCGGTTGATAATATTCTACGGGCTGATGAGCAGGATAATTTTCCAATAAACTACCCTTAATGGCTTTCTGAATAGTACACTGGATGTCATATTCTGTCAAAATCATCTGCCAGTGGGACACCCTACCTGTGAGAGCTGACTTCTAAAATATATAATTTATAGGATCCATATTGGATATCAAGTAAGTGGTATGTGTTAACATATATTGCCTTATGCGCTAGGCAGCCCATGCAAGTGCGCAACACGTCTTTTCAAGAAAAGAGTACATCGCATCACACTCTATAAACTTCTTGCTCAAGTAATAAATGGCATGTTCTTTCTTTCCTGTCTCGTCATGTTGACCGGGCACACAACCCATGGAATTTTCTAGGGTCTTTAGATACATGGTTAGTGGCTTTCTTCTAATGGAGGCATAAGGATCGGAGGTTCCTACAATTATTCTATTATTCAGTTAAATTCTTTTTGACAATTATCATTCCACCTGACCGCTTGATCATTCTTTAGCAATTTAAACATTGGTTCACATGTGGCTGTAAGATGAGAGATAAATCTAGAAATGTAGTTTAATCTCCCCAAGAAACCATAAACTTCTATTTCTATTTTCGGTTCAGGCATTTCTTGAATTGGTTTTACTTTAGTAGGATCTACCTTGATACCTTTCTCGCTTACAATAAAGCCCAACAACTTTCTGGATCTCACTCGAAGGTGAATTTGTTTGGATTCAACCTCAGTCTGAATTTCCTCAGTCTTTCAAACAATTTCTGCAAATTAACCAAATTTTCTTCCTTTGTCTGAGATTTGGAAATCATATCGTCAATATAGACTTCAATCTCTTTATGCATCATGCCATGAAAAATAGTAACCATAGCATGGTGATACGTTGCCCCATGCATTATTCAACCCAAAGGGCATCACTTTATAGTAGAAAGTTCCCAATGGTGTAATAAAATTTGTCTTCTCCATGTCTTCTGGCGCCATCTTTATTTGATTGTAACCAGAGAAACCATCCATGAAGGAAAACACTTTTGATTGAGTTGTATTATCCACCAGAATATCAATATGGGGAAGCAGGAAATCATCCTTAGGGATTGCTCTGTTTAAGTCCCTATACTCAACACACAATTTGACTTTTCCGTCCTTCTTTGGCACCGACACAATATTGGCAATCCATGGTGGATATGAAATGACTTTCAAAAAACCTGCATCCAACTTGTTTTGGATGTCCTCTGTAATCTTCTTAGACATCTCAGGATGAGTTCTTCTAAGCTTCTGCTTAATCAGAGGACAGTCCTCTCAAAGAGGTAACTTCTATACAACAATATCAGTGTCCATACCAGGCATGTCTTCATAAGACCAGCAAAAGATATCAACATATTCATGGAGGATTTTAATCAGTCTTGGCTTCACACTTTCTTCTAAATCAGGCCCTATTATGACCTTTTTCTTTGTCTCTTTGGTGCCCAAGTTGATCACTTCCAGAGATTCCTGATACAGCTGGATAATCTTTTTCTCTTCCTCCAACACTCTAGCCAAATATTTAGGGAGTTCACAGTCTTCCTCACCCTCTTCTTCGGCTTGGTTGATCGGATTATCAAAGTTATAGTGAGCGATAGCAGAATTGTTACTAATGGAATCTGGGGTGGATGGGTATCTACATGAGCGGTATTTTTATGTTTTCGTGATAGTGTGTGAAAAAGAAAACATTGCCAAAAGAAAAGTAAAAATAGAAAGAAAAGGAACTCAAAATTTGCATGCAAAATGTCCTTTATTTAATGATAAACTTTTTAAAAAGAAAAACATGGTGGCCCTACACAATGATCCACTATGCTCTGGGCAAAGCGTGGGAATTATGACATGACAAAAAAAATCAAGAAAATTACTCCTCAGCAATTGTAACTAGGATGGTATCCACAGAAGTCCAATTGTTCAGCTCTTGATGAGGAATACTTGGGCGAATCCAATCATTCATGTCGTAATCACTGTCTTCATTATTTCCAATTGCATTGATACATCTATCCTAGGCGAAACCAGAGTTGGAAAACTTCAGTGGAGCTGATAGATTCGGAGCTTTGGGAGCTGCACTCTGCTTCCTGGGATTGAAACCCAAATTGAAATTGTCAAACTCTGGGATGACCTCCACAACTTATCCCCAACCTTCGGGGTGGCTGTTGTACCCTAAAATTTGCCCTCTCTTTTATTAAATATTTTCTCACAAAGATCTCTCTTGGTTCAAGATTACACTAGGGTTGATCAACTCAAGACACTTCCTTAAGCACTAATGACCAAAATTAGGGTTTGAGATTTCACAAGGATATTTGAACTTTAAATGCTTCATATTATTTTTATGGATCATTATGGACTCCCAATATTACTCATGTCAAGTTTCGAGCCTTGGATCACACTTTTGCTCAATCAATTGAGCAGTTGACCTAAAAATCAACTATATTAGGGAAAAAGTCAATTATGGCCAATTAACAGTCAAACTTTATAATTTTTGATCCACATCAACATTATAAACTCATATGTATCATTTGATCAATTTTGGACCATAATTCCTCAAGAAATTTGATCAAATCATCAAAAGGGCAAAATGGTCAAAATTAGGGTTTTGACTGAGAAAGGGCAATTTCTGATTTTTGACCTAGAAAATGGTCATTTGGTTTGAAGCATGATTTCAAGAGTTAAATTGCATCATTTTGACCTATTGGCAAGACCTAAAACATTGCTCAAGATCAATTGGATTGATAGTGAATTTTCAGTCAACTAATCAAAAAGTCAATTGTACACTTAAAAGTCAAACTTTGACTTTTTGGTCAAAATTCAATGTCAAAAATCACAATTCATCAAAACATGTCAAAATATGAAACTTATTTATCAAGAAATTAAAAAGTCAAGATTTCATTTTGAAAAGTCAAAGTTTTATAACTTAGAAATTTTTCTAAGTGTTTAAAACTTCATTTTTTTTATAACTTTAGGCTAATTTTTCACCATGATACAAGAGGATTCAGAAGAAACTTTCAACATGAAAGTTGTAGATATCCATGATATATACAACATTTCTTTACACAATTTCTTATAAAATTTCTTGTACCTCAAGTTATTAATTCATTAAGTCATGATCCTGAAATTGAACACTTAGTGAAATTTTGCCCTAGTTTTGGTCAGGATTTTGACCTAACTTCATGGCACTTTTTCATATATTTCCAAGTGTAATTTTCAAAATTGATTCAAATAGTGGCTGTATAGCATATTTCAAGCTTTCCAAAATGTCCAAGAACTCCTTGAGATCATTCTTGAGCAGGGAGAATCGAAGAGATGAAGTTAGGGTTTTCACACTTGAAATACAAGTCATTTTGTAATGAACAAGATTCCATTTCAAACCTATGCTGCATAATCTCTACTTTACAGGCCTCAAACTTGTTAGGAACTCCATAATTAATTGCTTGCACAGTTGTTAAAGGTCTTAATTCAAGCATTCAATGCAAAACCATGCTTTAGATCCATTTTGGGAAGAAAGTGCATAATGTCATTTTGATAAAGTAGCTTTTTGCACAAAACTTGTTCTTGAGCCTTGCAATTTCTTTCTTCTGATCATACATGTCCCATAACTCAAGAGAAGCTTGTCTAAACACTTACAATCACTCAGCACATGCTTGTACTTCCTCTTGAAACCATACTTCCCACTTTTCTTCAAAATCAAGTAACATAGCAATCAGTCTAGAACCAATACTTCTGACCCTCTCAAGTACTCAAGCCTTTTGCTTATACATACACAAGTAATTTTTCACAAAACACACGCATTCTTGAGCCCTGAAAATAGAAAGGACTCAGATTTTCATCTCACACCTCCATTGTTTCATATTTTGGCCAGAAATCCAAAAACCAAAAATTACTCGTGCGTTTCTTGGCTTCTTGCTTCCAAAAGCTTCCAAGCATCACACACAAACAATCCCATACCTTGTTACAGTTCTATAACACCATCTTCCTCCATTTCCAAGTTCAAAAATAGAGTACTGCAAGTGAACTTTTCCATACCATTTCAGCCATTCTCCAAGCAAGCTAACCATTGCATTAGCTTCCTGGGACCTCAGTGGAGCTATTCTGATCATCACAATACCTTGAGGAGTGCTCAAACTCAGAATACGATTTCCAGTTTTGAGGTAAGTTTCCTTAACTTTTAAATCTTCATACAAGCATCATTAATGGTTTTTTTTATGAATGAAAAATGTAGATATCATTGCCCCAAAGCTAACCATGTCCATAGTTTTCATTTATGTTGCTTGAGCTTAGAGAATTTTAAGATTGAATTTTCTGAAATTTTTAGGGTTCAGATTAGGGCCATTAAAATTCATGCTTGTCTGTGATCTATAATTTTATTGCTTTACATTTCTGAAATCGTGAGGAAATTTGCCACAAGATTCATGTTTACACTTTTGCAAATGGATGAGAAATGAGCAAGATGTAGGTACTCTGGCTGGGCGTGAGGTTGAAGATGAAGTTCAGGCCATGGACTTGATTTCAAATATATATTCATTATTTTGTTTATATAAACAGATGTATAGCCACCCTATGGTAAAGCGCACGCCTGTTAACCTATGGGACCTGGGTTCGAACCCCAGTGGTATCCTTTTGCCTTTTTTTTCATATTTTCACTTCCATTTTATTTTTTTGCAGCGTTGGGCCTCCAACATGGGCCTGGCAGTTTGTTTGCTTTTTCATACTCCCTGCTCACTATTCGCACCCCTGGCCCATTTTATTTTCCTTTTCCCTTTATTTATTTATTTATTTGTTTTCTTTAATATTTTATTTAATATTAGAAAAATAAAAAAATATATAAAAAACAATAGATTTATATTTTGACATAGTTTATTTATTTTTTACAATAAAAATTATTTTTATTTAATCATACTTTATCTATTTTACTAATTAATTTGTAAATTTAATTAGAAACTAAGGTTTTAATGATTTCTTTTACAATTAAAAAAACATTCTTTTAAAACCAAAAAAGACCAAAAATATTTTACAATACCATATATTATTTTCAAGACAAAAAAGACATTAAAAATACTTTTCTTACAAACTTAATTTCTTTTTCTTTCTTAATCAATTAATATTTAGATTAGGGTTTTATCTAATTTTATTTTCCTAATTAATTTAGGTTTAATTTTATTAATTTAACTAATTATTTACTTTTAGTTAATTAGGTTAAAACTAAACCCTTTTTCCAAAAAAAATCCAAACAAAAATCCATTTTTCTCTTCATTTACATTCTTGTATATTTATTCTTTTTGTACATTATTTATCCAAATTCAATATGGTTGTAATAGATAATTAGGTTTATTTTCTTGCAATCCCCATTTGTAATTTGTACACCCCCTCCCACAAGTATTGTAATAGCATAGTAATTTTAAATTCCACAATTTATCGCTTTATATACAAATGCTAGTAATTAGGGTTTTGAATGGAAAGATTAAAACCAATCAATTAGAAAACCTAAATCAAAGATAAAACTAAGCATGAAAAATAATACACTTGCACACAAGCACCCTTAGGGTAAAATCCACTTGGTTGCCTTACAAAATGGCCATGTTATGCAAGTGAGGTATCTTAGCAAAAATAAATGAACACAAGATCATAGTCCCTCGATGACGCTATCAAAAGTTGCCTTTCAAAATGATCTTAGTCCCTAAATAAAGATGCTAAGATACCTTGCAACATTGCTAATCATGGTTATACGATGACCCACGCCCGTCCCGTTCACATCCAAAGATAGGGTTACTTACCAAATTAATGGTAAGATAACAATGTCAAAGGAAAGAGAAAATAAACAAGAAATACTTTTGAGTAGGTACAATGTTCCTAGTTACTTGCTCAATTTCAAAACCAAAATTTCCTTGCTATTTTCAAAACAAACACCAAACACTTTCAAAACATCTTTTAAAACTTGAAAACATTTTCAAAAGGTCAACACTTTGTGTACATTCTTACGAATGAGAATCATTGCAAAGTTTGCCTAAACGATGGCGCCTTTTTCAAAATACATTCAAAAACCACACAAAGCATATTTTCAAACAAAAGCAAGCGATCTAGCAAGTAACTAAGAGTCCATGGGAAACCATGGATGGAAAGGGTGCTAATACCTTCCCTTTCCATAATCTACCCCCAGAACTCAAGAAATAATCTCAAAGGTATTTCCTGTGCTTTTTCACCTTTCCTTTTGGATAAAAGAAAATTCAGTGGCGACTCTTGCTTACCGCAAAATTTGCGATAAAACGCAAAACACCCAAGTCAGTTCTCCGACTCTTGACTTGTATGCTTTACATTTTGGTTCCTTATTTGGGTTTTAATCCTCTACCTGGATTTGGGATACCTTATAGGTAAGTAGCAATACATTGTGGAAACTGTGCGGGGTATACCGACATGGTCTAAGCAATAGCTACGTTAGTGCGACATATTTGTGGGTACCGGTAGCCCTTGAGTAGTCAAGGAGAATACGGGGCCGCTGAGTGATGTCATGAAGAAATAATGAACTTTTAGAACCTTTACTTGACCAACTTGACCTTTAGGACGTAGTGACATGATCGGCTTTGGTGCAGTCCAAAGTTGGTAGATACTCGATACTACACTCATTGAGGTTTGGTTTTTTGGGATATTTCGGTCGCCATTAAAGAGGCTTGCGCTGAAACAATGCCTAAGGAAATAAACCAGTGATATTGAGCTCCTTAGAACCCGGTTACTATTTCTAGGACAAGTTTGAGCCAAATAAACTTCAAGAGGGTACTTACCTATGAGACTCCATGCAAGCCTAAACCTAAGGACTTGTTTGCTTTGTTTGTATATATATACTTGTACATAACATCATAAACATCATAACATCATACTCATATTCACTAACCATTTCAAGAATTTTTGGGATTTATCTTTGTTCTGTTTTGTAGGACATGGATTCTATTCGTAGGAAAACCATTCAAGTGAATCTTGTAAGAATCCCTCCTCAACTCAAAGAGTTAGCATCAAGGATTCCTGAAAATTCTCCATTTACCGAAATACATGATCTCCTACTAAACTTGGTCACCTCCAACACCGATGAAGACATGATGAAGGTGCTCTTTCAGTTCTTTGATCCCTTACACCATTGCTTCACATTTTCCGATTATCAACTTATGCCAACTTTGGAAGAATTCTCTCGACTCTTGAGGATTCCCATTCTCAATCAACTACCTTTCAACGGTACGGAAAGAGATCCAAAACCAGAAGAGATTGCTCAAGGTCTACATTTGAAACCATCTGATATCACAATTAATTGGGAAACATGGAGTGGTGTTAAAGGTTTCCTAGCAAAGTTCTTGTTTGAGAAAGCCCAAAACTGTTGGAACTCTTTGGATTTGCAAGCCTCTGAGGAAATTATGGATCTCCTCATCTATGGGATAAATTTGTTTCCAAATCCTGACCAACTCATAGATGTGAACGCCGTAAAAAAATTCATGTCTCGTAACCCATTGCCTACTTTGCTAGGGGACATCCTACATTCTCTTCACACTCGCACCATGAGGAAAAGAGATATCCTTATATGTTGTACTCCTCTTTTGGAAAGATGGTTTATTTTGCATCTTCCCCAATCTGTATTGAAGAACAAGCAAGGTTCAAGGTGGTCACATAGGTTGATGACACTCAGACATTCAGATATTCATTGGTGTTCCCGCTCTTTGGAGAATATTACTATTGTTGACCGTTGTGGAGAATTCCCTAATGTCCCTTTACTTGGAATTATAGGAGGTATCACCTAGAACCCTTGTTTAGCCTTAAGACAGTTTGGTTATGCCCGAAGGGATGCTCCACACGAGATGCTTATTCAAGGTTTGGTATTTGACTACGAGAGCGACAATCAAGGTCACCGCCAGAGATTTATCCGAGCTTGGAGGATGTTGAACATGGTGAATAGCAAGACGCTGAGACACAAGAATTCCATTCCCCTCGAGCCTTACCTTAAATGGGTGCGAGCTCGTGCTCAGAAACTTGTGATGCCTTATCCCTCTATCTTACCAATCATCATGGAGCCTGTGGTCGAAGGGGATGTTCCCTACACTATCCTCCATCTGGACATGCCTACCTCTCTCGAAGACTTACAAAAGGGTTGGATCCAGCTGAAGGAAGAACGACATACTTTCGAGGCCCAATTCTATGCTAGTGAGAAGAGAGTCTCGGAGCTTACGAAGCAATTAGAAGAAGAGAAAAGTGTGAACGCTTATCCCACGCCGAAGATGATGCATTCAGTCTTTTTATCTTAGAAAGCTATTTTGTAAACCCAAGAGGCATGATGTAATCTTTCTTGTTTTGTCTAATGAAAATTAACGTTTGTTCATTCTTTTGTCTATACAAATTTAAATTTCATTAATCCTTGAAATCATTTGCATGTATATATTCCATGCATCATAACACGACAGGTTTTCGCATAACAGATTTCCTTATCTTTCTACTGTTTATTTCAGCAAGATAGATCTAGAGAAAACTGTGACGGATCTCCAAGCCCAAAATTCTCATTTTCAGGAAGCTCTACTAGCCCTAGCCAAGGGGAAGCAAGACATGATGGCTTTGCTGGCTGTTAAGAGGAAGCCAAAGAATAAAGCTCTACTAAACATGGGTAGAAGGTTCAAGGAGACAATCCGTCAAATCCCAGTAGGAGGAGACTCATCTGAAGAGGACGAGAACCAGGTCGGTGAGGTCAAGAGTAATCAGGATGAATGTGCTAATGATCAAGAATCTGATGATGATTATTTCAACGAGCAGTATCCACCCGTTGATATCAAATACAAGTAGTTAGAAGACAGATTGAAAGCTGTTGAAATCCAAGTCGTCCCCGATTTAGATTTTGATGATTTGGGTTTGATTTTTGGGGTAGTCATCCCCCACAAACTCAAAATACCAATCTTTGCAAAGTATGATGGGGTTTCTTGTCAAAAACTCCATTTGCAAGATACAACCGCACACTGCCGATAAGAAGCTATGGGTTCACTTTTTCCAAGAGAGTTTGGCTGGAACGTAACTTGAATGGTTTTATTAGTTAGATGGTTCTTGTATCAATACTTGGGAGGATTTAGCTACTGCCTTCTACCATCATTATTAGTACAACGCCGACCTGGCGCCAACGAGGGTTCAATTGCAAGATATGACCATGGGGAAGAACGAAGGATTTAAGGAATATGCGCAAAAGTGGAGAGACCTTTCTAGTAGGGTACAACCTCCCTTGACTGATAAGGAGCACATCGACATGTTCAAGGGCACTTTATCTGGCCCATTCTTTAATCTATTGGTTAGCTGCTCTTCTTCAGGTTTCACCGAATTAATCTTAACTGGTGAAAGAGTTGAAAGTGGCATCAAAAGTGGGAAGATCTCTGTGGCATCTAGCTCCACTCTCAATCCTATCAAGAAACCTTTTGCTGCAAAGAAGGAAGTTAATGTTGTGTATGGGGAAAGGGCCCATACCAAGAAGAATGATCGCCCGTCTGTCAATGTTGTCAGAATCTCCAATCCAACTCCTACTCCAAGACCATCTGCAAATCACCAACGTTTTGAAACTCCAAGAAGACAAGTTACAAGGTTAGGCATGTCACTGTCTCAAGACCTTCAACATTTGCTCAAGGCTAATTTAGTGACATTGCGTGATCCTCCCGCCAACCCTGACACCTCGTTACCAAAGTATAATCTGAATGCTAAGTGTGCTTACCATTCAAATAGACCCGGGCACGAGACTGACTAGTGTTGGTCCTTGAAGAACAAGATCTAAGATTTAATTAACAACGAGACTGTTGAGTTTGATCCTCCTCCGACGTCGAATGTAATTGTCGCTCCGATGCCGAAGCATGACAAAGGCGTTAATGATGTCGATGATACAATTTTTGTTGTCTCTGTTGAAGATTTGATTACTCTGCTGAATGTAATCAAGAACAATCTGTTAAAAGCTGGGATCTTCCCTGGATGTGAAAAAGATTGTGTGTGATGTACAAGACAACTCAATGGATGTGAAGGGCTAAAGAGAGGCATTCAACGCCTGATGGATAGCCACGCAATTCTGTTTGAAAAGACTCCGTCTGCCAAGAGTTTGGTTAACAAATGTGAAGACCTCATTATTACCATCTCCAACAAGCCTCTTAGGATCACCTCCAAAGGTCCTATTAGGATTTCAAATGAACCCATTGTTGCTCCCTTAATAATTACCAATCCCGGACCGATTCCTTATTCCTCAAATAAAGCAGTACCATGGAATTACGGTGCTGAAGTAATCTACCATGGGATTAAACAAGGTGGATGGATCGAAGAATAAAAAGACGACAATGTTGGAAACATAGCTGGCTCAAGAAAAGTAACTAGAAGTGGGAGAATATTTTCAACCAATATCTCACCTCCAGTAGTTACAAGGACACCCATCCGTATTACTGCTACCAAACCAAGTACTGACACAAGAGGAAAAGAGAAGGTTGTTTAGCCTGATGTGGTTGAAGTTCCCTCCAAGAACGTAGCTGATGAAGAACCCTCTGCCCGCGAGATGGCTGATATTTTGAAGATCATAAAAAGAAGCAACTTCAAAATTGTAGAACAGTTGGGGCAAACCCCTTCTAAGATTTCAATGTTGTCATTGCTGCTTTACTCTGATGCCTATGCACAAACATTAATCAAGTTCTTGAAGAAGGCTCATGTCCCCCATGAGACAACAACTGATTAATTTGAGAATTGCGTGGCTAGCCTGACAGCTGATAACAGCTTGGGATTTTCAGATGCTGTCTTAACACCTCTTGAGAAGAATCATAATAAAGCTTTACATGTGTCAATCGAGTGTAAAGGGACTACCTTAGCACATGTGTTAGTAGAAACTGGTTCTTCTCTGAATGTATTACCCAAAGGGGCGTTAGACCATCTTGACTGTGAAGATTAAGTCTTGAAGCCAAGCGACATCATTGTAAGAGCATTTGACGGATCAAAGAGGACTGTTCATGGGGAAGTGGATCTTCCAATCAAAGTGGGCTCCCAAATCTTCAACTTCACCTTCTATATTATGGATATTCGTCCTGCCTATTCTTGTCTGTTAGGTCTCCCGTGGATCGATAAGGCTGGGGCAGTAACCTCAACCCTCCACCAGAAACTCAAATATCCAGTCAAGGGAAGAATAGTCACTGTCTGCGGAGAAGAAGAGTTTTTGGTCATCCACCTTAACTCGTTCAAGTACGTAGAGATGGACGGAGAATTCATTGAAACCCCATGTCAAGCCTTTGAGGTTGTACCACCGATGATTTCTGCTAATAAATGCTCTTCTGATGAGTCTAAAGTTTTTAAGGCCACACCAAAGATGGTTTCAGTCAAGGATGCCCACGCGGTAATTGAAGAAGGAAACTGCGATACTTGGGGGAAACTCCTCGATATCCCGTTTAAAGCATACAAGTATGTTCTAGGCTTCACCGTTAAAGCTCATAAGGAAGTAAGGCATGCTCGTGCTGGAAAGCCACCTCTCCGCATTGGAAGCCTTAAAGTCAATGCCATGGATTATTCTGAAGAAGAAGCTGCATTTGAAGAGTGGGTGTACCCAGCTACAATGGAGCTGAAGAATTGGCATACCAAGGACTTTTTCCCATCTCCTTCATTGAGGAGTAATATACTTATTTTTTTCTTTTCTTTCAATTCAAGAACTTGTTTTCTGTAATATTTTAACAATGAATTTTCAACCATGTGCCTGGCCTGGGGCATTTTGGTCCATTTATCAAGGGTTTTATTTATATTCATCTAATCATATGATCATTCAGTACATTGGACTCTTTTGCATTCAAATGTTTGTGTTCATTGTCTTTCCTTTCTTTCAAATACATTTTCAAAAATAGCCATGTATCTTACATGCACACACACACACACACACACACACACACACACACACACACACACACACACAAACACACACTTTTGCAGGTCCACATCCACTCTGGATCCTATTTCCAATGACTCTATTATTGCCGACTATGACTTTGAATGTCCTATCAACCAAGCTGAAGATGAAGGCGAGGAAGATTGTGACATACCGGGAGAACTAGCCAGACATCTATTACAAGAGTAAAAATCTATTCAACCGCATGAAGAGTCAGTTGAAGTTATCAACCTGGGTACTGAGTCAGATAAGAAGGAAATCAGGATTGGTGCTAATTTGGAAAGTAGTGTTAAGAGCAGGTTGGTTCAGATGTTGCGTAATTATGTGGAAGTATTTGCTTGGTCTTATAAAGATATGCCTTGGTTGGATATCGACATCGTAGTTCATCGTCTGCCGACAAGAGAGGAATGCCCTCCTACTAAACAAAAGGTTCGTTGGATGAGGCCTGATATGGCTGAGAAGATCAAAGATGAAGTGATGAAACAATTTAACGCAGGGTTTTTAGCTATGACATCCTATCCTTAATGGGTTTTCAATGTGGTACCGGTGCCAAATAAAGACGGGAAAGTTCGCATGTGCAAAGACTATAGGGATCTGAATAGGGCAAGCCCCAAGGATGACTTCCCTCTACCACACATTGACACTTTAGTTGATAATACTGATCAGCATAAAGTCTTCTCATTCATGGATGGCTTCTCAGGCTACAATCAAATAAGGATGGCTTCTAAAGATATGGAAAAGACTACTTTCGTTATGCAATGGGGCACCTTCTGCTACAAGGTCATGTCGTTAGGATTAAAGAATGCAGGGACAACATATCAAAGGGCTATGGTAGATTTATTTCATGACATGATTCATCATGATATAGAGGTATATGTGGATGATATGATTTCCAGATCACAAACCGGAGAAGAACGTCTTGATCACCTGTACAAATTATTCGAGAGGCTGAAGAAGTACAAGCTGGGGTTAAACCCTAACAAGTGCACGTTTGGAGTATGATCTGGAAAGCTTCTAGGTTTTGTTGTCAGCAATAAAGGCATTGAAGTTGATCCTTCCAAGGTAAAGGCCATCCAAGAAATGCCAGTCCCTCATTCTGAAAAATAAGTCAGAGGATTCTTGGGCCGTCTCAATTACATTTCCCGCTTCATATCTCACTTGACTGCTACTTGTGAGCCACTCTTCAAACTCTTGAAGAAAGATCAGGTAGTCAGATGGAATGATGAATGCCAGATTTCCTTTGACAAAATCAAAGAATACCTACAAGACCTTCCTATTCTCATGTCTCCAATTGAAGGAAGACTCTTGATCATGTACTTGACAGTACTAGAAAATTCTATGGGGTGTGTTTTGGGCCAACATGACGAGTCTGGCCGAAAAGAGCATGCTATTTATTACTTGAGCAAAAAGTTTACCGACTGCGAAACCAGATATTCACTGCTGCAGAAAACTTTCAGTGCTCTGGCATGGGCTGCTCGCCGGCTAAGACAATATATGTTGACTCATACCACTTTTTTTATTTCTAAGATGGACCCAATCAAGTACATCTTCGAGAAACCTGCCATTTCCGGACGGATAGCTAGATGGAAACTGATCTTGACTGAGTACGACATTCAGTATACAACTCAAAAAGCCATCAAAGAGAGTGTACTAGCAGATCATTTGGCCCATCAAGCTATGGATGATTATCAGTCAATAAACTTCGACTTCCCCGATGAGAACATCATGCTGGTAACCGACTGTGCGAAACCTGGACCATATGACGGACCTGAACAAGGATCCTGATGGACTATGGTATTCGATGGGGCTTCCAATGCCTTAGGTAACGGAATTGGTGTTGTGATCATATCTCCTGAAGGTTGCCACACTCCTTTCACTGCCAGACTATGCTTCAATTACACAAACAATATGGCCGAGTATGAAGCATGCATCTTAGGTATGAAAGCTGCTATTGACTTGAGGATCAAGCATTTGAATGTGTTCGGGGATTCTGCCCTAGTGATCAGCCAAGTAAAATGAGATTGGGACACTAAATTCCTTTACAAGGAACTTGTGTTGTCCCTAATTCCTCACTTCGAAAAGATCACTTTTGAGAACTTCCCTAGGGAAGAAAACCAGTTGGCTGACGCTTTGGCAACCATGTCTTCAATGTTCAAGTTCAGGTGGGATAATGAAGCCCCTATGATAATAATTGAAAGATTCGATGAACCTGCACATTGCTATGAGCTTGACACCGATGCAGAAAAGCCATGGTACCATGAGGTGATGAGATACCTTGAAACACAAGAACATCCAGAGGGGGCATCTATAAATGACAGAAAGTTCTTGCGAATATTTTCAGCCAAATTCTTCCTAAGTAACGGGATATTGTACATGCTCAACCATGATTCAAATCTACTACGATGTATGGATAACAAGGAGGCAGAGGAAATTATATAAGACATGCACGATGGTCTCTTCGGTACTCCCTCAAGTGGACATATGCTGGCTAAGAAAATCTTAAGAGCTGGTTACTATTGGTCAATGATGGAGACTGATTGCCATCAACATTCAAGAAATTGTCACAAATGTCAAATCTATGCTGACAAGGTCCATGTGCCTCCTATCCCTCTGAATGTCATAACCGCTCCGTGGCCATTTGCAATGTGGGGCATTGACATGATTGGAGAGATCAAACCCACAACTTCCAACAAACATCGCTTCATTCTTGTTTCTATTGACTACTTTACCAAATGGGTCGAAGCCTCCTCATTTGCCTCAGTCACCAAGAATGTGGTAGCCAGATTCATCAAACACAACCTCATCTGCCATTATGGTATCCTCGAAAGGATCATCACCGACAATGGGACTAACCTCAACAATGCTATGATCACTGAGCTTTGCACTCAGTTTAAGATCAAGCATCACAATTCTTCTCCGTATAGACCGAAAATGAATGGTGCAGTCGAAGCCGCAAACAAAAATATTAAGAAGATTATGCAGAAAATGGTAGTAACCTATAAGGATTGGCATGAGATGTTGCCGTTTGCTCTACATGTATATCGTACTTCAGCTAGAACATCAACTGGGGCACTCCCTTTTCTCTAGTCTATGGCATGGAAGTTGTTTTTCCAATGGAAATTCAGATTCCCTCGCTGAGAATTATGAATGAGGAAGGCCTAGGTGAAGACGAGTGGATTCAAACGAGATTGGATCAACTGAACTTGATTGACGAAAAATAGATAGTTGTTGTTTGTCATGGTTAGACGTACCAAAAACGATTGATCAAGGCTTTCAACAAAAAAGTCAAGCCTCGAGTATATCAAGCTGGTGACTTGGTGATAAAACGCATCATTCTACCACAAGGCAACCCCAGAGGCAAATGGACTCCAACCTATGAAGGTCCATTTGTTGTCAAGAGAGTTTTCTCTGGCGGTTCCATGATGCTGACTGCCATGGATGGTGAAGATTTCCCACATCCTATAAACGCAGACATAGTTAAAAAATACTACGCATAAGAGACCCGTTAGGTTGACACACCTAAGAAAAGTAAGGGCATCCCGACAAACCAAAAGATTTGGGCAAAAATTAGGGATATATGCAAAATATTATACACCCGACAAGTTGAAAACCCGAAAGGGCAACTTGGGCAAAAAAAGGGTATCCTGGTGGGCTGAAAACCCGAAAGGGCGGTCCAGGAAAAAGTTAAGGATTAAAAGCGTATGACTGTGTCCCGTGGAATCAACACAGTCAATTTTACCACCAAGGTCCAAGTTCAAACGGTCCAAGATCAATCCAATCAACTTCTATCAATGGCAAGGGGCATTCGAAGACATTAGGGCAATGGTAGAGTTGGAAGGCAATGAGATCATTTCACATGGCTATTTGTTTTCATTCTAAATTTTTGTTTTCCTTTCGACGATTTCCTCTTACTAGGATCTCCATCTCCCTGTACAAAAAAATGCCTATTCATGGGAAAAATATCAATACAAATATACTTTGAAGTGCAAAATTTCTGTCATTTTTTTAATGCAAATTTGTCCAATGACTAAAATTGAATGAACATATGCATATGAACATAATTAAAACTATTTGGCACATGTGTCCTGCTAAGCAGCAGCAAGCATCTCTTTAATGTATATGAAATATCCCTACAGAGATACTTATTATCATTATCCCCACGAGGACGGCTGCATTAAACCTTTCCCCAACAGGTTTTATTTTTCAAAAAGCTCCCCGGCCGAGTTCAAATTTCCTCAACATACAAGAATCAAGACACCACAAATTTCCCAACTGAGCCTATCTTCCCCAGCTGAGTATATCTTCCCCAGCCAAAGCTATTGTCCCCAAACAGAGTCTATCCTCCCCAGTGGAGTGTATCCTCTTCAAGCTGAGTCTGTCCTACCCGACTGAGTCCACACTCTCCAGTTGGAATTTTCCTTTCAGTTTATTGTGAATTATAGGTCTACAACCCCTGATCCCTAGTAAAGCCATCAGCAAAGCCTTTACTACTTCCAAAATATACTATGAAGCCTAGACCCGACCAGATATTAGCATAATTTTCAAGTAATTACAGAAACCTGGACTCGTCCAGATAATAGTCTAACTCTTCAAAGATATAGAAGAACTTGGACTCAACCCGACCAAGGTTTAACTTCTTTTCCCCAGTAGAGTTTGCCTCCGTATCCCCAACAAATTACTGCAAAACCTGGATCCAACCAGATATCAGTTTTCAATTTCATCTTTTCAAGCAAGTTGTTGTGAAGCCTGGATACGACCAGATAGCAATTACCCTCAGAGATTCATTGTGAAACCTGGTGTTGTACCCTAAAATTTGCCCTCCCATTTCCTCAACATTTTCTCATCACCAGACCTTTAAAGATCAAGATCCAATTAGGGTTTCCTCTGCTCAAGATTTCTCCTTACACTGATGGACCCAAATTAGGGTTTGTGTTTAAACAAAGATGTTTTGACCTAAAATGCATAAGATGACTTTCATGCTTCATATTGGACTCCCAAGTTTATCCATACCAAGTTTCAAGTCCTGATTCCAAGTCTTACCCAGTCAATTGGACAGTTGACCTAAAAATCAGTTGTATTGGGGAAAAAGTCAACTGTGGCCAATTGACAGTCAAATCTCATGAAAATTGACCCACATCAGCATTATGAACTCATATGGACCATTTGATCAAGTTTGGATCACAATTCCACAAGAAATTTGATCAGATCACCAAAAGGGCAAAATGGTCATTTTTAGGGTTTTGACAGCACAAAGGCAATTTTTGACTGTTTGACCTAGCCAATGGCAAACCTAGATCACATATGGACTCAAGGACCCCATGGAATTGTCTTGACATGCTCAACAAACTCAAAAGATCCCAAGTACACAAGATTGACAGTTGAATTTCCCAGTCAATTGATCAATTTTGACTGTACACTGAAAAGTCAAACTTTGACTTTTTGGTCAAAATCATGAGTCAAGATTCATTTTTCATCAAAATATGCCAAGTCATGAAACTTGTTCACCAAGAAACCAAGAAATGCAAACTAGGGTTTAAAATGGAATTTTTCATAACTTAGAATTTTTCTAAGTTATGGAAAACCCTAATTTTCTCCCAACTTTGCCCCACTTTTTCACCATGATTCATTTGGATTCAAACAAAAGTCAAAACATGAAAGTTGTAGCTTGTTGCATAATCTACAACTTTTATTCACAAAGTTTTCTCATTTGAAGCTTGTATCTCAAGTTACAAATTTTTGAATAAGGGCACTAAACCATTCTTAACTTAGTGAATTTTTGACCTATTTTGACAAGTTTTTCTACCCCACTTCAAGGCCATTTTCCATACACTTCCACTTGGAATTTCAAATTTCACTTCAAAGATGGATTGTAGTACACATTCCAAGCTTTCCAAAATGTCCACGAACTTCTCAAACAACCTCATGGTTAGGGAGAATCGAATTTCACAATATAGCAAAAACTCACTTTTGAATTGGCTATTTTTCATGTTCATAAGTTATGCAAACTTCTCAAAACCAGCATGCCCTTGATTACAGGTCCTTAAACCAAGTTACACTCAATAATTTAATGCTTGTTCATTGTGTCAAAGTGTTATTCTATGAGTTCAAGTATTATATACAAGTTTAATCCATTTTTAGATAAAGCAAAATAGCCATTTTTGAAAAGTCATGCTTTATGTCAATTGGTAAATCAAGCAAGTACAAACCAAATCTCTTTAGCACAAGATTATGAACAAATCACTCTGATCAAGAGAAGTTTTGCAGCAGGATTAGGGGTCCTCTACATGCCTAGAAACACAAGTTGCCTTTGTTTGCTTAAGAGTGAAGAAACATTGCATAACTCATACCAACTACCATATCAGCTCAAAAACAAAAGAACAAAGTTATCAAACACATTTCACACAACACAACCAAGCTAATACACGAGCCCTTAGCCTTCAAAACACCCTTCATCTCAGAATCACTCTCAAACTGCAAAAACAAGGCAAGCCCTGCAGTTTGAGTGCTATCTCTCATTTCTCTCGAGCTCTCTTGCCCAAATCAGTTCACACACCTTCCATACCATCTATGCAAGCTAACCAAAAACAAAAGCACGATCTATAACACCTCCAAGCCACGATTTAGGGAGTTTCAAGACAAAGTAGAACTTGGAATAGCATCCTTACACTTCAAGGAAGCTATACAAATCATCATCTTGCTCTGAAAACTCCTCCATTGCAAAGCACGATTCCAACTGAACAGGTATCTTCATGAAGTTCTATCTCTCTTATTAGGTGTTGTTAGTTTTAGGTTTGTGAAGAAAATATGTCACAATCATAGCCCTGAACATGCCCATATAGTTAGATTTCATTTATGTTATGTGTGCTGCAAGAATTTTGAGTCTGAACATGGCATAAAAGTTAGGTCAGAAATTGGGGGAGAAGAAATTCTCCCTCATCTTAGAGAGTTAAGTCAAGTTCTTTACATGGTTGAATTCGTCTTCTCATGCTCTACACTTTTCATGTTATGAGTTTTTCTTGAAAGTCCAGGAATCAAGAGATAGAAAACGCGTGGGTGATGTTGTTCAGAGGTTGAAGATGACTGGTTCTGGGCTGGGCCTGGAATACTTTTCTTATTTGCACCACTCTTTTGCTCTCACACCCCCTAGGCCCATTTGATTTATTTTTAATGATTTCTGACTTTTTCTTTTTTTCATTGATTCATTTATTTTTTCTCATGTTATTAAAAATATAAAAATCCTTTTTCTCACCATTTTTTAATTTATTAGGTATTTATATGATTTTCTTTTGATTAATACTTAGATAAATAAATATATATACATTTCATTAAAATATTGAGAAATAGGTAGAAATACTTTTATTTTCATTTTTATTTTATTATACCCTCTGAAAATATTTTACATAAAAAATACCTTTTTTTTAATATTAAAAATTATTATTATTTATATATATATAATACATAATACATGTATATACATATATTTTTAATATATTTAGGGTAAATACAAATATATACACTTTTGGTTTTTTTTTATTATTATTAATATTTAATGTAAAAATACATTTTTGACAAATACTTTACTTTATTTTATTTTGTACATAATAAATAACTACTTGCACATATTAAATAATTAATGCATTCCATTTAATAAAAATTAGGGTTTTGCCCTAAATACAAAAATACTCCAAAAATAATATCTTTTTATTTTCTTTTTATTTTACATAAATAATCCTTTTTTTTTCATACATATAAAAAACCCTTTTTTGCATTCTTGCATATTTGTTCTATTTTTATTTTATTTATGCAATTAAATTACCTTGCAAATATTCAATATTGATGTAATAGCTTAGATTCAATTTCCTTGTCAAATACCTCCCCATTTGAACATTTGTACCCCCCTCCCTATATTATTGTGTTGTAATAGCGTAGGAATTTAAAATTCGCACTTTATCGCTTTCTAAATATACAATGCTAGAATTAGGGTTTATATGCGAATAAAAAAAATGAACAAAATAGTTGGACCTAATATAAGACAAACAAGCATGAAAATGGACACACAAATCACACTTGCACCCCCTAGGGTATTCCACTTTGTTGCCTTCAAATAAATGGGCCATATTGCATGTTAGGTCTCTTTGGGCAAAATAAACAAATCAAATGATCATAGTCCCTCGATAATACTTTTCAAAATATTGCCAAACAAATGATCAAGTCCCTTAAAGAAAATGCCCAAAGATACTTGACACCGTTGCAATTATGGTCTAAACGATGACCCACGCCCGTCCCTCTCACATCCTAACATGAGATTATCCACTAAATACAATGGTGGAACAAACTTATTAAAAGGGTTAAAACATAGCAATAAACTTTGAGAAATTTAGGAGTAGATAACCTCTTAGTTGCTTGAATCAAACTTGCAAAAACAAAACACTTGCCTATTTTCTAAAACACACCTCACAACACTTTCAAAACAACTTTCAAAAACAAATGAAAACTTTTTCAAAAGACATACACCTTTGTATACATCCCAACATGGATCATTACAAAGGTTGCCACCACATTGGCCTCTTTTCAAAATATTTTCAAACCCATACACACACAAGCACCATTTAAAACAATTGAAAACAAAAGGCAAGTGATCTAAGCAAGTAACTAAGAGCCCATGGATAACCATGGATAGAAAGGGTGCTAATACCTTCCCTTTCTATAATCAACTCCCCGAACCCAAGAAAAATCTCAAAGGTTTTTGCTGTGCTTTTTTAAACCTTTCCTTAGGATAAAATAAAAAGTCGGTGGCGACTCTTGCTCAACCGAAACATTTGCGAAAACAAACGCAAAACCATAGTCAGTTCTCCCACCGTATCACAGAACTGGCGACTCTGCTGGGGAAAATTTTAAAAGTGGAGTAACCTTAGGGCTTAGATCACCCTCTTGCATGACTAATTGTTTGAATTGTTTGCTTTATACTTTGGTTCTATTTGTTTGGGTTTGCAATCCTACACCCGGATTTTGGGAAACATTCATAGATAGCAATACGTTGTGGAAACTGTGCGGGGTATACCGACACGGTCGAAGCAATAGCTATATTAGTGCGACATATTTGTGAGTACCGGTAACCCTTGAGTTCAATCAAGGAGAGTACGGGGCCGCTGAGTGATGTCACTAAGCACTAATGACCTAGAACCTTACTTGACCATCTTGGCCTTTTATTAGGGGTAGTGAGATGACCGGCTTTGGTGCAGTCCGAAGTTGGTAGATACTCGATACTACACTCATTGAGGGTTGTTTTCTTGGAATATTTTGGTCGCTAGTTAAGTGGCTAAACCAAAACAATGAACAATGAAAACAATCCAGTGATATTGAGCTCCTTAGAACCCGATTACTATTTATAGGACAGGTTTTTAAGCCAACTACACTCAAGAGGGTACTTACCTATGAAACCCCATGCAAGCCTGAAACTAGGGTTTGGTGTGTTTTGCTTGTACATATGTTTTGTGCATACATCATAAACATCATAAAACATCATATGCATTCACTAACCATTTCAAGGGTTTTGGATCTTCATCTTTGTTCTTGTTTTGTAGGACATGGAAATTCCTCGCAGAAATACCATTCAAGTCAACCTTGTGAGAATCTCTCCTCAACTCAAGGAGATCACCTCAAGGATTCCGGAAAACTCATCCTTCAGTGAAAGACATGGTAGACTGCTCATCCTAGTCAACACCAACATTGAAGAAGACATGATGAAAGTGCTATTCCAGTTCTTTGACCCTCTTCACCACTGCTTCACTTTCCCTGATTATCAGTTGGTACCCACTTTGGAGGAGTTTTCTCAACTCCTGAGAATTCCTATCCTTAATCAACTACCCTTCAACGGTACAGAAAAGGAACCAAAGCCGGAAGATGTTGCTCGAGCATTACATCTACAACCATCCGACATCAAGGGGCATTGGGAAACCAGAAGCAGCGTCAAATAATTCTTAGAAAAATTCTTGTTTGAGAAGGCACAAGAATGTTGGAACTCATTGGACCTACAAGCCTTTGAAGAGATTGTGGCACTCCTTATCTATGGGTTGGTCTTGTTCCCAAATCCTGACCAATTGGTAGATGTCAACGCTGTCAAAATCTTCTTGTCCAGAAATCTAATACCAACATTGCTTGGGGACATCCTTCACTCATTTTACACACGAACAATGAGAAAGAGGGGTGTTCTCATGTGTTGTACTCCTATCCTTGCAAGGTGGTTTATTTCGCACCTTCCACAATCTGTCCTGAAGAATGACCAAGGTACAAGGTGGTCCCAACGGTTGATGACTCTTACTCATTCTGATGTGCATTGGTGTTCTCGGTCCAGAGAAAATGTCATCATTGTCGATCGTTGCGGAGAATTTCCTAATGTTCCTTTACTTGGAATTAGAGGGGGTATCACCTACAACCCTTGCCTAGCTTTGAGGAAATTTGGATATGCACGGAGGGATGGCCCTCATGATATGTTGATTCCTAGCCTAGTTTTTGACTTCGACAACGATGCGCAAGGACTTCGCCAAAGATTCATCAGAGCTTGGGGAAAACTCAACAAGGTTGATAGCAAGACTCTGGGACACAAGAACTCCATCCCTCTTGAGCCCTATCTCAAGTGGGTACGAGCCCGAGCCCAAAGTCTAATGATGCCTTATCCTCATGTACTCCCAGTGATTAAAGAGCCCGTCAATGAAGGAGAGGTTCCCTACACCATCCTACATCCAGACATGCCTACATCGTGGGAGGAAATGCAGAAAAGTTGGATTCAGCTCAAGGAGGAACGGAATACTTTTGAAGCTAGCTACTACGCCAGTGAAAAGAAGGTTCTAGAGCTTACCCGCCGACTCCACGAGCAAGAGGCCCTCAATACCTACATCGCACCAAAGAGGATGCGCAATGTCTTTCTGCCTTAAGAAGTTTATTTTGTAATATTTGGCCCATGGGGCATTTATGTACTAACAAATTTCTTCTTATTAATATGACGTGCGTTCTTCTTTGTCTAAAACAACTTTGAATGGTCTAAATCCTTAAATGCATTGCATACATAAGCATACCATTCATCATGTGCATGAGCAGGTCTCATTCCAGGTTTCCTTATCTGTCTGCTGTTTATTTCAGTAGAATGGATCTCGAGCAAACAGTCAAGGACCTACAGGCTCAGAATGCACAGTTCCAGCAACTCCTGATGACCTTGGCTAAGGGTCAGGAGGATATCAAGACTCAATTGGGGAACAAAGACCCAGTGAAGAAGTAGAAAAAGAGACTCGGGGTAGCTACTTTGGGGAGAAGATTTGACGGAGAAGCTCGAAGAGTGCTTGAATTTCCTCCTACTTCTGATGAAGGGACTAGTAAGAGAGATGGAGTTGCGGTGCCTTCCGAGTCTGATGCGGAGGAAGAAGAGGTTGAAGAGGATGAAGATTATTATGACCAGCAATACCCTCCAGCTGATGATAAATACAAGGGTTTAGAAGACAGATTAGCCGCCATGGAGCTACAGAGAATTCCGGGTTTGGATTTTGAAGACTTGGGTTTGGTTTCCGGGATTGTGATTCCCCCAAAATTCAAGGTGCCAGTGTTTGTAAGGTATGATGGGCTGTCCTGCCCCAAAATGCATCTTAGGTCCTACGTGAGAAAGATCCAACCCTATACGGCAGATAAAAACCTCTGGATTCATTTCTTTCAAGACAGCCTTTCTGGAGCTCAGTTGGAGTGGTTTTATCAGCTAGAAGGAACCAGTGTCCGGAATTGGGAAGATTTGGCCATCGCTTTCTACAAACAATACCAATACAATTCTGACCTTGCCCCCACTCGTACCCAACTTCAGGGTATGTCGTTAGGAACAAGCGAAGGATTCAAAGAATACGCACAAAAATGGAGGGATTTGGCTGGCAGGGTGCAGCCTCCTTTAACCGATCGTGAACTTGTTGATATGTTTCTAGGAACCCTATCTGGGCCTTTCTTCAATCATCTAATTGGTAACTCTTCCGCGGGGTTTACCGATCTGATCTTAACGGGCGAGAGAATAGAAGCTGGCATCAAGTCAGGAAAGATTCAGAAGGTTGTTGCTGCAAGTACTGAGAAGAGGCCGTTTAAGAAAGAAGCAAGTGCCGTCTATGGTCCTAGAAGGCAAGTCAAGCCAGAAAGTCGCCAAGCCGTTAATGCTCTGGTCATTTCAAAACCTGCTGCTGCTCCTCAGCAGTACAATCAACAAAGAAGTGAAAGGCCCAAGAGGCAGTATACTCGGCTGAGTATGACCTTATCTCAAATTTTACCCCAACTGTTATCAACCAATTTGGTTACCACCAAAGAAGCTCCTAAAGTCATGAATATTGCGTCTCCTAAGTATAACCCAAATGCCCGGTGTGCTTATCATTCTGATAGTCCCGGGCACACTACTGATGATTGCTGGGCCTTGAGAAACAAAGTGCAAGATCTTATCGACGCGAAGGAAATTCAGTTTGAAGCGCCTGAGAGACCAAATGTTGTAACTGCTCCTATGCCCCAGCATAGGGTAAATGCCATTGAGGAAGAATTGTATGCTGTTTCGGTGAATGAAGTTGTTACCCCTCTTTTGACTGTTAAGAGGAACTTACTACTAGCCGGTTTATTTCCGGGTTGTAGTAAGGGTTGCCTCCTGTGTGCTCTTATCCCTACCGGTTGTCCACTGCTGAAATCAGGCATCCAAAGCCTGATGGATAGCAAGGAAATTTTATTCAAGAAAATTGCTATTCCGTCTGTTTCCGTTGAAGAAATATATGTTGTCACAATCTACAATCCTACCAAAGCTCCCGTAAAGAAACCAGTCCAAGTCATGTTTGTTGCACCCATCACTATTACTGTCCCGGGGCCTCTCCCGTATGAGTCTGATAAAGCTGTTCCATGGCATTATGGAGCCGACGCGTATGTTCTTGGGGTGAAGCAGGAGTTCAACACCAATACCAGTATCAGTAACATCACTGGTCCCGCAAAGATTACCCGCAGTGGTAGGCTCTTCTCGCCTGACATTGCACCGCCAGTTATCCGAAAACCTCTCACCATCACACCCGCAAGTGTGCATGTTCCAGTTCAAGTTCCTGTGTCTACTACTGCCGCCGAGTCTTCTGATACTCAGGGCAAAGAAGTTGCTACCGATTCGCCTGCCAGGACGGAGGCACCAAAAAAGAAGACTGCTGTGGAAGCCTCCCAACAAGAAATGGAGGAAATTCTTAAAATTATCAAAAAGAGTGACTTTAATGTTGTTGAACAGTTGGGGCATACGCCCTCCAAAATCTCTATGTTATCACTACTGCTATGCTTAGAGGCCCATGCAAAAGCCCTGATTTCATTTCTGAAAACGGCCCATGTGCCGCAAGAGACCTCCGCGGATTAATTCACTGATTGTGTGGCTAATTTGACGGCTGACAATGGCTTGGGGTTCTCAGATGCTGACCTTACCGCCAAAGGGAAAAATCACAATGATGCCCTGCACGACTCTATAGAGTGCAGGGGCACTACTCTCGCACACGTGTTGGTGGATACCGGTTCTTCCCTGAATGTTTTACCCAAGAAGGCATTGGATCGTCTGGATTGTGAGGGTTTAGAGCTGAAACCTAGTAACATCATTGTTAGAGCCTTCGACGGTTCTAAGAGGATGGTGCACGGTGAGGTAGACATTCCTATTCGTGTGGGTTCCCAAGTTTTCGGCTCAACATTCTATGTAATGGATATTCGTCCATCTTACTCCTGCTTATTGGGTCGACCATGGATTCACAAAGTTGGGGCCGTAACTTCCACTTTACACCAAAAGCTCAAATACCCTATCAAAGGGAAGATTGTTACTGTGCAAGGTGAGGAGGAATACATGGTGAGCCACTTGAATTCATTCCGATATATCGAGATGGACGGGGAGTTTATTGAAACCCCCTTTCAGCATTTTGAGGAAGTACCTCCAGTGTTGGCATCAGCTGAAGCAGTGGTTGGAGAGAACTTTCCGTTGAAGATGGCATCCTTGAAGGATGCCCGGGCTGTAATCGAGAAAGGCAATTGTGCAAACTGGGGTCAGCTTCCTGACTTCACTCAAAAGAATGACAAGTTTGGGCTGGGCTTTACTGCAGAGGCTCAGAGGGTTGTGCGCAAGGAAAAGATCAGAAAGGCTCCGGTGTTTATCTCCAACCCAAGGGTGAATGCTATTGAGGAGGATGCGGAGGAAGCAGAGTTTGACAGTTGGATCTACCCGACTACCAGCAACGGACCGAGCAACTGGACGGCAAAGGATTTTACACCTATCACATTTGTCACGCCGTAATTAATTTCTTTTGATTTCCAATTTGTAATAAACAATGTGTTAAAACTTTTATTGGCTCGGTGTCCTACTCGGGGCATCGTAGCTCCATTTGTGAGGGCTTTTTGTATGACATTTCCATATATCATCAATCAAAACATTGGACGTTTGTTGCATTTCAAATCTTGTGCTCTTTTTTTCTTTGTGTTATATATTGCAAAACAGCTATATTTACACACACTCACTTATACAGGTTTCAATCCACCCTGGATCTCACTGGTAACAGCTCTGCTACCGCCAGTTATGACTTCGAGAATCCGATCAACTTGGCCGAAGACGAAGGTGAAGATGATTACGAAGTGCCTGGTGAACTCGCCAGACTGCTACTCCAGGAAGAGAGGGTTATCCAACCACATGAAGAGCCGGTGGAAACAATTAACCTAGGTACTAAGACAGATAGGAAAGAGGTCAAGATTGGTGCCAATCTAGAGCTCAGCGTGAAGCAACGATTGATTCAGATGCTACAGGATTACATGGAGATATTTGCTTGGTCCTATGAAGATATGCCTGGTTTGGATGTCGACATTGTAGTTCATCACCTGCCAACCAAGGAAGACTGCCCTCCGGTAAAGCAAAAGGTCCGCCGTATGCGCCCAGAGATGTCTGAAAAGATCAAGGCTGAGGTTATGAAGCAATTCGATGCCGGGTTTCTAGCAGTAACTTCTTACCCTCAGTGGGTTGCCAATGTGGTGCCAGTACCGAAGAAGGACGGTAAAGTCAGAATGTGTGTCGACTACAGGGATTTGAACAGGGCCAGCCCCAAGGATGACTTCCCCTTACCTCACATCGATGTTCTCGTTGACAATACTGCTCAACACAAGGTGTTCTCCTTCATGGATGGTTTCTCAGGGTATAATCAGATCAAGATGGCTCCGGAAGATATGGAAAAGACCACCTTTGTGACTCAGTGGGGCACTTTTTGTTATAAGGTCATGCCATTCCGGTTGAAAAATGTTGGGGCAACCTACCAACGTGCCATGGTTGCTTTATTTCATGATATGATCCATCATGAGATTGAGGTATATGTTGATGACATGATTGCAAGGTCTCAAACTGAGGAGGAGCATCTTGACCATCTGAGGAAGCGGTTTGACCGACTCAAGTTATACAAACTGAGATTGAATCCCAACAAATGCACCTTTGGGGTAAGATCCGGAAAATTGTTAGGTTTCATTGTAAGTGATAAGGGTATTCAAGTGGACCCTGCCAAGGTTAAATCCATTCGAGAGATGCCAGTTCCTAAGACAGAGAAAGAAGTCAGAGGCTTCCTGGGACGACTGAATTACATTGCCCGATTCATCTCACATCTGACTGCTACTTGTGAGCCAATCTTCAAATTACTGAAGAAAGATCAAGTAGTACGCTGGAACGATGAATGCCAGGCTGCCTTTGAAAGGATAAAGGAATATCTCCAAGAGCCACCCATTCTTATGCCACCAGTGGAAGGAAGACCTCTAATATTATACTTGACAGTACTTGATAATTCAATGGGGTGTGTGTTGGGGCAGCATGACGGGTCTGGCCGAAAAGAGCACGCTATTTATTACTTGAGCAAAAAGTTTACCGACTGTGAGTCTCATTACTCACTTCTTGAGAAAACTTGTTGCGCTCTAGTATGGGCTGCTCGCCGGCTGAGACAGTATATGCTGACTCACACTACTCTATTAATTTCAAAGATGGATCCCATCAAGTACATATTTGAAAAGCCTGCTCTGTCTGGAAGAATAGCGAGATGGCAAATGATCTTGACAGAATATGACATCCAGTATACGACTCAGAAAGCTATTAAGGGAAGTGTACTGGCAGATCATTTGGCACACCAACCTGTGGACGATTACCAATCATTGAACTTTGATTTTCCGGACGAAGACATCATGGTGGTAACTGACTGTGAAGTACCTGGACCGGATGAAGGACCTGAGGAAGGATCCCGATGGTCTATGCATTTTGATGGAGCCTCCAATGCTTTGGGTAACGGCGTCGGCGCTGTAATCATATCTCCCAAAGGAACTCATACTCCACTCACCGCCCGATTGTGCTTCAACTGCACCAACAACATGGCAGAATATGAAGCATGTATCATGGGTTTACAAGCTGCAATCGACTTAAGGATCAAGTTTCTGAGTGTCTTCGGAGATTCCGCTCTGTGATCAATCAGATCAAAGGCGAGTGGGATACGAAACACCCAAATCTTATTCCTTACAAGGAGTATGTGTCAACTTTGCTTCCCCACTTTGAAGAAATAACTTTTGAGCACTTCCCAAGAGAGGAGAATCAGCTAGCGGACGCACTAGCTACGATGTCTTCGATGTTCAAAGTTAAATGGGACAATGAGGCTCCCCGGATCATTATATGGAAGTTGGATGAACCAGCATACTGCTGCGATCTCGAGGCTGAAAAGGTGACTGAAAAACCCTGGTATCATGAGGTGAAGAGGTACTTAGAAGCTCAGGAATACCCTGAAGGTGCATCTGTCAATGACAAGAAGTTCATGAGGAGGTTTGCGGCAAAATTCTTCCTCAGCAACGGCATTCTCTACAAACGGAATCATGATTCAACTCTACTACGTTGTGTGGATAAGACTGAAGCAGAAAGGATCATGGAAGAACTGCATGAAGGTACATTTGGAACGCATTCCAGTGGACACACCATGGCTAAGAAAATCCTTCGGGCAGGATATTTCTGGTCCACAATGGAAGTTGATTGTTACCAACACTCTCGAACTTGTCATAAATGCCAAATCTATGCTGACAAGGTACATATTCCTCCAGTTCCTCTGAACGTCCTGACGGCACCTTGTCCTTTTGCAATGTGGGGGATTGATATGATCGGCGAGATCCGACCGACGGCATCCAATGGGCATCGCTTCATCTTGGTGGCGATCGATTATTTCACAAAGTGGGTTGAGGCAGCTTCCTACGCCACAGTAACCAAGAGCGTCGTGGCACGTTTCATCTGGCATAATCTGATCTGTCGGTATGGCGTCCCGGAAAGAATCATTACGGACAATGGTACCAATCTCAACAACAAGATGATCACTGAGCTCTGCGAACAATTCAAGATACAGCACCACAACTCTTCTCCCTACCGGCCGAAGATGAATGGGGCTGTAGAAGCAGCTAACAAAAATATCAAGAAAATTGTGCAGAAGATGACAGTGACTTATAAGGATTGGCACGAGATGTTACCGTTCGCTCTTCATGGGTACCGTACCTCAGCAAGGACGTCAACCGGGGCAACTCCCTTCTCTTTGGTCTATGGCATGGAGGCAGTCTTTCCAATTGAAGTCCAGATACCCTCTCTCCGAATAATGAAAGATGCAGATCTGAGTGAAGATGACTGGATCCAGACTCGACTTGATCAATTAAACCTGATTGACGAAAAGAGACTCACCTCTATCTGTCATGGTCAAACGTATCAAAAACGGATGATCAGAGCATTTAACAAGAAAGTCAGACCGCGAGAGTATCAAGTTGGGGACCTGGTAATCAAACGCATCATCCTTCCTCAAAGTGATCCCCGGGGAAAATGGACCCCCACTTACGAAGGGCCATTTGTGGTTAAACATGTGTTCTCAGGAGGAGCCATGATCCTAACCACCATGGACGGTGACGACCTTCCTCACCCCGCCAATGCAGACATAGTGAAAAAATACTACGCATAAATAAAAGACCCGCTAGGTTGACATACCTAGGCAAAAATTAGGGCTTCCCAACGAACCAAAAGGGTTCGGGCAAAAATAAGGGATGAAATAAAAAAAATATGTACACCCGGCAAGTCGAAAACCTGAAAAGGCGGCTTGAGCAAAAATGGGTATCCCGGTGGACTGAAAACCCGAAAGGGCGGTCTAGGCAAAAGTTAGGGATAAAGCGTAACACTATGTCTCATTGGATCATTTCGCACCCGGAATTCGGCATCAACTATCTGGCTCAGACTTCGGCATCGACCAATCAGCTTCATCTTCAACTAAGCAGCAAAGCGATGAGACGCTTGAAGACATAAAGGCGATAGCAAAGTTGGAACCCAGTAGGATTGTTCACATAGCTGTTTTGTTTTCTTTTCAAAATTGTCAATTCTGTGATTAATTCGGCGGCATTCTCTTACTAGGATGTCAGCCTCTTGTACAAAAAACGCCTATTCACAGGCAAAATTCAAATCAATACGAATTCACTAGTCCATACAAATTGCCATTATTTTTCCTTTTTCTGTTTTGTCTTGCGAAGAACGTCCAATGTTCATTTTTGATATATGCATTTGACATTAAATTGCTTATTCATAAATATTTGTATATGAAACGAAAGATTAATTACAGGTGACATCAGAAACAGGGGCAATGTGAAATTTTCCGATGCAGTCTGGTTGCTTTGTCCGCCAAGGTACCAAGATGGATTCGACTGAAGAATGTGACCAAACGATCTCAGCTCCCCGCAGAGTAAGGCGAGATTCAGCAATACTTTCCCCAGTGAAGTCACCAACTTTCCCCGGCCGGTCTAAAGGCTATCCCCAGTAGATTCTGGAAGCTTGTTCCCTACGGAATACGGACGTCTCTCCCGAGCTTTATTCAGAGTTATTCCTCACAAGGGCTTATAACTGGGTTATCCTCAGCTAATTGCCATGAAAGATCACCCTCAGCAAGGTTCTTTCAGTCCCCGGCAGGAGTTTGTCTTTGGTATTCCCCAAGCAGAGTTTATCATCATTATCTCCAGCGGGATCCATCATTGAAGCCCTCAGCAGGTCTCTTGTCAAAACTTCAGCAAAGTATCTCTTCCACAGAGAAATTCCCCGGCCGATCGTCAAGGATTCATTTTCTTAAGACAAAAATACATTCATAAACATTTCACATTTTCATACATCCTGCTTACATACATGATGAGTGCATACAACACTGTCTCATGTTAAAAACATCATGCATATCATACATCATGACATTGCATACAACTTATGATTTGCCTTTTCAGGGAAAAAGACAATCCCAAAGACAATTACCTTCAACTGTCACAGTTCCAGATTCGATACCTGTATCTAGCCAGGGCACATCTGAGAGTGATCAGTTTCCGGACTCGATTCCTGTATCTAGCCAGGGCACGTCTGAAGAGTTCGAAGATTCGATTCCTGTATCCAGCCAGGGCACATCTATCAACTACAGCATTTCCAGATTCGATTCCTGTATCTATCCAGGGCATATTTGTTGACCACATTTCCGGACTCGATTCCTGTATCTAGCCAGGGCACGTCTGAAGAGTTCAAAAATTCGATTCCTGTATCCAGCCAGGGCATATCTATTGACGAATATTTCCAGATTCGACTCCTGTATCCAGCCAGGGCACATCTGTGAACAACCGATTGTAGATTCGGTACCTGTATCCAGCCAGGGCATATCTACATAAAGAGATGGAAGATCAAACACCTGTAACAAGCCAGGAAAACATCTGTCTTTCTCAAATACACAAGTTCTCGCTAAGGAATCTCTTATGCGATCAACACTTCCAAATGGCATCTATAAGCCCATTCCCGACAAGGTTCTGTCACATCTTCAGATGGCATCTATAAGCCCATCTCCCTATCCACCACGTCTTCAGATGGAATCTATAAGCCCATTCCCGACATCACATTGTTGATACTCCAACATGCGAGTGCAAATTTCCGGGCACTCTAGTGTCCAATCTCCTTTTACCCTCGAGTCACGAAAGGCAAACTTGCCAATCTAACTCTTCAAGTCCAAGAAGATTGAACAGGGGCAATTGTTGTACCCCAAAATTTTCCCTCCCATTTCCTCAACATTTTCTCATCACCAGACCTTTGAAGATCAAGATCCAATTAGGGGTTCCTCTGCTCAAGATTTCTCCTTACACTGATGGACCCAAATTAGGGTTTGTGTTTAAACAAAGATGTTTTGACCTAAAATGCCTAAGATGACTTTCATGCTTCATATTGGACTCCCAAGTTTATCCATACCAAGTTTCAAGTCCTGATTCCAAGTCTTACCCAGTCAATTGGACAGTTGACCTAAAAATCAGCTGTATTGGGGAAAAAGTCAACTGTGGCCAATTGACAGTCAAATCTCATGAAAATTGACCCACATCAGCATTATGAACTCATATGGACCATTTGATCAAGTTTGGATCATAATTCCACAAGAAATTTGATCAGATCACCAAAAGGGCAAAATGGTCATTTTTAGGGTTTTGACAGCACAAAGGCAATTTTTGACTGTTTGACCTAGCCAATGGCAAACCTAGATCACATATGGACTCAAGGACCCCATGGAATTGTCTTGACATGCTCAACAAACTCAAAAGATCCCAAGTATACAAGATTGACAGTTGAATTTCCCAGTCAATTGATCAATTTTGACTGTACACTGAAAAGTCAAACTTTGACTTTTTGGTCAAAATCAAGAGTCAAGATTCATTTTTCATCAAAATATGCCAAGTCATGAAACTTGTTCACCAAGAAACCAAGAAATGCAAACTAGGGTTTAAAATGGAATTTTTCATAACTTAGAATTTTTCTAAGTTATGGAAAACCCTAATTTTCTCCCAACTTTGCCCCACTTTTTCACCATGATTCATTTGGATTCAAACAAAAGTCAAAACATGAAAGTTATAGCTTGTTGCATAATCTACAACTTTTATTCACAAAGTTTTCTCATTTGAAGCTTGTATCTCAAGTTACAAATTTTTGAATAAGGGCACTAAACCATTCTTAACTTAGTGAATTTTTGACCTATTTTGACAAGTTTTTCTACCCCACTTCAAGGCCATTTTCCATACACTTCCACTTGGAATTTCAAATTGCACTTCAAAGATGGATTGTAGTACACATTCCAAGCTTTCCAAAATGTCCAATAACTTCTCAAACAACCTCATGGTTAGGGAGAATCGAATTTCACAATATAGCAAAAACTCACTTTTGAATTGGCTATTTTTCATGTTCATAAGTTATGCAAACTTCTCAAAACCAGCATGCCCTTGATTACAGGTCCTTAAACCAAGTTACACTCAATAATTTAATGCTTGTTCATTGTGTCAAAGTGTTATTCTATGAGTTCAAGTATTATATACAAGTTTAATCCATTTTTAGATAAAGCAAAATAGCCATTTTTGAAAAGTCATGCTTTATGTCAATTGGTAAATCAAGCAAGTACAAACCAAATCTCTTTAGCACAAGATTATGAACAAATTACTCTGATCAAGAGAAGTTTTGCAGCAGGATTAGGGGTCCTCTACATGCCTAGAAACACAAGTTGCCTTTGTTTGCTTAAGAGTGAAGAAACATTGCATAACTCATACCAACTACCATATCAGCTCAAAAACAAAAGAACAAAGTTATCAAACACATTTCACACAACACAACCAAGCTAATACACGAGCCTTTATCCTTCAAAACACCATCCATCTCAGAATCACTCTCAAACTGCAAAAACAGGGCAAGCCCTGCAGTTTGAGTGCTATCTCTCATTTCTCTCGAGCTCTCTTGCCCAAATCAGTTCACACACCTTCCATACCATCTATGCAAGCTAACCAAAAACAAAAGCACGATCTGTAACACCTCCAAGCCACTTCACCATTTTTGTTTTTCTGTTTTGCAGTAGAAGTTCTCTAGCACGATTTAGGGAGTTTCAAGACAAAGTAGAACTTGGAATAGCATCCTTACACTTCAAGGAAGCTATACAAATCATCATCTTGCTCTGAAAACTCCTCCATTGCAAAGCACGATTCCAACTGAACAGGTATCTTCATGAAGTTCTATCTCTCTTATTAGGCGTTGTTAGTTTTAGGTTTGTGAAGAAAATATGTCACAATCATAGCCCTGAACATGCCCATATAGCTAGATTTCATTTATGTTATGTGTGCTGCAAGAATTTTGAGTCTGAACATGGCATAAAAGTTAGGTCAGAAATTGGGGGAGAAGAAATTCTCCCTCATCTTAGAGAGTTAAGTCAAGTTCTTTACATGGTTGAATTCGTCTTCTCATGCTCTACACTTTTCATGTTATGAGTTTTGCTTGAAAGTCCAGGAATCAAGAGATAGAAAACGCGTGGGTGATGTTGTTCAGAGGTTGAAGATGACTGGTTCTGGGTTGGGCCTGGAATACTTTTCTTATTTGCACCACTCTTTTGCTCTCACACCCCCTAGGCCCATTTGATTTATTTTTAATGATTTCTGACTTTTTCTTTTTTTGATTGATTCATTTATTTTTTCTCATGTTATTAAAAATATAAAAATCCTTTTTCTCACCATTTTTTAATTTATTAGGTATTTATATGATTTTCTTTTGATTAATACTTAGATAAATAAATATATATACATTTCATTAAAATATTGAGAAATAGGTAGAAATACTTTTATTTTCATTTTTATTTTATTATACCCTCTGAAAATATTTTACATAAAAAATACCTTTTTTTTAATATTAAAAATTATTATTATTTATATATATAATTCATATTTAAAATAATACATGTATATACATATATTTTTAATATATTTAGGGTAAATACAAATATATACACTTTTGGTTTTTTTTTTATTATTAATATTTAATGTAAAAATACATTTTTGACAAATACTTTACTTTATTTTATTTTGTACATAATAAATAAATACTTGCACATATTAAATAATTAATGCATTCCATTTAATAAAAATTAGGGTTTTTCCCTAAATACAAAAATACTCCAAAAATAATATCTTTTTATTTTCTTTTTATTTTACATAAATAATCCTTTTTTTTCATACATATAAAAAACCCTTTTTTGCATTCTTGCATATTTGTTCTATTTTTATTTTATTTATGCAATTAAATTACCTTGCAAATATTCAATATTGATGTAATAGCTTAGATTCAATTTCCTTGTCAAATACCTCCCCATTTGAACATTTGTACCCCCCTCCCTATATTATTGTGTTGTAATAGCGTAGGAATTTAAAATTCGCACTTTATCGCATTCTAAATATACAATGCTAGAATTAGGGTTTATATGCGAATAAAAAAAATGAACAAAATAGTTGGACCTAATATAAGACAAACAAGCATGAAAATTGACACACAAATCACACTTGCACCCCCTAGGGTATTCCACTTTGTTGCCTTCAAATAAATGGGCCATATTGCATGTTAGGTCTCTTTGGGCAAAATAAACAAATCAAATGACCATAGTCCCTCGATAATACTTTTCAAAATATTGTCAAACAAATGATCAAGTCCCTTAAAGAAAATGCCCAAAGATACTTGACACCGTTGCAATTATGGTCTAAACGATGACCCACGCCCGTCCCTCTCACATCCTAACATGAGATTGTCCACTAAATACAATGGTGGAACAAACTTATTAAAAGGGTTAAAACATAGCAATAAACTTTGAGAAATTTAGGAGTAGATAACCTCTTAGTTGCTTGAATCAAACTTGCAAAAACAAAACACTTGCCTATTTTCTAAAACACACCTCACAACACTTTCAAAACAACTTTCAAAAACAAATGAAAACTTTTTCAAAAGACATACACCTTTGTATACATCCCAACATGGATCATTACAAAGGTTGCCACCACATTGGCCTCTTTTCAAAATATTTTCAAACCCATACACACACAAGCACCATTTAAAACAATTGAAAACAAAAGGCAAGTGATCTAAGAAAGTAACTAAGAGCCCATGGATAACCATGGATAGAAAGGGTGCTAATACCTTCCCTTTCTATAATCAACTCCCCGAACCCAAGAAAAATCTCAAAGGTTTTTACTGTGCTTTTTTAAACCTTTCCTTAGGATAAAATAAAAAGTCGGTGGCGACTCTTGCTCAACCGAAACATTTGCGAAAACAAACGCAAAACCATTGTCAGTTCTCCCACCGTATCACAGAACTGGCGACTCTGCTGGGGAAAATTTTAAAAGTGGAGTAACCTTAGGGCTTAGATCACCCTCTTGCATGACTAATTGTTTGAATTGTTTGCTTTATACTTTGGTTCTATTTGTTTGGGTTTGCAATCCTACACCCGGATTTTGGGAAACATCCATAGATAGCAATACGTTGTGGAAACTGTGCGGGGTATACTGACACGGTCGAAGCAATAGCTATATTAGTGCGACATATTTGTGAGTACCGGTAACCCTTGAGTTCAATCAAGGAGAGTACGGGGCCGCTGAGTGATGTCACTAAGCACTAATGACCTAGAACCTTACTTGACCATCTTGGCCTTTTATTAGGGGTAGTGAGATGACCGGCTTTGGTGCAGTCCGAAGTTGGTAGATACTCGATACTACACTCATTGAGGGTTGTTTTCTTGGAATATTTTGGTCGCTAGTTAAGTGGCTAAACCAAAACAATGAACAATGAAAACAATCCAGTGATATTGATCTCCTTAGAACCCGGTTACTATTTATAGGACAGGTTTTTAAGCCAACTACACTCAAGAGGGTACTTACCTATGAAACCCCATGCAAGCCTGAAACTAGGGTTTGGTGTGTTTTGCTTGTACATATGTTTTGTGCATACATCATAAACATCATAAAACATCATATGCATTTACTAACCATTTCAAGGGTTTTGGATCTTCATCTTTGTTCTTGTTTTGTAGGACATGGAAATTCCTCGCAGAAATACCATTCAAGTCAACCTTGTGAGAATCTCTCCTCAACTCAAGGAGATCACCTCAAGGATTCCGGAAAACTCATCCTTCAGTGAAAGACATGGTAGACTGCTCAGCCTAGTCAACACCAACATTGAAGAAGACATGATGAAAGTGCTATTCCAGTTCTTTGACCCTCTTCACCACTGCTTCACTTTCCCTGATTATCAGTTGGTACCCACTTTGGAGGAGTTTTCTCAACTCCTAAGAATTCCTATCCTTAATCAACTACCCTTCAACGGTATGGAAAAGGAACCAAAGCCGGAAGATGTTGCTCGAGCATTACATCTACAACCATCCGACATCAAGGGGCATTGGGAAACCAGAAGCGGCATCAAAGGATTCTTAGCAAAATTCTTGTTTGAGAAGGCACAAGAATGTTGGAACTCATTGGACCTACAAGCCTTTGAAGAGATTGTGGCACTCCTTATCTATGGGTTGGTCTTGTTCCCAAATCCTGACCAATTGGTAGATGTCAACGCTATCAAAATCTTCTTGTCCAGAAATCCAATACCAACATTGCTTGGGGACATCCTTCACTCATTTTACACACGAACAATGAGAAAGAGGGGTTTTCTCATGTGCTGTACTCCTATCCTTGCAAGGTGGTTTATTTCGCACCTTCCACAATATGTCTTGAAGAATGACCAAGGTACAAGGTGGTCCCAACGGTTGATGACTCTTACTCATTCTGATGTGCATTGGTGTTCTCGGTCCAGAGAAAATGTCATCATTGTCGATCGTTGCGGAGAATTTCTTAATGTTCCTTTACTTGGAATTAGAGGGGGTATCACCTACAACCCTTGCCTAGCTTTGAGGCAATTTGGATATGCACGGAGGGATGGCCCTCATGATATGTTGATTCCTAGCCTAGTTTTTGACTTCGACAACGATGCGCAAGGACTTCGCCAAAGATTCATCAGAGCTTGGGGAAAACTCAACAAGGTTGATAGCAAGACTCTGGGACACAAGAACTCCATCCCTCTTGAGCCCTATCTCAAGTGGGTACGAGCCCGAGCCCAAAGTCTAATGATGCCTTATCCTAATGTACTCCCAGTGATTAAAGAGCCCGTCAATGAAGGAGAGGTTCCCTACACCATCCTACATCCAGACATGCCTACATCGTGGGAGGAAATGCAGAAAAGTTGGATTCAGCTCAAGGAGGAACGGAATACTTTTGAAGCTAGCTACTATGCCAGTGAAAAGAAGGTTCTAGAGCTTACCCGCCGACTCCACGAGCAAGAGGCCCTCAATACCTACATCGCACCAAAGAGGATGCGCAATGTCTTTCTGCCTTAAGAAGTTTATTTTGTAATATTTGGCCCATGGGGCATTTATGTACTAACAAATTTCTTCTTATTAATATGACGTGCGTTCTTCTTTGTCTAAAACAACTTTGAATGGTCTAAATCCTTGAATGCATTGCATACATAAGCATACCATTCATCATGTGCATGAGCAGGTCTCATTCCAGGTTTCCTTATCTGTCTGCTGTTTATTTCAGTAGAATGGATCTCGAGCAAACAGTCAAGGACCTACAGGCTCAGAATACACAGTTCCAGCAACTCCTGATGACCTTGGCTAAGGGTCAGGAGGATATCAAGACTCAATTGGGGAACAAAGACCCAGTGAAGAAGAAGAAAAAGAGACTCGGGGTGGCTACTTTGGGGAGAAGATTTGACGGAGAAGCTCGAAGAGTGCTTGAATTTCCTCCTACTTCTGATGAAGGGACTAGTAAGAGAGATGGAGTTGCGATGCCTTCCGAGTCTGATGCGGAGGAAGAAGAGGTTGAAGAGGATGAAGATTATTCTGACCAGCAATACCCTCCAGCTGATGATAAATACAAGGGTTTAGAAGACAGATTAGCCGCCATGGAGCTACAGAGAATTCCGGGTTTGGATTTTGAAGACTTGGGTTTGGTTTCCGGGATTGTGATTCCCCCAAAATTCAAGGTGCCAGTGTTTGTAAGGTATGATGGGATGTCCTGCCCCAAAATGCATCTTAGGTCCTACGTGAGAAAGATCCAACCCTATACGGCAGATAAAAACCTCTGGATTCATTTCTTTCAAGACAGCCTTTCTGGAGCTCAGTTGGAGTGGTTTTATCAGCTAGAAGAAACCAGTGTCCGGAATTGGGAAGATTTGGCCATCACTTTCTACAAACAATACCAATACAATTCTGACCTTGCCCCCACTCGTACCCAACTTCAGGGTATGTCGTTAGGAACAAGCGAAGGATTCAAAGAATACGCACAAAAATGTAGGGATTTGGCTGGCAGGGTGCAGCCTCCTTTAACCGATCGTGAACTTGTTGATATGTTTCTAGGAACCCTATCTGGGCCTTTCTTCAATCATCTAATTAGTAACTCTTCCGCGGGGTTTACCGATCTGATCTTAACGGGCGAGAGAATAGAAGCTGGCATCAAGTCAGGAAATATTCAGAAGGTTGTTGCTGCAAGTACTGAGAAGAGGCCGTTTAAGAAAGAATCAAGTGCCGTCTATGGTCCTAGAAGGCAAGTCAAGCCAGAAAGTCGCCAAGCCGTCAATGCTCTGGTCATTTCAAAACCTGCTGCTGCTCCTCAGCAGTACAATCAACAAAGAAGTGAAAGGCCCAAGAGGCAGTATACTCGGCTGAGTATGACCTTATCTCAAATTTTACCCCAACTGTTATCAACCAATTTGGTTACCACCAAAGAAGCTCCTAAAGTCGTGAATATTGCGTCTCCTAAGTATAACCCAAATGCCCAGTGTGCTTATCATTCTGATAGTCCCGGTCACACTACTGATGATTGCTGGGCCTTGAGAAACAAAGTGCAAGATCTTATCGATGCGAAGGAAATTCAGTTTGAAGCGCCTGAGAGACCAAATGTTGTAACTGCTCCTATGCCCCAGCATAGGGTAAATGCCATTGAGGAAGAATTGTATGCTGTTTCGGTGAATGAAGTTGTTACCCCTCTTTTGACTGTTAAGAGGAACTTACTACTAGCCGGTTTATTTCCAGGTTGTAGTAAGGGTTGCCTCCTGTGTGCTCTTATCCCTACCGGTTGTCCACTGCTGAAATCAGGCATCCAAAGCCTGATGGATAGCAAGGAAATTCTATTCAAGAAAATTGCTATTCCGTCTGTTTCCGTTGAAGAAATATCTGTTGTCACAATCTACAATCCTGCCAAAGCTCCCGTAAAGAAACCAGTCCAAGTCATGTCTGTTGCACCCATCACTATTACTGTCCCGGGGCCTCTCCCGTATGAGTCTGATAAAGCTGTTCCATGGCATTATGGAGCCGACGTGTATGTGCTTGGGGTGAAGCAAGAGTTCAACACCAATACCAGTATCAGTAACATCACTGGTCCCGCCAAGATTACCCGCAGTGGTAGGCTCTTCTCGCCTGACATTGCACCGCCAGTTATCCGAAAACCTCTCACCATCACACCCGCAAGTGTGCATGTTCCAGTTCAAGTTCCTGTGTCTACTACTGCCGCCGAGTCTTCTGATAAATCAACAAGAGATTTGTGCTGATACTTCTTCTAGTGTTTACCAACATTCCTCCAAATGGCATCTATAATCTCATTCACCATCCATCTTCGAGTGCAAATTTCTAGGCACTTTACTGTTCACTCATCTTTCACCTTCAAGTCACGAATGGCGGATTTGCCAATCTAACTCTTCAGGTTTAAGAAGATTGAACAGGGGCAGCTGTTGTACCCCAAAATTTTCCCTCTCTTTTATCAAATATTTTCTCACAAATATCTCTCTTGGTTCAAGACTGCACTAGGGTTGATCAGCTTAAGACACTTCCTTAAGCACTGATGACCAAAATTAGGGTTTGAGATTGCATAAGGATATTTGAACTTTCAATGCTTAATATGACTTTCATGGATCATTATGGACTCCCAATATTACTCATGTCAAGTTTCAAGCCTTGGATCACACTTTTGCTCAATCAATTGAGCAGTTGACCTAAATATCAACTGTATTAGGGAAGACGTCAACTATGGCCAATTTAAAGTCAAACTTCATAATTTTTGATCCACATCAACATTATAAACTCATATATATATCATTTGATTAAGTTTGGAACACAATTCCTCAAGAAATTTGATCAAATCATCAAAAGGGCAAAATGGTCAAAATTAGGGTTTTGATTGAGAAAGGGCAATTTCTGATTTTTGACCTAGCAACTGGTCATTTGGTTTGATGCATGATTTCAAGATTTCAATTGCATCATTTTGACCTATTGGCAAGACCTAAAACATTGCTCAAGATCAATTGGATTGATAGTGAATTTTCAGTCAACTGATCAAAAAGTCAACTGTACACTGAAAAGTCAAACTTTGACTTTTTGGTCAAAATTCAATGTCAAAAATCACAATTCGTCAAAACATGTCAAAATATGAAACTTATTCATCAAGAAATTAAAAATTCAAGATTTCATTTTAAAAAGTCAAAGTTTTATAACTTGAAATTTTTCTAAGTGTTTAAAACTTCATGTTTTTTATAACTTTAGGCCAATTTTTCGCCATGATGCAAGAGGATTCAGAAGAAACTTTCAACATGAAAGTTGTATATCTCCATGATATATAAAACATTGATTTATACAATTTATTCTAATATTTCTTTGATCTCAAGTTATTAATTCATAAAGTCATGATCCTGAAATTGAACACTTAGTGAAATTTTGCCCTAGTTATGGTCAGGATTTTGACCTAACTTCATGGCACTTTTTCATATAGTTCCAAGGGGATTTTTCAAAAGTGATTCAAATAGGGGTTGTAGATCACATTGAAAGCTTTCCAAAATGTCAAAGAACTCCTTGCGATCATTCTTGATCAGGGAGAATCAAAGAGATGAAGTTAGGGTTTTCACACTTGAAATATAAGTCATTTTGTGATGAACAAGATTCAATTTCAAACCTATGCTGCATAATCTATACATTACAGGCCTCAAACTTGTTAGGAACTCCATAATTAATTTCTTGCACATCTGTTAGAAGTCTCAATTCAAGCATTTAATGCAAAGCCATGCTTTATATCCATTTTGGGAAGAAAGTGCATAATGCCATTTTGATAAAGTAGCTTTTTGCACAAAACTTGTTCTTGAGCCTTGCAATTACTTTCTTCTGTTCATACATGTCCTATAACTCAAGAGAAGCTTGTCTAAACACTTACAATCACTCAGCCTATGCTTTTACTTCCTCTTGATACCATACTTCCCACTTTTCTTCAAAATCAAGTAACATAACAACCAGTCTAGAACTTGTACTTCTGACCCTCTCAAGTACTCAAGCCTTTTTCTTATACATATACAAGTAATTTGTCACAAAACACACGCATGCTTGAGCCCTAAAAAGAGCAAGAACTCAGATTTGCATCTCACACCTCCATTGTTGCATATTCTGACCAGAAATCCCAAAACCAAAAATTACTCGTGCGTTTCTTGGCTTCTTACTTCCAAAAGCTTCCAAGCATCACACACAAACAATCCCATACCCTGTTACAGTTCTGTAACACCATATTCCTCCATTTCCAAGTTCAAAAACAGAGTATTGCAAGTGGACTTCTCCAGACCATTTCAGCCATTCTCCTACCAAGCTAATCATTGCATTAGCTTCCTGGGACGTCAGTGTAGTTATTCTGATCATCACAAAACCTTGAGGAATGCAGAAAAAATATAACACCCTGAGCGCGCGCCTGTTAATATTAGAAAATTCAGAAAAAATATAAAAAACATTAGATTTATATTTTGACATAGTTTATTTAGTTTTTACAATTAAAATTATTTTTATTTAATCATACTTTATCTATTTTACTAATTAATTTGTAAATTTAATTAGAAACTATGGTTTTAATTATATCTTTTACAATTAAAAAAACATTCTTTTAAAACCAAAAAATACCAAAAATATTTTACAATACCATACATTATTTTCAAGACAAAAAAAGACATTAAAAATACTTTTCTTACAAACTTAATTTCTTTTTCTTTCTTAATCAATTAATATTTAGATTAGGGTTTTATCTAATTTTCTTTTCCTAATTATTTTAGGTTTACTTTTATTAATTTAACTAATTATTTACTTTTAGTTAATTAGGTTAAAACTAAACCCTTTTCCAAAAAAAATCCAAACAAAAATCCATTTTTCTCTTCATTTACATTCTTGTATATTTATTCTTTTTGTACATTATTTATCCAAATTCAATATGGTTGTAATAGATAATTAGGTTTATTTTCTTGCAATCCCCATTTTTAATTTATACACCCCCTCCCACAAGTATTGTAATAGCATAGTAATTTTAAATTCCGCAATTTATCGCTTTATATACAAATGCTAGTAATTAGGGTTTTGAATGAAAAGATTAAAACCAATCAATTTGAAAACCTTAATCAAAGATAAAACCAAGCATGAAAAACAATATACTTGCACACAAGCACCCCTAGGGTAAAATCCACTTGGTTGCCTTACAAAATGGCCATGTTATGCATGTGAGATATCTTAGCAAAAACAAACGAACACAAGATCATAGTCCCTCGATGACGCTATCAAAAGTTGCCTTTCAAAATGATCTTAGTCCCTAAATAAAGATGATAAGATACCTTGCAACATTTATAATCATGGTTATACGATGACCCACGCCCATCCCGTTCACATCTAAAGATAGGGTTACTTACCAAATTAATAGTAAGATAACAATGTCAAAGGAAAGATAAAATAAACAAGAAAGACTTTTGAGTAGGTAGAATGTTCCTAGTTACTTGCTCAATTTCAAAACCAAAATATCCTTTCTATTTTCAAAACAAACACCAAACACTTTCAAAACATCTTTAGAAACTTGAAAACATTTTCAAAAGATCAACACTTTGTATACATTCTTACAAACGAGAATCATTGCAAAGTTTGCCTAAACGATGGCGCCTTTTTCAAAATACTTTCAAAAACCACACAAAGCATATTTTCAAACAAAAGCAATTGATCTAGCAAGTAACTAAGATCCCATGGGAAACCATGGATGAAAAGAGTGTTAATACCTTCCCTTTTCATAACCTACCCCCCATACTCAAGAAATAATCTCAAAGGTCTTTCCTGTGCTTTTTCACCTTTCCTTTTGGATAAAAGAAAAGTCGGTGGAGACTCTTGCTAACTGCAACATTTGCGATAAAACGTAAAACACCCAAGTCAGTTCTCTCACCGCATCAAGTGGCCATCCTTGACTAGTGCTTGAGCATTTTTGAATGACGACAAAGAAGTCTCAGGTTTCTTTCTGTCTTCATAATGGGGAGTCTTGATCATCTAGACTGTCTCAAAAGCCAGAAAAGGCGTCTCATGAACTTCTCCCCCAATCTCCACATATCGTAACAAAGTCAGATGGCTCACGATATATTCTTCCTCACCACAAATAGTTATGGTCTTTCCCTCTAAAGGATACTTGAGCTTTTGGTGAAGAGTAGATGTAACAACCACAGCTATTTGAATCCATGGGCGCCCCCAACAAACAACAATATGTTGGCTGTATATCCATCACATAGAAAGTAACAGTAAAAACCCGGGGACCCACTTTAATAGGTAAATCTACTTCTCCAAATACGGTTCTTTTGGACCCATCAAAATCTTTCAAAACCAAATCACTGGGATACAACTCCATCCCAGAATAGTCAATTTTCATTAATGTAGTTTTTGGCAATACATTCAATGAAGACCCAGTGTGTACCAATACCCTTGTAAAAATTGTTCCCTTGCACTCCATGGAGATATGGAATGCCTTATTGTGGTTGCGGCCCTCAGGAGGGAGATCAAAATCAGTAAAACCCAAACCATTTCCAGCGGATATGTTGGCACAAACCGTTTCAAACCGGTCTGCTATTATTTCTTGTTGCACAAACTCATTCTTCAAGAGTTTCATCAAAGCATTTCTATAAGCTTCATAATATATCAGCAGAGATAAAATAGACATCTTAGAGGGCGTTCGGTGCAGCTGCTCTATGATGTTGTAACCACTCTTTCTTATTATTCTCATTAGCTCTTCAACCTCTTCATCGGGAGCTAAAGAAGTCCCAAGCACAATAATTGGTTTGGGCGCACTAGTTTGCACAGGCTCTTGACTATCAGTCATTACTTATTTTCCTTTGGCCTTAGCCAATGCATCGATGGCTTCTTGAACATTGGGATGGCAAAACACCTTTCCGCTTCTTGTTAGACGACCCTCGCCATTAAAATTATTAATATCAGCATTAAAATCTTCAACAGACTTTTTCTCTGAAGGACCAACTTCTTGTTTCACTCCCTGGTAATATACTTTAGCACCATAATGCCAAGGGACAAATTTATCACTTGTATATGGTACCGGACCGAGCAAAGTGATTATCAAAGGAATTGTACTAGCAGTAACAGGAATGCTACTTCGAGTGTACGAGATAGAAACCACTGCAATATCTTCTGTAGAAACTTTCATGTACTTCTGAATCCTATCAAATTATAGGGAACCATAATTAATCAACTCCTGAATACGGGCTTTCAAGTTATCGTAACCCTTCGAATTTTCTAAACACTTGAAATAATCCGGACCACAACCAGGGAAAACACTGTTATCACTTAAGTATCTCTTGACCAAAGGCAGAGGTGTGTCACTTGATTTACATCCATAACCAAATTCAGAACTTCACTATCATCAATGATAGCATTAGCAGCTGGCCTATCATGTGGTGGCATTGGGCGTTGAATAACATTCGGCCCAGGAACAACATCAAATTGGATAGCTTTAGCATCAAGTAAATCTTGTATCTTATGCTTTAGAGCATAAAAATTCTCAACAGTATGACCTACACCACCAAAATGAAATTTGCATCTAGCGTTAGCGTCATAATTAGCTGAGAGCCTATCAGGATTAACCGACAGATTTCTCAGAGTGACCAAATTTTCCTTGAGTAGGTGCTGAAGAGCATCTAAATAAATCATAGGAAAAGGATCAAATATTCTAGGTTGCCTTGACTGTTGATTGTTCTTACGAAATGCATTTTTCTATCTTTGTTGCTACGGGTGTTGTTGCTGAGGAGAATTCATCGGAATAGTCATAATATTGACCTGTTGATGCTGATGATTTCTTTCTCTTCCTAGGTGAGCGTGAACACACTTGTTTCTCCTTCCTTTTTCCTGGGATAAGCAACAAAAGGTTTTTTATTTCCTCCACTTGAGGAACTGCCAGAGTTACTAACATGGATCCTTCCCAATTTCAGACCAACTTCTATTCACTCACCAGCCATAACTAGTTCCACAAAACCTGTAGAGGTACTTCCAATCATACAGTCATAATAAGGCCCTTTCAAAGTGCTCATGAAAATATCAATGAGTTCTATTTCCATTAAAGGAGGTTGAACCCTAGCAGCTAGCTCACGCCATTTCTGAGCATATTCTTTAAAAGACTCATTTGGTACTTAAGCCAAGCTCTGCAAGTGAGTGAGATTTGGATCCATGTCAACTTTGTACTGATAGTGCCTAACAAAATCCTCATCCAAATCCCTCTAGCTTATAATATGTGACCTCTATAAACTCATGTACCATTCCAAAGAGACACCTGACAAACTATATTGAAAGTAGTGGATCAACAACCTTTCTTCCTCAGTATGTATAAACATTTTACGATAGTAAGCTCTGGCATGAGTATTTGGGCAAGTAAGCCCATTATACTTCTCAAATACACGGGGCTTGAATTTTTGGGAAACCCTCACCACAGGCACTAGACCCAAGTCATTAGCATCCATTCCTAGCACGCCTTGACCTTCTATAGCCTTCCAATGTTCCTTGAGCATTTGATACTTGTGATCTTCAGCAGGAACACCTTGGTCAAAATTTTGCACAGAGAACTGATCCTTATTATCATACTCATTATCGGTCAACTGATTGTTCCTCCTGTTTTGACGTCTTTCTCTAACCAAAACAAATCCAGGGGGTGGTGGAAAGTGTCCTTGATTGTTGTTGAATGGATTATAAGGATGTGGCCTGACCTCAAGATTATTTCCAATCCCATCCCCAAGGCCAACAGAGATATATTCAAAAAAACCTTAGTTACCATTTCCTTCCTTATTCCTCCTAGGGTATTCCATAAGATCCCTCAACTAATCATGTCTCCTATTCATATTAGTGATAACCTCCATGAATTGAGTCATTTGGTTGGCCATCTCAGCTCTCATTTCAGTGAGTTCAACTTGAACCTGTTCCATCTGTCTTAGTATATTGTTTCTGGTAGAATAATGATGAGTAATCATCTTGAACTCTGGTAAGAAAAGCATAATCAAGATATAAGAATATTGGTCTTTGAGAAAACCTGTAATGTATGAAATGCATGACATGCATGATATGTTAGTCATTTCAAAGGTATCCAAGATTTTTGTCAACCCCTAAAAATATTACACAAACAATGATATGAGATAAAATCAGATAACAACAAGAGATATAACAACGAAAATTGACTTCATTCATATTAAAACAATCCCCAAGATCAATAGAGTATTCGTACAAGAATGAACCAAAATACATATTGAAATATAAAAAATCTCATCCAACAATATTTATGGTGATCAAATGACATCAAAAGAAAACAACAATCAATGTGGTGGATCTCTGATCTCTGTGTAGTATAATGGTCCCCCTTGCTGGAAGTACCCTTCACTCCACTCTTTGGTTTCTTTGAATAATTTCGTTATCTTTTCACGATCTCGTCCACGTGTAAAGCTATCAATCACCACATCTTTCCGAAATAATTGTCCTTCCAAATACACACACTACTCCAGGAAGCGATCACACTCTTTATATTCTGGAAAAGGTATAGGAATGGGCGCACCTTCCATATCCTTTATCTTGTCTCGGTGTCTGGCATTTTCTTTCATTACCTCGGTCATCTGATCTTTTGTTTCTTCTAGATCTAACATAGCATCTTTGAATTGCTTCCCGAAATCTTTGGCTTTTTCCTTGTTTCTATTGTTGGCCATTTGGAACTTCCAGGTCTCTTGACGATTTTTCTCTGCATCGGCAAGGGAAATCTGATACTCCTCTGTAGATATAGAATAGTCTTCTACCCCATGTCTTCTTTTGGTCTTCCTACCTCCAACACTACCTTCACCTTCATATTCTTTTAGATGACGGGCTAGTTCTGTTTTCCTTTCTGTTAAGAAATATATTTCTATTTTTTTATCTTCAAGGATCTGATGAAGATCCTTATTTTCCAACTGCACTTGATAAAAACATTCTTTAGGTACATCGTGTTGTAGCTCAGTGGGTTAAAGATATAAGGATACCTCCCTCTCAAAAGGTAACATAAGGGTTTTGAACCTTTCTTTCACCCAATCCACATAAGGATCAAAAGCTAACACCTCCTTCAATCCAAAGAACTCTTTTCCTTTCCTAACAATATGGTCCCAAGCAATTTCTGCTTTCTTCAACAATTCAAGGTCTTCCCTTATTTTGCAATACACAACTTCAACTTATTTATCTATGGGTGGGTGCCTTATAGCATAGCCTAGATGGCGAAGAGCAAGTACCAGATTGTAATTAATAATCCCTTATGTTCCTATGAGTGGAACATTAGAGAAACCTGCACAGTTAAAGATTACCTCAACATTATCAGCCTTGATTTTGTACCACTGAATATCAAAAGAGGTGAGTGTCATTACTTTGGAAGCCCGAGAATGAGGATTTTCCTTGAATGGTCCCTTTGAGGGCAATTTTACCATGAACCATTTGTAAAGCATCAATACACAAACACCACGACTCCCTTCTTCCTATACCTGGAGTGAATGGCATGGTAAGTATCAGCTAATGAGGTAGGTATCAAATTTTTATTCATGAAAACACATAAAGCAGCCAAGTCCACTATCTCCTTAATCTCAGGGAAGAGGACAACCCCATAAATGGTAGCATTTAATAATTCATGATAAGCATCTCAAAGTCCCCTGCTTTCCATTTCTTTAACCTTTCATGCCAAGAAATCTATTGGAAGACCACAAGTGAATATTACGCCTCCACTTTCCTTTGACATCACTAAGGCTCAAATAAAGAACCTTAGCAATAACTTCATAATCAGGCTCAACAGGGACCTGGACAAATGGAGTGTGATTAGTTATTCTGATGTGGATAAGATGAGAATACTCCTCAAGAGTGGGCATCAACTGATAATCATGAAACGTGAAATAATGCAACTCCAGATCATAAAATTGTAGCAAAGTCTGGACAACCTTATCATCAACTCGGGAATCCACCAAAGATAGGAGATTCCCATATTTTTCACCAAAAACACCCAAATGTTGACAATTCATGAGATCTTTGAGCTCTTCAAGAAAAGGCCAAACACTTTGACGGAATTGGTAGCTGAAGTTATCCCTCTTGGTCTTCATGACAATATCAGTGTTGTCTGTCATTCTTAGAGGAAAAGAAAACACTGGAAAATCCTGGAAATGACAATGCATATGCAGGTTAATCATTTTTTGTACATCATTTTTTTAAAAGTAAATATGCTTATGATGCAACATGATATGACCAAGGTTTCCAATAAACTTGGACATTATTGTACTGTTGTGTAGAGTCATAGATTCAAAGGTTTGGGACGGTCACCAATAATAGTCACCAACAGAACCAAAGTCATCATTAGAACTAGAGTCAACAACAGAACCAAAGTTACCTTCAGAACTAGATTTCCTGTAACACGGTGGGAGAACTGACTTGGGTGTTTTGCATTTGATCGCAATTGTTGCTGATAGCAAGAGTCGCCACATAATTTTCTTTTATCCAAATAAAGGAAAAGGTGAAAAGAACATGAAAGACCTTTGAGATTATTTTCTTGAGTTCGGGGGGGGGGGGGGGGGGGGGGGGTAGATTATGAAAAGGGAAGGTGTTAGAACCCTTTTCATCCATAGTTATCTACGGGCTCTTAGTTTCTTGCTAGATTATTGCTTTTGTTTGAAAGTGTGCTTTGTGGTGGTTTTTTGAAAGTATTTTTGAAAAGCGCCTTCGTTTAGGCAAACTTTGTAACGATTCTCGTCTCTATAAGAATGTATACAAAGTGTTGGACTTTTGAGAATATTTCATGGAAAGTGTTGGTGCATTTGAAAAGGTGTTTGTGTTTTGAAGATGAGAAAGCAACTAGGAACATTCTACCTTACTCAAAAGTATTTTGTTCATTCCTCTCTTCCTTTTATATTGTTATCTTACCATTGATTGGTAAGAAGCCTTACCATTGAAAAGGTGTTATTCATGATAGCAATGTTGCGAGATATCTTAGCATTTCTCTTGAGGGACTAAGATCATTTGTAAGGCGTCATCGAGGGACTATGATCTTGTATTTGATTGTTTTTGCTAAGAGGTCTCACATGCATAACATGACCATTTTTCATAAGGCAACAAGTGGAGTTAACCCTAGAGGTGCACGTGTGCAAAGTGTGTTTGATTGCATGCATTTTTGTCTTTTGATCAGGGTGGTCTACTTGTTGATTTTATCTTGTCATATACCCTAATTACTAACATTTTGTATAAAGTAAAAAAATATGCAGAAAGATAAAATCCTACAATATTACAACCATATTGAATTGCATGAAAATATAAAGGTAAAAATAAGATAAAATCAAGAAAAATGGTCTTTTCGATTTAGGCAGAAAACCCTTCGATTTTGCACTTTCTGGGTCTCTTCAATCTGGCCTGAAAATGGTAAAGGCATGACTTTTTGATTGGGGTCTGGGGGCCAGCATGTTGAGCCTTTCGATTGGGGCCTGGGGGTCAGCATGTTGTGTGCCTTCTGGCTGCCTTTTTCGTTTGACCTGGAGGTTAGTATGGAAGCCAGAGGCTTCGTTTCCAACTTCATGTTTCCTGTTTCTTTCGTTTGAGTTTGAATAGCAACATGGCCTAAGGCCATGCCAACATTACCTTAGGGCCAGGTTAGTTCTTAAAGCATGTTTAAATGTACAAAGAGCAAAAACCAAGAAGGTGGTTAACCATGAAACATATTAAAAGGATGGAAACAAAAAGAAGAACAATAGTATGTACATGTTTGAAACGAAAAGGAATTGTATTTACATGTTATGAAAGAAACAAAAAATTCAAGGCTTAGAAAATCTTACCTTGCTGGAGGATGGAGTGTGTGTTGGACCTTCAAGTTGTTAACTTGAATGCTTCTGGATTCAAAGGGAGGGACCAGAGGTCAGACCTTTGATACTGCATTCGAAAGAGGAGAACAAGCGTGAGGTTCTTCCTGCTGGATTTGAAGGGAGGGACCAGAGGTTAGGCCTTTGGTGTTGGATTCAAAAGAGTAAAATAAGTGAGATGTCCTTTCTTGCTGGATTCGAAGGATAGAAAGATGTAAGGATATTTCAGATTCGAAGGAGGCAAGTATTTGGATTCTAGGTTTTGTGTTTTCACAAGTGTTAAAGTGTTTGAGAATTTTATAGTGTTTGAGAAATTTGAAGATACGTTCCTCTCTTCTTCCTTCTCCTTTTTCTTTCTTTGAAAAGGATCTCTGTATTTATAGAGAAAGGTTTTGGGAAGTTTGGGAGTAAAAATAATAAAATAAGGCTCAGCTGGAAAGTAAATATCCACTTGTGCCATGATAGCAAGATGAATGGTTCAGATGGATTACTTCCTTCAGAAGGAAAACAGGCGCAAGGCTCAAGAAAAACCTTTTTTAAAAAGTAGTATTGTACTATTAAGGGAAAGTTGTCTTGGACAGCAAATGGGTAAAATCCTATTTTAACTTGTATAAACAAATAAATATAGAGTGAGTCATAGGTTTAAGGCCTGAAAAGGGGAAACATGTAGCCTAGCCTATGGGTCTAAAGTTCAACTTGATCCTTTGAATCGAATCCTCCATCTTTCCACACCTTTCGACCAGACTAAAACAACATTTTTTCCACCAGTTATGTATCCTTCGAATGGACCAAACATGTACTCTTTGAATGGGTCTCTTGTGTGGACTTCGACTAAGCCTTCTTCAGCTGAAAATGCCACTTTGAGTCTTTCTGCTTTGACCACTTAGGTCCATACCTTCGACCAAACTCAAAAGCAGGCAAAACTAAATGTTCAACCATGGAAAGCCCTTCGAATGGGCCACCAAATTGTGTGCCATAGTGCAGAAGCTAGGCATATTGAAGGGTTTGCAGATTGATTCGAAGGTGATATGAAGCAAACCTGAAAGTGGATTTGAAGCCAACATATAGGTGTATTTGAAGCAAACTTAAAGGGAATCATTACTTTGTAGGTGCTAGCGTGAGAGAAACCCATGTCTTGTGCATGCAAGCTTGTAGGAGGATTTGAAGTTCATGTTCTGATTGAAGAACACAACTTCCATACGCTGAAGAATGAGATTCGAAGGGTCATGTTCTGATCGAAGAGTAAAACTTCTGTATGTTGAAGAGTGAGATTCGAAGGGTCATGCTCTGATTGAATAGTAGAACTTATGTATGTTAAAGAGTGCGATTCGAAGGGTCATGTTCTGAACGAAGAGTAGAACTTCTGTATGTTGAAGAGTGAGATTCGAAGGGTCATGTTCTGAACGAAGTAAACTTATTACCTTCGATTCTCCCTGCTCCAGCATGATCTGAAGGATTTCTCTAGAGAGCTTAAAACATGTTCTGCCATCACTTTTACAAATTCTGTTTGTACTTGTGTGAAAACTGGCCCAGAAGTTTTGTCTAAATTCTGACTTTAAAATGCCCAGAATTTACTAAGTGTTTTAGCTTCATGAACGTGTCTTCAAGGATTTATAACTTGAAATCCCAGCATTTCTAGGAGAAGTTCTGTTCAGCAATGTTTTAGATCTTATTGAGACCTATAAATTTAATGTCAAAAGTTTTGATTGAATCATCTTGAATCATGATGAAAATTTGGCCCAAAATTATGTAATTATCATATTTTCGTAACACTTAGAAAATTTTCTAAGTGCTTAAAATTTTGAATTTTCAAAGTAATTTTTGACTTTTGATTTCGTGATGAACCAACTTCATGTCTTGATGAAATATAATTTTTGAAACTTGATTTTGGTCAAAAAGTCAAAGTTTGACTTTTTAGTGTGCATTTGACCATTTTGCCCTTGTGAATGACTTTCTTGGAAAATTGTAATCCAAGACTTGAAACTTGACAGAAGCAATCTTGAGGGTCCAGGATGATCCCTTGAGAAATGAGAGGGTAAAGTTTTGGGTACAACAGCTTCCCCTGTCCAATCTTCTTAAACCTGAAGAGTTAGATTGGCGAGTCCGCCATTGGTGACTTGAAGGTGGAAGATGATTGAACACTAAAGTGCCCAGAAATTTGTACTCGCATGAAATAGCACTGATAGTTGATGATATAGGGAATGGGCTTACAAATTCCATTTGGTGACAGAGAGTTGTTAGAGATGGGATTATAGATGCCATCTAGAGTGACTGAGGGGAGATATTAGGATAAATCTTTTGGTTGATTTATACTGAAACAGTAGATGTCCTTTGCCTATTTTTAAGATGGAAGAGATAAATCTAACCAGAAGAGGTCTTCATTTGATGATTGATTTTTTTTTACAAGGAAGAGGATTAGTTGCATGCATATGTATGCATGGCGTAATGATGTTCTCAAAATGAATGAGATTATGATGTATGCATTTGTTATATATGCGACATGGTTTATGAATATGATGTGTTTATTGCAGTGTGTCCTTGTCTGGGAAAGTAAATCCCTGAAAACATGTTGGGGAATCTTGGGAGGTTGAATCCCTAACTATTGTTGGAGAATAAATGCATCTTCAACTTGTTTAGAATCTTTTTGCTGGGAATTCCTGTTCTGTTGTTTGAGGAGAAACTCCGTTGGGGAATATTGGCTTGTTTAAGAAGATTATGTGGAGAGTGTTGATCTCTGCTTGGGGAAAAGAGTTTAGGAGTCTTAGCTACTCGTTGCTCTACTAGGGAGTTATTCTTGACTGGAGAGAATCAAAAGTTAGTTGTTATCTAGTCGAAATCCAGGCTTGGAAGCAACTTGTTGAGGATAAAGAAGTTGATTGTTATCTGGTCGTATTCCAGGCTTCACAGCGACTTACTGGGGAAGATTAAATTCAACTATTATCTGGTCGGGTTCCAGGCTTCGCAGGAAATTACTTGGGAGAGTGAAGTTAGGCTGTTATTTGGTCGGATTCCAGGTTTCAAAAAAATTTTCTGAGGTGGATGAAGTTAATTGTTAACTAGTCGAGCTCCAGGCTTTGCAATAACTTACTTGAAAGGATGAAGTTGAATTGATCTCTCGTAAGTCTAGGCTTCACAGTAACTTGCTTGAACGGATGAAGTTGAACTGATATCTGGTCGGGTCCAGGCTTCACGGTAAATTGCTTGAAAGGATAAATTTGAACTGATATCTAGTCGGGTCCAGGCTTCATAGTAACTTACTTGAAAGGATGAATTTAAACTGATATCTGGTCGGGTCCAGGCTTCACAGTAACTTTCTTGAAAGGATGAAGTTGAACTGATATCTGGTCGGGTCTCGGCTTCATAATAACTTACTTGAAAGGATGAAGTTGAACTGATATCTGGTTGGGTTCAGGCTTCATAGTAACCTGCTTGAAAGGATGAAGTTGAACTGATATTTGGTCGGGTCCAGGCTTCACAGTAACTTGCTTGAAAGGATGAAGTTGAACTGTTATCTGGTCAGGTCCAGGCTTCACAATAACTTACTTGAAAGGATAAAGTTGAACTGATATCTAGTCGGGTCCAGACTTCACAATAACTTGCTTGAAAGGATGGAGTTGAACTGATATCTGGTCAGATCCATGCTTCATAATAACTTACTTGAAAGGATGAAGTTGAACTTATATTTGGTTAGGTCCAGGTTTCACAGTAACTTACTTAAAAGGATGAAGTTAAACTGATATCTGGTCGGATCCATGCTTCACAGTAACTTAATTGAAAGGATGAAGTTGAACTTATATCTGGTCGGGTCCAGGCTTCATAGTAACTTGCTTAACAGGATAAAGTTGAACTGATATCTGGTCGGTTCTGAGCTTCACAGTAACATGCTTGAAAGGATGAAGTTGAACCGATATCTGGTCAGGTCCAGGCTTCATAGTATCGTACCCTAAAATTGTCCTACCTCGATGATTCGAGTTTTCAAGTTTTAAGTAATAAAGAAACGTTCAGTTAATGATGGTACAACAATATCTGATGGCTCATGCTTAGAATTTAAGTCGATCAAGGTTGTTCTTTAATTGAGGAAAACGGGGGCTTTCTAAATCGGAAAGACTCATGAATATGTTCGCGACGCATGTTGGCCCATGGCCCATGAAATTCAAAATAGCCTATGCAACTTAAAGGAAATAGTAAAATTATTATTAGGTTATTAAATCATAAACTCTTTTTAAATTTAAAGTTACTATCAATAAGGGCTACATAAGGGTCCATTAGGGATCATTGTTGTTAGTAGAAAGAAGAAGTGAAAATGTTAAATTTGAAGTCCATTAGACTTAGTTTGGCCCATTTATTTTGGGGTTCGAATAACATAAATGGGGTAGGTCTACAAGTTACAAAGTCCATTAGGGGCTTAGCAGCCCATTTGAAGTTGGTCGTTGTTTTGTTTTTAAGGAAAAAAATTATGGTTAAAAACGATGTTAATAAAAAAATATGAATAAAAAATAAACATTTCGTATTTATTTTTCATTTACTATTGTTAAAGGATATTACGTTGATTATGTACATAATCTGTATTAAGGGTGGTTGGTTAGAAAAAAGTCTGTTGGACCAGACTAGGCCCAATATGCATTAATACACAAAAGATTGTTTTCATTAAACAAGCCCAATTGGCATTGAAAAAACGTATGGCATAGTAAAACAAAAATTACAGAATCTGGGCCCACTTGGTTGGTTTTAGAAAAATTCTTTTTGTTTTAAACATTATTGTTGTTTTATTAAATAGCATTATAATTATGTCATCAATTTTTTAAACGTGGATAGTGTGTTGCTGGATCAAGGAAAAAATATAGGCCAAATTGCTCTTTGTGGCTGTAAACAAAAAAGATTTATGCGTGTTTTTGTTATTAACAGGTACTGTAGGAATCAGTACAACCCAAATCTTCAAAATAAAAAATAAATCTATTCTTACATAGAAGGAAAACTCAGAAGATTGCAGCAAAATGAATCGATATCTCAGAACAAAAACTTATTACAGTCTATATAGAACCAAGTTTCTTTGCAAAATTAAATCTTACAAAATCAAGAAAAATTACAACATGGCTAAATCCAGAAATTAATAAATCCAATCTTCACCAAATACAAACTTGTTATTACAAGAGCAAATCTGCAGAAATTACTAAGATAGTCTAAAATATCCAAGATTACAATCTCAATCATAACTGAATCAATTACAGAGAATTCAATCCCTAAATTTCTCTAAACATCCAGAATCTAAGCCCTAATCTAAATTAGTAACGATTTTCATAATTGCTACAACCCTAACTCTATAAAAATGAAAAGGAATACATAAGAGAGGGGAGGATCGTTTGACAGAAAACAGAAGCTTAGAGACGGAGAGATCAAAAATTGGACAAACCCTTTGTCGTTGGAGATCCGGAAGAAGAGTGATTACAGTTTCCAGATCGGAAACCCTAATCACCCTTGAACATCGTACCACTGACTATCTCACTATCCTCCACGCCTTCAATTAATCCACCACCACATCGTCCGCCGCAACCCCCAAAACTTCATAACCTGCACGTCAAAGAAACCGAAAGAGCAAATTAATGTAAAACAGAAACGTAACGGAACAAATTGCGATTGGAGGTAAATAATAACTTAGCTTTATTTGGTTTGTTGTTTTACTGTTGCGATTTGGGGACGATAGAGGGTTGATGTTGGTGGAGGGTTAGGTGTCGCGCTAAAACACACTAGGGTTGGGGAAGAAAAGAGAGGAAAGGGTTGGAGAACAGAAGGAATAATCTGTGATGTAAGATCAACAGTGAAAACAATATTAAAAAAAATGTGATCTATGCTCTAATACACACCCGTTTATAGTAATAAATGTGCACCCTCAAATATACCCGTATGATCCTCATCGGACGACCGATAGGTCGAGTTTCACCGTAAAGCCTATACGCCTTCGCACACCCGATTGGACGGGCCTGGCTGCAGCGTCTCATGGGCCATGCCTTTTACTTTTGATACCACCCTTCTGTTAGTTTTCTAATCTCTCAAATCCAAACGCACCCCCCTGTCCAGACTTTGTTTTGGGCTTAGCCAGTTAGCTTTTCACACACCCCCTATTTTTACTTAGAAACTAGATTTGCACCCCTGCCTAATTAATCATTTTTACATTTTTATATGTAATTAATATTTTCTTATTATTATTATTATATTATATTATTATCTTATTTATTTATTTATTTATTATTTTTATCATTATTAGTTATAATTACTATTATCATTATTAGTAATTTTTATTTATAGTATTATTATTTATTACATGTAAATATTACTATATTATCAAATAAATTTATTTTTATTAAAATTGCATATATTACTTTATATATTATTGCATTAAGTTTTTAACCATGCATTAACCAAGACGTCTTGCAATTAATACAATAAAAAAATACAAACAAATATCAAACTATTTTAGCGAACAAATTAAGCTAATTAACAGTTCTTTTTTTGCAAATAGGTTTCGAGCTAATTTTGGCTTACTGCGTACTCAGTCAAAAATTTTGCAATCACTACTCCCGACTGAGTGCGAAATGATTCAAAATATGTTCGTAAACCCCTAAAAAACACCAACCCATACGAACTACGAATTGGGACTTTGATTCCTCATAAGAGGATACTAGGCACGCGATCTAAAATCGCGGCGAGTCTTGCTAATTAAAACTTAAAACTCTATTTATCCAAAACCTAAAGCTAGAGCTTAATATCATTGTGAACAAGGTGGATGAAAGGTGCCTAACACTTTCCTTTTTTCTAATTGAGTCCGTAACCTTGAATCTCTGTCTGCGAATTAGGGTTTCCTATTAGATGCCCTTCCTTAGGATAAAAACTAATAGTGGCGACTCTTGATTTAAAAAATAGTTGCTACAGCTGGTGACTCTGCTGGAGACTCTCCTTAAACCCTAGGTTTTAGGTCTATTTTGGGTTTTATTTTTGTCTATTTGCATTAATTTATTTATTGCATTTTATATTTTTCTTGTCTATTTTTTATGTATTTTCTATGTGGCGGGTTTTCATCTCAAAAAAATATATTTTCAATAAACCTTAAAAGAAGGTTCGTCTATTAACTTAGGGGGTATATCATCCCTGCAAGTTTATGTGATGACTTCGCCTAGAGTCGGTGAACTTCCGAAAAAGGAATACTTATCAAGAGATATCCTCTTGACGAGTAGGACTTTGGAAGGTCACCCATGACTCTTTGTAACGGCCTTAACCCAAAACATCATGACGAGACCTTTCGCGACTTTGAGACGAATGTTTCAGTCCGTAAAGAGGCTCCACCTAAGGGAGGCCCTTGTGCCTTGTCCCTATGGTGTTATTCATGATACCCTTAAGGAAACCACCTCCTGGGAGGGTAGACTAACCACATGTCAAAATTAAGGAACCTACCTTCTAAGGGTACTTATCACAAAATCTTGTTACTCAGTCCAACACTTATACATTCATTGCATTCATGTATATCTCATGTTCATCATTTGTTCCTTTTATCTGTCTTATTCACAGGGTACGAAATAAAAGATAACAAAATCAATATTTTTGGTGACTGTCTTAAAAATGGATGCCAAAGGGAAACAACTTGTCTGCGTCAATGCTTACGAGCCTGACCTTTCTGAAATCAAAACTATAAAAGGTAAACTATCTGAAAGAGCTCTGAAGATATACACTCGTTGTTATGGGGATACCCTTGATTTGACTAAAGTAGAAGTATAGATGGATGCGGTCTCTGCCATAGTTCAGTTTTATGATCCTCCATTAAGATGTTTCACTTTTCAAGACTTCCAGCTAGCACCGGCTCTGGAAGAAATTGACAGAATCTTGAATTTCTCCAAAGAAAAGGCTTGTGTAGGTATTGGATAAACCATTGAAGTCAAAGCTTTTGCAAAATGCCTAGGGATCCCCTATCCTGAGTTGATGCAGAATTATCGAAAAGAAGGTCTGATACAAGGAATCAAAAGAATATACCTGGAAGCTAAGGCACTAGAGTTTACTAATTATAAGGAGTGGGAATCTTGTGTTGACTGTTTAGGGCTATTGGTATTTGGTGTAATCTTATTTCCTCGGGTTGTGGACTATATTGACCCCGCAGCCATTAGCATATTTTAGGGAGCGAAAGTCTTTAATACGGATCCTACTCCCGCCTTACTTGCCGACATTTATTACACTTTGCATATGATATACGAAAAAAGAAGAGGTACGCTAAATTGTTGTATCCGACTTCTATATACTTGGTTCATGACTCATCTCTACAAGGAAGACTATATGATCCCAGAACTGACCAGGTGTGAGTGGCCACTGAAATTAAGGTCTCTCACTGCAAACTCAATATTATGGTATGCAAGAAAGTTGGATATTGGTGACATCACTATTAGTTGTGTGGATTTTCCTAACGTCCCTTTGATTGGATCGCGAGGCTGTATTAACTACAACCCTACTCTAGCCCTACAACAGCTAGGGTATCCTTTGGAGGACAAACCTTCAAACGAACAACTCCGACCATTTATCTTCCACAATATGGGTATAGAAGACCAAGGGTTGCTCAACAAGGTTATTCGGGCCTGGAATAAGGTTAACAAAAGGAAGGCTGGAAGGAAGAATGCCATAGCAAGAGAACCCTACACAAATGGGTCCAAGATAGGGCACAAACTATCAAGCTGCCATTTGAGAAAGATCCAGAGTACAAGTTAGAGGTCCCAGAGATAACACCTATATCTTTGGAAGAAGTCGACAATCTGAAAAATGCCTTAAAGCAAGCTCAAAGAGAAGAAGAAGCACTGGAAGTCGACCTCCTCAATCTGACCAAAGAAAAGAAACAGATGCAGCTTATACTTGAGTCAAAGGACGAGCAATTTGATAAAAGTCAAAAGGACCTGGAGAAAGAAAGTATCAAACGAAAGCGTACAACTGAAGGGCTGTTAAGTGAAACGTTCAACCTAGATTCCTACAACCAAAGGTTAGAAGAAGTCGCTGATGAAATCGGGAGGTTAACTAGGTGGTATGAAAAGGTGACATATGACAAAAAGGTGCTAGAGGAAAGTTTGAGAGCCCAAATTCAAAGTCTGGCACAAGCTTCCTTAGATCAAGAGGAGCAAATAAAATACCTCACCACCAAACTCCAAGACAGCCACGAGTCAGAGGTCAAGGCACACCATGAGAGGATAGAAACAGAAAAACTTTTGACTCAGAGACTCGAGAATATGAACATGTATCTTTAGAGCTGCAGGGTCTTTAAAAGGATTTTCTCATCCAACAGAGACTTTACACAGAAATGAGAGGTGAAAAGATGTATTGGGAAGAGAAGTACACTAAGATCTCCCAAGCGGGGAGGGATAATCACAAAATAATCCCATATCTTTACCAGGAATACAGGCACTACAAAGACCAACATGAAAAGCTAGTATTCTTAGCCAAAAATCTCATCGAGGACATCCCTAGAAGTTTAAAGGATGCAGAGAATGTGATGGTTCATCTTCCGAAGGATGTCAAATACTTTCTACAACTCTGTCGGGAAATGGTTGATGGATTCAGAGCACACATCCACAGGCGCGCAAAGGAAATTTAGCTCTTTTTTAATTATGTTTACACAAACAAGTTTTGATTATGATTTGTAATATTTTTCAATATCTGGATTATGTTACTCTTAATAAAGGAATTTTGTTTTCCTATCTCGAAGGCGTATCTATTTTTAAGCTGTTCACCAAATAAAATAATAATTGGATACGAGTATATACCCTAATGAATAAGACAGTTGAAATAAGAATCATTTCATAATCATGCACCTCCATTTGCATACATGAATTTACAAAACACTCGCATGTCATTTTAAAAAAACTCATTTACTCTAAAAATCTTTCCAGTTAAGCCATTGGTAAAAGAAGACCTCCACCTCCTTGGCCCCCATATCAAACAAGGGCCCATAAACAGAAAACAATGGAACAAATCAAGGAGACTAAAGTTGTGTTCAAAGAGGATCTTGATCAGGTGAAGGGTGACGTAAGCTCAATGAAAGGAGATTTGAGCCAGGTTCTTCTAGCTTTGAAAAACATTATCGACAGGCAGGATCAAATCCCCAAGGTAGCCTTTGAAGAAGTAGCCCAAACCGTTGGTTCATCGAGCGGTCACCAACTGAGGAAAGATCCGGAAGCAGGGCTCCAAAAGTCTGCCATGGGCCAACAAGAGGTTGAAACTGAAGGATTCATCCCACCACCGTCGAAAGTATGGGCATCACATACCCTATAAATTCTAACTAATAACACAGATAATTACCTAGACTTGCAGTACGGAGATCATGACCCAGAGGATGCTCCCCAGGCACCCTTGAAGACAATTGGTGCTCATACTGTGGACAACCCACTGGTGATGAATCAGTATAAAGCATTGGAAGAAAGACTGAAGGCAGTGTAGGGCTTCGACGCTTTCGAAGTAGACGCTCTGGAAATGGGTTTAGTCCCTGATGTAGTGATACCACCCAAATTCAAAATACCCGACTTTGGAAAGTACAAAGGGCTCACTTGTCCGAGGAATCACCTTCGTATGTACTGCAGAAAGATGCATTCCCACGCCCATGATTAGAAACTAATGATTCACTGTTTCTAAGACAGTCTAAGTGGGGCATCTTTGGACTGGTACATGCAGTTGGAACGAACACATATCCGAACTTGGGTGGATCTTGCTAATGATTTCTTGAAGCATTACAAGTATAACTTGGACATATCGCCTACTTGCCTGTAACTCCAAAACCTGTCCCAAGAGAAGGAAGAGTCCTTTAAAGAGTACGCTCAAAGGTGGAGAGAAATGACATCATGTATGCAACCCCCACAGCTGGAAAAGGAAGTCGTAGACATTTTCATGGGAACCCTACAAGGGCTTTAATATGATAAAATGGTGGGAAGTGTCACGTCGGGATTTTCAGACTTAGTAACTATTGGCGAAAGAATCAAAACTGGTTTGAAGAGTGGAAAGATATCAGGGGGGTCGCCAAGCACCCCTTAAAATTCAAAAATACCGGCTTCGAAATTCCTGAGAAGTAAGGAGGGAGAAGTCAATGATGTGTCCTCACAACAAAGAACATCACAACTATTGCTAATCCCGCAAGGACAAAGGCAAGACAGGTTTAAAAGGCCACCTAAGAATTTTAATCCACTGCCCATGCCACCAAGCCAATTATTATGACACTTGGTTAAGGCATCCCTGGTGGAAATCAAGCCTTTAGCTCCTTCGGTCGGGCCACTCCCGCAAAGATACAATGCCGACGCTAGGTGTGAATATCATGTAAATTCTTCTGGGCATACCATAGACCAATGTTGGGCCTTTAAGCATAAGGTTCAGGATTTGCTAGAGTCTCAAGACATCACCTTCGACAAGCCTAATATCAAGTCAAACCCCATGCCTCCGCATGGTTGACCGACAATAAATGCAATCGAGGTGGTCACCGACTTTGGGGAAACCATAAAGGCAAAAACCCCTATCAACTTGTTGAAGGAGTGTATGTTCAAATGTGGATTCCTGTTAGAGCATAATAAAGCTTTTGAAACAACTTTGGAACATCTGGTGGATCGGGGGATAGTCCAATTCGGACTATACCCTGAAGAAAAGTATGTAGCCACAATCAGAGGGAAAAAGCCACTGGTAATCCCTTGCCAAGCTTCAAGCCTTACCAAGAAGACTCTAGTCATTCCATGGGGAGAATCAGCAGAGGTCACTAGAGGGGTACCTAAGAAGACCCTCTTAATACCTACTACTCCAAAAGTTATGATGGTGATTAAGGGATCGTCACCTATCCCTTCCTAGAATGATAAAGTGGTACCTTGGAGTTATGAATCAACTGTATACATCAATGGAGTGACACAGAAGAGCGGGTCATCCGCAATTCAAGGACCTGCAATTTCAAACATAGCAGGAACAAGAGGTATGACCCGAAGTGGGCGAATCTACGGAGCCGAACCATCAAAAAAGACAGAGTTGGTTCCAACGAAGGACAAAGGAAAAACAGTTATTGATACAAATCAGGAAATAGAATCTCCGAACAAAGACTTTACTGATCCAGAGGCAGAGGAGTTTCTAAAAATAATCAAAAAGAGTGATTATAGAGTGGTGGATTAGCTCCATCAAACTCCGGAAAAAATCTCCATACTCTCGTTACTAATCAATTCTGAAGCACACCGGGATTCTTTGATGAAGGTGTTAAGTTCAGCTAATGTTGCAAAAGAAATTTCGGTAAATCAATTTGATAATGTCATAGCCAATCTCACATCCGGATCCTACCTAGGTTTCAGCAACAATGAACTGCTGCCACAGGTTCGGGCCCATAATAAAGAACTCCACATTACTATGCACATAGGCACTACCCATCTGTCCAGGGTTCTTACTGACACTGGTTCTGCTCTTAATGTGTTGCCGAAATCAAGTCTTGTAAAGTTTACAATAGACGACGTGACAATGCGATCAAGTTCTACGATAGTAAAGGCATTTGACGGTTCTTGAAGCTCGGTACTAGGGGAGGTGGACCTTCCAGTCAAGATTGGGCCACATATCTTCAACATCACTTTTCAGGTCATGGACATTGAACCAGCATACACTTGTCTACTGGGGAGACCTTGGATCCATGCGGCAGGGGCAGTAACCTCGACCCTACACCAAAAGTTGAAGTTCCTAGTAGAAGGGAAGTTGATCATAATTGAAGGCGAATAATACATTTTTGTAAGCCATATTGAATCGTACAAATATATCAGTGCTGACGAAGATTGCATAGCTACCCTATTCTAGGCTTTGGAAATTGCTTCGATGATAACATTACCGGTTGAGAAGTGTAACAAGACTAAAGTGACATCATGGAGAGATCTGCAAATGACTATGGGGGGTGATTCCTCAAAACACTGGGGAAAACTCCCAGAAATTCCTGAGAAAAAGAATTGCTTTGGTTTGGGTTACGAATCGTCAAAGGCTACTCCAAGAGGCAAAACATGTTTTCCTTTGAACCGGGAGATGTTCATCAGTAAAGGAACAGAGCATGGCGGACACATGGAAATTATATCAAGCAAGACCAGTACTAAAAGGGCAACTTACTTCATCAGAGAGGGTGCCCCGGGAGAAGAGCTTAAAGGATAGACTTCTATGGAGATTCCCGAGATATCTTTCTTTTCTAAGTAATTTTTCTTGTTTTGAAAGAACCTATGTCGAACCCGAGGCATAGGGGTTGCTTGTAAGGGTTTTCTTTGTTTCTTATTTCAGATAATATTTATAATTAATAAAGTTATATTTTGTTTTCAGTTAAGATCCTTGTCTTTCTTTTGCATTTATCTATTAAATATAAAAATGGCAATACTTTCTTTGCATATAAATTTTTCAAATTCCAAGCGCTAAAATATGCACCAAAACATGATAAATGTGCAGATCCATGCCCAAAATTACCGATAAAACTACTGCTACGACCTGATATGATTTTGATGTTCCTATCCATCAAGCCGAAGAGGAAGATGATAAAGATCTTGAACTCTCCGAGGAAATGACGAGGGAAATAGAGTGAAAGGCTAATAACATACAACCGTATCAAGAGTCTATTGAGACTATTAACCTGGGCACGGAAGGAGATAAAAAAAAATCAAGCTAGGGGCAATGTTGGAGCAGAGCGTCAAAGACAGGCTAATCAAGTTGTTGCACGAGTATGTGGATATATTCGCTTGGTCCTACAGGGACATGCCAGGGTCGGATACAGACATCGTGGTGCATATATTACCTCTCAAAGAAGGTTGTTCTCCAGTTAGGCAAAAACTCAGAAGAACCCGTCCAGATAAGTCCAGCAAAATTAGAGAAGAGGTTCTCAAACAATTTGACGCAGGGTTCCTAGCAGTGGTAGACTATCCACCTTGGATAGCTAACATTATACCAGTACACAAGAAGGATGGAAAAGTGTGCATGTGCATGGATTACCTAGACCTAAACAAGGCAAGCCCCAAAGACGACTTCCCGTTGCCTCACATAGATGTCTTAGTGGACAATACAGCTCAAGCTTCGGTATTCTCATTTATGGACAGTTTCTCGGGCTATAACCAAATCAAAATGGCGCCTGAGGACATGGAAAAGACTACCTTCATGACACCCTGGGGAAATTTCTGTTACAAGGTAATTCCATCCGGTCTCAAGAACACAGGGGCAATTTATCAGAGGGTAATGGTCACATTATTCCACGACGTGATCCACAAAGAGGTTGAAGTATACGTCGATGATATGATTTCCAAATCCCATACGGAGGAGGAACATATCACACATCTGTAAAAGTTATTTGAGCTGCTACATAAGTTTAGACTAAGGTTGAACCCAAATAAATACACCTTTGGCAATTGCTAGGTTTTATCGTAAGCCAACGAGGCATCGAGGTGGATCCAGACAAGGTAAAAGCCATACAAGAAATTCCCGCTCCAAGGACAAAAAAAGAAGTACGTAGTTTATTAGGGAAATTGAACTACATCTCAAGGTTCATATCGCATCTAACAGCTACGTGTGAACCAATATTCAAGTTATTGCGGAAAGATCAGACGGTAGTATGGAATGACGATTGTCAAACTGCCTTCGAAGCAATAAAACAGTATATACAAGAGCCACCAATCTTAATACCACCAATCCCCAGAAGGCCACTCATCATGTACTTGATAGTGCTCGAAGGGTCAATGTGTTGTGTTTTGGGACAACAGGATGAAACTGGTAGAAAGGAGCATGCAATCTATTACCTCAGTAAGAAATTCACCGATTGCGAGACCAGATACTCACTCCTGGAGAAGACTTATTGCGCATTGGCTTGGGCTACCAAGAGGTTGAGACAATATATGTTAACCTATACTACATGGTTAATAGTAAGAGTGGACCCTCTAAAATACGTGTTTGAAAAGCCAGCCCTCACCGGAAGAATCACACGATGGAAAATGTTGCTATCAGAATATGACATCTAATATGTCACACAGAAAGCCATCAAAGGTAGTGTACTAGTTGATCATCTAGCTCACCAACCACTATCAAAATATCAGCCCATGAAGTTCGACTTTCCCGACGAAGATGTCATATTTATAGCTGACTACGAAATACCAGGACAAGATGAAGGGCCCGAGCCAGGGGCACGTTGGACACTCACGTTTGACGGGGCTTCAAACGCACTAGGTCACGGTGTAGGGGAAGTGTTAACATCTCCCAAGAATCACCACCACCCCTACATGGCCATGATATGTTTTGACTGCACTAACAACATCGCTGAATACGAAGCTTGTATACTAGGGCTAGAAGCTGCCATCGATTTGAGAATAAAGCACCTGGAAGTATTCGGGGATTCTGCGTTAGTCATATACCAGGTTAATGGCGAATGGGATACTAAACACCCTAAACTAATTCCATATAGGGATCATGTTTTAAAGTTAGCTGCGGAATTCACAGAAATCACTTTCAGTCATATCCCACGAGAATAGAATCAAATGGAAGACACCCTGGTAACCCTATCAGCTATGTTCAAAGTGACTTGGCCGAATCATGAACCACGTATTAAAATTATACATTTCGAATAGCCTGTACATTGCCTCGTTATTGAGGAAGGACCCGACACTAAACCTTGGTTTTATGACATCAAGAAGTACTTAGAAAGGAAGGAGTACCTGGAAAATGCCTCTATCATTGACAAGCGAACCTTGCGCATATTAGCTTCCAAGTTCTTTCTAAGTAATGGAGTGGTATACAAAATAAATTATGATATGGTATTACTCAGATGTGTGGAAAAGCAAGAAGCAGATACACTCATGAGAGAAATCTATGAAGGCACCTTCGGGACCCATACAAACGGGCACGCCATGGCTAGAAAGATTCTACGAGCAGGGTATTACCGGTTAACAATGGAAGCTGGTTGCTATCACTACACAAATACATGCCATAAGTGTCAAATCTATGCCGACAGGATAAATGTACCACTGACTCCTTTAAATGTCATGAGCTCCCCTTGGCCATTTTCGATGTGGGGAATTGATATGATTGGTATGATCGAGCCGAAAGCATAAAAAGGACACCGCTTTATATTAGTAGCCATCGACTACTTTACCAAGTGGGTAGAGGCAGCATCTTATGCCAACGTAACAAGTCAAGTGGTTGCGTGCTTTATCAAATAGAATATCATATGCAGATATGGTGTCCCAAGCCGGATAATTACAAATAACGGGTCTAATTTAAACAGCAAGATGATGAAGGAATTATGCGACGACCTCAAAATCGAGCGTCATAATTCTTCACCGTACAGGCCAAAGATGAACGGGCCCGTCGAAGCAGCCAACAAAAGTATTAAGAAAATCATCCAGAAAATTGTGAAGACATACAAAGATTGGCACGAAATTCTCCCCTTCGCTCTGCATGGCTATCGCACTTCTGTACGCACATCAACAGGAACAACTGCTTTTTCACTTGTGTACGGCATGGAGGCAGTACTCCCGGTGGAAATTGAGATGCCATCACTCCAAGTCCCGAGGGAAACAAAACTGGAAGAGGCAGAATGGGTACAAGTTTGACTCGATCAACTCAACCTCATTGAAGAAAAATGATTAACGGCTTTGTGTCATAGTCAATTACATCATAAGAGAATGAAGAGGGCCTTCAACAAGAAGGTACGCCCTCGAATATTCAAAGAAGGGGATCTTGTGCTCAAAAAGATTTTACTACCCTGCCTCGATTCACGTGGTAAATGGACACCTAACTACGAAGGTCCATTCGTAGTCAAAACAACATTCTTTGGAGGTGGTCTCATCCTCACAACAATGGATGGGGAAGAACTACCGCATCCAACCAACGCGGACGCAGTCAAAAAATACTATGTATAAAAATCTCGCTAAGATCAAACCTCCAAAACGTACGACTTAAGCAAAAAAAAAAAGGAGCGTCATGGTGGATCGAAAACCCTAGAGGGAGATCCAGGAAAAAATTAGGGGCATACAAAAAAATTTATCCTGATGGATTGAAAACTGGAAAGGGCAATCTAGGAAAAATTTAGGGATTTCTTATAAAGAAATAAAGGACAAAAAGATTGTGATCTGGGAGCTACGACTACAAACCACGAAGGGAATGATAGATTGGAATCATACAACTCAGAAGCCAAGGGGATAAGAACATCAAAGAATATGGGGGAACGACAGTAGCAATTATCATGTTTTTCATTTCCATTTACTGTTCCAAGACTTTCTGTAATTACCTCTTTCCAGGAATTGCACCTTGTATTCTCGCCCACTCTAGGACATATCAATAAAACATTTGTTTTCATTATATTAGTCAAATCATGTTCTTACTTTCTCAGATTTGTTTACAGAATACTACGATTATTACTCATGAATATTGTCTCGAAATAATTTCAGGGAATTAACAGAATAAAAGCATCCGACAAATATCGAAAAAAACGCTTGGGTTAGAAAAATAACAATGTAAGATCCATGTATACGTCCACGCACTTAACTACCCTTGCGTCTTGCAAACACAAAAATCTATACACATGTCTACGCCTGGATCTATGCATATCTACGTCCATGTCTACGCCTGTATCTATGCATATCTACGCCCATGTCCATACACATGTCTGCGCCCATGCATGCGCTCAACAATACCAAGTCTATGCCTACATCTGCACGTTCACACACAAAGTCTACGTCCATGTCAGCACCTATGCCCAAATTTACGACACAAGGTTTACGCTTACGCTCATGCCTACACATTTATGTGTAGTCCATCAGTTACGTCTATATACAAAATCAATGTTCAAATTTTAACAATACTATGACGACACAACATACAACACCAAGGAATTGGTAAATTCTAAACCAATGGCTTAACGAAGAACGCCAAAAATAATTTTCATAACGTCCCAAGGCATACACACGTCTTACACACATACATTTTGCATATCTAAAGCATACATATAACATACTTGCATACATCCAGGGTTCCATATCGATGTCAAAACACCATACATTTTGCATACATACAACATTCAATACGCATGCATACACATGTATCACATAGCAAACGGATAAACAACTTCATCCTCAGTTCAACTATCTAAGGATCGAACAACGCAATACTTCTCCTACGATTCAACCCGTCGCCTTGGTCTTTATTCTGTGACGCTTTCAGCCTATCACCTAGGTCTCCCCGGAGTGGTGAAGTCCTTACAAGTCCCATTACATTGCCTCTAAGCCGCAGTGTATCTCTCCAGATCTGTATATTGCCTCTAAGCCATAATATATCATCCGACTCGAACACATTTCCTCTAAGCTGCAATGAATTCCCAACTCAGCATGTTGCCTCTAAGCTGTAACATATCCTCAAAGGTCCATTATGTTGCTTCTAAGTTGCAATATGTCCTCGACATTCTGCACGTTGCCTCTAAGCCGCGACGCATGCTCGAAAACCCATTGCATTTCCCCTAAGCTGAGTTCTGTAGAATACCTAACCCATCTTAGCCTTTTAGGTGTAGTACGGAAGCTATGACGGAGTAATCCGGAAATATTTGTCACGCGATACTATGCTCGGACGAGTTTTTCTTGAGAATATTTCTAATTACCGAGTAATCAGGAAGTTGGTAATATCCGAAGGAAGGATGTAGACTCTGGGAACCTCTAGAACCTTGTTCGGAAGGTGATAAATTTTAGACCATACCTTATGGCTAGTACCTTCGACCTCATGCTCGTGACATTGAACCTATGAACCCTATATGTGTGATATTATATGTGATTGTTGCATCATGCATCCATGCACCAATAAGCATCTTTTGAAGGAATTTCATTTCAAGGGACTTAAAAGTTGACCATTTGTGAATATCCTAGGTACCTTTTGGCCATGGATTTTGGAAAAAGACAGACCAAAAAATACAGTTTCAAGGATCCTAAGATAGATGAGTTGATCAGTCTAATTCTTGAGAGTGAGTGTTCTGCAGATTTTCAGAAGAAGTATGGATCCATCATTCTTCTCATAAAGCTTAAGATGAAGGAGGGTATTCTCTCGACCTTGGTCCAGTTCTATGATCTGATGTATCATTGCTTTACTTTCCCCGACTATCAGTTGATGCCTACACTGGAGGAGTATTCTTATCTGTTAGATTTACCTATTACCGATTGTGTTCCTTTCACTGGTTTGGAGGGTGAGCCAAAATCACACGATATTGCTGCTTTGATCCATCTGGGGAAGTCTGAGGTTGAAGCCCATATGACTACTAAAGGATGGATTAGAGGATTACCAGCTCAGTTCTTATTGGAGAAAGCTCGTTACTTTGCCAGGAGTAAGAGTATAGTTGCTTTTGAGGCCATCTTTGCTCTACTTGCTTACGGGTTGTTCTTATTTCCTAATGTGGACAAGTTTGTTGATATTAATGCTATCAGGATCTTCATGATTAGAAACCCAGTTCCTACACTGTTGGGTGAGGCTTATTACTTTATTTATCTTCGGAATTATTATCGTGGGGGGATGATTATCTATTTTACGCCTCTTTTGTACAGGTGGTTCATCTCTCATATGCCTCAGTCAGAGTCTTTTTGGGATGTCAGGAAGGAACCCCATTGGGCTCCTAAGATCATGGCACTTACTCACTCGGATATTTATTGGTATCATCGAGCTTACTAGGATGTAGAGATTGTCGACAGTTGTGGTAGTTTCCCCAATGTGCCTCTTCTTGGTACAAAGGGGGGAATTAACTATAACCCTGTTCTTACACAATGACAGCTTGGTTATCCGATGAGGGATAAGCCAAATAGCATTCATTTGAGTAGTTTCTTTCTGAAGGAGGGAGAAGACCATAAGGAAGCTAGGGAGCAGATTGTGAAGGCCTGGCGTCACATTCATAAGAAAAGTATGAAAGATTTGGGCACCAAGAGGGGTTGTTTCTTTGGAGACATATCTTAAGTGGGTCCAAACGAGAGCTATTCAGTTGAAGATGTTGTATTCCCGGGAAACACCTATACCTGATTTATTTGTGAAGACCACTCCTCCCTTATTGGATGATATAGAAGAGCTACAACTTGCTTTAGTAAGGATGCAACAAGAAAAGGATGCTTGGAAGAATAAGTGCCAAACTTTTGAGATTTCCTATAGAGCAGACTTGAAGGAGAAAGACGACTTGATTGAGATTCTTGAGAATCGGGCGGTAGAGACCATGGAGAGACAAGGGGATTTATTTTCTCCCAATCCTCAGCAAGTTGATAGTTGCTCAATTCCTGATTCAGGGGATTGGGAGGAAGTTACCACCAGATATGTTGAAGAAAACCAGAGGTTGGAGGCTCAGATCACCAGGCTTACAGGGAAGCGCCAGCGTATAGAGTGATCTCCATCAGCTTTGCTTCTTAGGGTTTTAGACTTTATTTTCATCTTGTACTCGAGATTGTTGAAACTTGTAATCCATTTCAAAGTTATTATAATAAATTTTTCAGTATCTCAAATGTGTTATTACTTTGATATTTGCAATGTGTCCATAAATCTTTAAGTCCCTTGAAATATCAATAATAAAACAAATCATGTGCATTGCATATCATGCATCATATTGCACATATTTCTTGCATTTGTTATGCATATCCAGGTGTCTTACCAAGCTTTTTTACTTTGTTCAGTAAGTTGTTTCACCATTATAACACTCGAGCTAATTTCAGAAGGAAGATGGACAACTTAGAACAAGAGAATCGTGAGCTTCACGAGGAGGTTTCTGCTTTGAAAGCCGGCATGGCTAATCTTACTGCTCTGATGGAATCTCTGGTGGCTGCTCAGAATCAGCCAGCGTGTTCAACCTCAACCAACGAGGGCTACTACTGAAGCTTCGTCTGTTCCTGTGTCTGCTACTCCAACTATTATTCAAAATCGCATGCCTCAAGGTTATCCATGGGGAATTCCAGAGAATTTTTCACTTGAAGGTTTCAATCTTGGTCCTCGAGAAGCTCCAGTTGTTCAGACTACTATTACTCATGCACCTCATGTGGTGCATGCTGCTCCTGCTGCACCTCCTTCGGTGAATATGATTCCATTTGCTAATGATGATATGTGTCGTCCTTTTCCTACACCAAGTGAAGACTTAGGGCTCTATGATAGAATGGATGATTTTCAAGAGCAGTTTAACAAGATGCAGAGGGAGATGAAGGCCCTCAAGGGAAAGGAATTATTCAGGAAGAATGTGAATGACTTATGCTTGGTCCCGAATGTTAAGATACCTACAAAGTTTAAGGTCCCGGAGTTTGAAAAGTACAAGGGAAACACTTGCCCTCGTGCTCATCTGGTGATGTATGTAAGGAGAATGTCTACCCATACTGATGATCAACGTCTGCTGATTCACTTTTTCAGGATAGTTTGACCGGTGCTGCGCTAAAGTGGTATATGAGTTTGGATAGAGTCAATATCCATACTTGAAATGACTTGGGAGAAGCATTTATCAGACAATACAAATACAACATGGACATGGCGCCTGACCGTGATCAACTCAGGGCCATGGTTCAGAAAGACAGGGAATCATTCAAAGAATATGCACAGAGATGGCGTGAGGTAGCCGCCCAAGTGATTCCTCCCATGGAAGAGAAGGAGATGACTAAGATTTTCTTGAAGACTTTGAGTGCTTTCTACTATGAAAAGATGGTACCGAGTGCGCCAAGTGACTTTACTGAAATGGTAGGCATGGGTATTCGGTTAGAAGAGGTTGTAAGAGAGGGTCGTTTAACAAAGAGTGAAGGTTCTGGAAGTGAGAAGAAGCCACCTTATGGGTTTAATAGGAATAAGGAAGGAGATACAAATGCTGTCATGCAAGAGATGAGAGTTAATCCTCCTAGAAGAAGTTATCAGCGTCATCAACAAGTCACCTCAGTTACTCCAGTTGCTGGTGTAGCTCTAACCACCGTTGCTTACTAGAGACCATCCCAGTAGGTGAATCAAGGGTATAATAAGAGAAGGGAGAGTTATGACCCTATTCCTATGAGTTATACAGTGTTACTACCGGCATTAATTCAGAAGAAGTTGGTTCAAACCCGACCACCTCCCGCTGTACCATCATTGTTGCCTTGGTATTACAAAGCGGACCAAACATGTGCTTTTCATCAAGGAGCACCAGGGCATAATGTTGAGAACTGTTATCCTTTGAAGAATGAGGTGCAGAAATTGGTGAAGTCTGGTATTCTATCTTTCAAGGATGTGGGCCCTAATGTGAAAGACAATCCTCTGCCCAAGCATGAAGGAGTAAATGTTGTGAATATGGTGGCCGGTTATCCAGGCGACTTCTGGATTTTTGATATTCATCTGGTTAAAGGAGATTTGGTGAAAATTCATGTAGACCTCTGAATTTAGCTACTATATGCATGGCCATTCCGGTTGTGCTATTTTCAATACAAACATACAGGGTTGCGACAAGATAAAGGCTGATTTGCAGGAGATGATGGATGAGGGCCTCATCCACATAATCAGGCCTAGGGCATAGTATGAAGAGGAAGTAAACATGGTTTCTGGATGTCTTGGAGAGTTTATCTTTGATGTGGAACATATGAATGAGGATCTTGTACAATTGCATGCTACTTTCTGCCACATGGCTGGTTAGGTGGAACATCAGTATGGATCTTGCCGAATTTGCTGCCTGGACTCCTGAGGATGTTAAATTGTAAGGAAAGGGGTTCAGTTGTTGTTGGATAATGGAACCATCAAGGTTACAGGTCAAAGGGGTGATTACCATGAAGTTGATATGATTGAGGTTTGTTTGGCTAAAGAGGAGTCGGAGGATGAGTATGCCTCTACAGATGACTATTTCTCAGATGAGGATTTGTTTTTCAGAGATGACTCAATAATGATAGATTATGTTGTAGAAGGGGTAAATGTTATTGTGCCTTATTTTAGTGCACCTTCCCATTTTGAAGTTGAGTATCATAGCAAGCCAGTTATTACTCCATTGGTGATTAGTTTGTCGGGTAATGTCCCCTACAAGTCAGATAAGGCTGTAACCTACAAATATAATGATACAATTTTGAAGGATGGTGTGGAAGTTCCCATCCAGCCAATGTCTGATGTTGGAAATATTGCTGAGACTAGTAGAGTGACCCGCAACGGTCGTGTATTTGCACCAGTTATTCGAGGAGATGTTAGTATAGGAAAGAAAATTATTGTAAATGTTGAACCCAAGAAGGTTACGGGTGAATCTAGTGGAGTTACACTAGAGAAAGAAGTGGATGATATTTTGAAGATAATCAAGATGAGAGACTATAGAATTGTAGATCAGCTACTGCAGACTCCTTCAAAAATATCTATCTTGACTTTATTGATGAACTCCTCTGCTCACAGAGAATCAATGATGAGGGTATTAGACCAAGCTTTTGTGGAAAGTGACATGCCTGTAGACCAACTCAACAGCGTAATAGGGAACATTACGTCATGTAATAACCTGAGTTTCTATGATGATGAATTTCCAAATGAAGGAAGGAATCAAAACCTGGCCCTCTATATATCTATGAATTGCAAGAATAATTCACTATCCAATGTGCTGATTGATAATGGATCCGCATTGAACGTTATAATGAAGAGCACACTTATGAAGTTAAAATATCAAGGAACGCCCATGTGTCCAAGTGGAATTATTATGAAAGTGTTTTATGGATCAAGGAAATCTGTTATTGGTGAAGCGGACTTGCCTATTCATATAGGCCCACATTTGTTTCAGATTACTTTCCAGGTCATGGATATTGTACCCGCTTATAGTTGCTTACTGGGACGGCCGTGGATATATGAGGAAGGGGCTGTCACTTCGACTTTACACCAGAAGCTGAAGTTTGTACGAGAAGGAAAAGTGGTAATCATAAATGGAGAACAGGCATTATTTATATCTTATTTGTCCTCTTTCAACATTGTGGAGGCGGATGAAGCTGCTGTTGGAACCCAGTTCCAAGCCTTATCCATTGACAACATAAGAGGAAATGAGAATTCCATGGTTTCACTTAAGGATACGCAGTAGGTTGTGAGTAATGTCCATAGCAATGTTTGGAGACAGATTGTTAACCCACTTGTGAACAAGAATAGAGCCGGCTTGGGGTTCTCTATGAAGAATGATAAAGGAAAGAGCATGAAACCGAAGTCTGTTAAAGGCAAGTATTAAGACATCTTCCGTAGCGGGGGTTATCTTCATCCAACTGTCTCTAGGATTAATTCCATTGTGGAAGATGAAGCAGAGCCGGAAATGCCGAATTATGTGACGCACAGAGTTAGGGTTCAGAACTGGACCACCATTGATGTTCCCTCTTGCATACATGTTTCAAAGTAATTTTTTTTGTTAATCTTTTTGAAAAACTTTAACTCTGCCCAAAGTGAAAGTATTAATATTGTATGGGCTTATCTGTTTGCTGTGACTTTTAAAATCAATAATAAAAGTTGTCTTTGTTTCCCAAATTGTGTTTTTATTTTTTGCTTTTTCTTGGAAATTGGTAATCAGAAAAAACCTTTCAAAATAAATAATAACTAAAATTCAATCTGCATGATCACTTGTTATATGTGTCAGTTTTTAAAAACAATCATAAATTATATGTGCAGATTAATTAAAAAAATCGTTGAATACAATGACCCTGCACCCTCTCCCAACGTTCAATGTCCTGTGTATGGGGCCGAAGAAGAAGACTATGATGAGATTCCAGAAGAGGTCTCACGGTTTCTTGAGCGCGAGGAGAAGTCCATTCGTCCATATAAAGAGCCATTGGAAGTAATCAATTTGGGTTCAAAAGAAGATCCGAAGGAAGTCAAGATTGGAGCATTGTTGCATCCTGATGTGAAGAGCAGGTTGATCGAGATGTTGAAAGAGTATGTGGATATTTTTTCTTGGTCTTACCAATATATGCTTGGTCTAGATACGGATATTGTAGAACACTGTTTACCGTTGAAGCCAGAGTGTCCACCAATCAAACAGAAGTTGAGAAGAACTCACCCAGATATGGCAGTAAAGATTAAAGAGGAAGTTCTAAAGCAGATTAATGCCAGTTTTCTTATGACATCAGTGTACCCTCAATGGTTTTCCAATATTGTCCCAGTATCGAAGAAATACAGAAAAGTTCGCATGTGCGTAGATTACAGAGATCTAAATAAAGCTAGTCTAAAAGATGATTTTCCATTGCCACATATTGATATGCTAGTGGATAGCACAACAAAATTCAATTTTTTCTCGTTCATGGACGGATTTTCTGTGTATAATCAAATAAGAATGGCTCCAGAGGACATGGAAAAAACAATGTTTATCACACCCTGGGGAACATTCTGTTACAGAGTGATGCCCTTCGGGTTGAAGAACGCTGGTGAAACGTACCAGAGGGCTATGACAACCCTATTCCATGACCGAATGCACAAGGAAATTAAGGTATATGTCGATTACATGATTTCCAAATCCCAGACTAAATAAGGGCATGTAGAAGATTTATTGAAGTTGTTTCAGCATTTGAGGAAGTATCGTCTCCGCTTGAATCCAAATAAATGTACCTTCGATGTTCGATCAGGGAAATTGTTGGGTTTCATTGTTAGTCATAAGGGAATTAAAGTTGACCCTGATAAAGTCAAAGCAATTCAAGAAATGCCAGCTCCGAGAACTGAAAAGAAAGTAAGGGGATTCTTCGGGCGTTTGAATTATATCTCCAGATCCATTTCCCACAAGACTGCAACGTGTGAACCAATCTTTAAGTTGTTAAAGAAAGATCAAGGTTGCGTGTGGACAGATGACTGCCAAAGGGAATTTGAAAGTATTAAAGAATATCTGCTTGAACCTCCTATCTTGCTCCCTCATGTTGAAGGAAGACCATTGATTATGTATCTGATAGTGCTAGATAATTCCATGGGTTGTATTCTGGGATAACAAGATAAAACAGGGAAGAAAGAGTATGCCATTTATTATCTCAGTAAAAAATTTACTGATTGTGATCACGGTATTCCATGCTGGAAAAGACATGATGTGCTCTGGCCTGGGCGGCAAAATGTTTGCGGCAGTATATGTTGAATCACACTACTTGGTTGATCTCCAAAATGGATCCAATCAAGTACATTTTTGAAAATCCTGCTCTTACTGGGAGAATTTCCTGCTGGCAGATGCTGTTATATGAATATGACATCGAATACCACACTCAAAAAGCTATTAAAAGCAACCTGTTGGCAGATTATCTTGCTCACCAGCCTGTTGATGATTATCAATCTTTAAAGTACGATTTTCTCGATGAGGATGTGATGTTTCTAAGAGTAAAAGATTGTGAAGAACCATTTCTTGGTGACTGGATAGGCCCGCTCATGTGTTTACAGCAAAGGAGGTAGCGGATGAGAAACCTTGGTATTATGATATCAAGCATTTTCTTCAAACTCAGGGATACCCGATTGGTGTATCGAATAAAGATAAAAAGACATTGAAAAGATTGGCTGGCAGTTTCTTCTTCAGTGAAAATGTGTTGTATAAGAGAAATTATGACATGATCCTGCTCTGATGCGTGGATAGGCATGAAGCAGACATGTTGATGCATGAGGTTCATGAAGGTTCATTTGGAAAACATGCCAATGGACATTCAATGGCTAAAAAGATGCTAAGGGAGGGTTACTATTGGCTGACAATGGAATATGACTGTTACAAATTTGTAAAGAAGTGTCATAAATGACAAATTTATGCAAACAAGGTTCATGTGCCTCCGACACTTCTCAATGTGATCTCTTCCCCATGGCCTTTCTCTATGTGGGGTATTGACATGATCGGGATGATAGAACCCAAAGCTTCAAATAGACACTGTTTTATCTTGGTAGCAATTGATTACTTCACCAAATGGGTGGAAGCTGCTTCATACGCTAACGTTACCAAGCAGGTGGCAGTGCGCTTCATTAAGAATAATCTTATATGTCAGTATGGTGTTCCGAGCAGAATTATCACCGACAATGGCTTGAATCTGAACAACAAGATGATGATAGAACTTTATGAGGAATTCAAGATCTTGCATCACAACTCATCTCCGTACAGGCCAAAGATGAATGGGGCTGTTGAAGCTGCTAATAAGAATATCAAGAAAATCATCCAGAAGATGGTTGTTACTTATAAAGATTGGCATGAAATACTCCCTTTTGCTTTGCATGGATATCATACATCTGTCTGCACTTCAACAGGAGGAACCTCGTTCTCCCTTGTGTATGGAATGGAAGCGGTACTCCTAATCGAGGTTGAGATTCCCTCTTTGCGTGTGATAATGGAAACCAAGTTGTCAGAGGTTGAATGGGTCCAGAACATATTTGACCAATTGAATTTGATCGAAGAGAAAAGGATGACAACTTTGTGTCATGGACAGTTATATCAGAAGAGGATGAAGAAAGATTTTAATAAGAAGGTAAAACCTCGTGAATTCAGAGAAGGCGACCTCGTGCTCAGGAAGATCATTGTTGTACCCCAAAATTTGCCCTCCCATATTCTTCAAGAAATTGCCAAGCCAAGTCACAAAATTCCCCAAGGATTGCCCAGTGCAAAGGTCCCCTATACAGCCAAAATTAGGGTTTGTGTTCTGATCAAGAAAAGGAGGTTTTCAAAGGTCCAATCAAGTCTCATATGCTTACAAATATGGTCAAGTATCCCCATATCAAGTTTCAAGGCATTCAGCTCAAAATTGCACAGTCAAAACCCTAAATTGCACTACAGTCAACTGTAGGGGCAAAATGGTCATTTGGCAGTCAAAAGTTCAAATTTTTGGTCAACATATCATTTTGAAGCCACAAACATCATTTGATCAATGCTTGATCATGATTCTCAAAATTTGGCTCAGAAATCATCAAAGATGCAAAAGTTTCCTTATTTGGACAGCTGAAAAAGTCAACTGAAATTGACCAGGGCATAACTTTCACATGAATTATCAGAAAAATTCCATCCAAAGCTCATTTTGAAGAGAAAGACATTTCCTACAACTCATCTTCATACTTCAAGTCCAAGAAATGCTCTCACAAAAAGTTATCAATTTCAACATTATAGGTCATTTTCAAAAGTCAACAAAAAGGGACTTTAAGTCAAAGGCCATAACTTGAGATTGGTAAATAAAAATGACATGGGACCAAAGGCATTGGTTAGAGGACTCAAAGACCTTTCCAAAATGTCCAAGAACATGAGAAAAGATTAAAAATTGAGCAAGTTATGCCTTGTGGAAGTTGGGAAATTTTTGGATATGTTGAAAAGTCAACAATGGTTCAAATGACCTAAAATTGCTAATGGGCCCATTTTTCTTCCATGATTCATCATTCTAAGCATATGCACGACCACTTGGCCCAAAGGGAAGTATTTTCTCATTTTTTTTATTTATTTATTTGAATTATTATTTATATTAATTCACTTAAATCAAATTAAATATAGGAAAAATACTAACCTAAGTTTTCAAATCTTTTTATACATGTTTTGCCATCAAGATTTCGTGCATAGGTCAAATAGGAAAGAATTGGATTGAGTTGAGCATAATTGACACAAAATACACATGAAAAAGATTCAAAAAGATCCTTAGAAAATCAATTATCAAAAATCATGATTACAAGAGATTTGGTTGAATTTTGTTGACCTAATCTATTCAGTACATAAGCTTGAGTGAAAACCTAATGCTAAGAGACTAAAAGCTGCGCAAGAAACACATTTGCAAACTTGAAATTTTCTCCATAAAACTCAAAACTGAAATCATTGTTAGAGGTTGATTCAAGGCACGAAATTGATTCCAATAGCTTCCTCAAGGATTACTGACCACATTCCAATCAAAAACATCCCTTCAAACTCCAAGAATTGGTAAAACAAAGGCAAACTGTGTCAAGAAATTTTCAGAATCGTGCATCATGATTTAAGCATCTTCTGTAATTTTTATTCATTGGTTCATGATTGTTATCTTGTCCTGAAACTAACCAATGCATTTAATTGAGTTTTTACGTTGTATATATGATTTCACCATTGCCAAGTTCTAGGGTTTTGCAAGCTTCAGATTGGGGCTTTTCACCCAAGGAAAAATTAGCCCACGAAACCATGACCATGAGAACGAGCGTGCTTGGACGAAGAGATTAACATGCTCGCGCCCAATTTATGAGCGTTCTACACCCAATCGTTATTTTCTGGTATATGGTCTTAGGCAACGCGTGAAAACCGTTGCCAATCTTTTATGTATTTCAGGAAAATAAAACGCGATGGAGAAGACGGTGTGGTGGCAAGACGTGACTGGCTTGTTTAAAAATTCGCGCGCTGACTCCCACTAACCTTGCTTTTCTTTTATATTATTTAATTGTTATTATATATTCAGAACGCGCAGTTGGCTCAGTTGGCACGCATCAAGGCTGGCAATACACCTGACCTGGGTTCGAGCCCCAGGTCTCACGCTTTCTCAATAATATTTTTCCAATTATCTTCCCATGCAGGCATAACATTAAGACGCACCATACACCTCAAGATGCAGCCATCCACGCGTCCAGTTGAACCAATTCAAAGGCCAGGATTCATGGAATACGGTGGGTGCTAGTCAACGCTTGGACACGTTACTTGGAAAGTCAATAAGGCCACCTACTCCATGGGCCTGAATTGCAAAACTACACCTCCTACCTGGGGCCTGATACCCCTGTGGTTTGCAACTTCTCTCAAATTTCTCTATTTTTTTTATCCTTGTTATAATTTTTATTTTTTCTTTTAATTACTGTTGTTTAATCAATTATTTTATAAAAATACAAAAATACATAAAAACTCAAAAAAGACAAAAAATGCAATGAATATTTTAGTTTAATATTTTCTTGTAAATAAATGCTTGGAATTTAATTAGTTTAAAATAGGTTGCAATTTTAATTCTTTTCACAATAAAAATAAAAAAAATGTAGAATTAGGTTTAATTGACAGTTTTTATTTCCTTTAATTTTCCTTTTTGCCATAATATTATTTTTTTATTTATTTTTATAATTAAATTTGCATGTAAATTAACTTAGGTTTAAATTAGGTTAAAATTCAATATGTTTCATAATAATTTAAAAAATAATTAGAACTAGGTTTAACATTTCATTTTAATTGCAATTAATTCTTTTTTTCTATAAAATCTCAAAAAAATACTAAAAATACCAAAAAACATTTTCTTTTTTAATTTTAATTTTAATTCCGTATTAACTTAATTTTGCCAAAAGGGTCCAACGCCCATATTCTTAATTGTTTAATTTCGCATATTTATTCTATTTCGTTTTAATAATTATGTACCTCTCCCGAAGCTTTGTAACACTTACCTCTCGCACTTTTTAATTCTTTATTTACTTTTTCCGTCAAATCGGGTCCGGTTTAATTTTGGCGATGTGGACCCGCGCCATTTGTAATAGCTTTAGACTTACTTTTCTCGCAATATTTTAACTGTTAATCAAAAGCATGCAAGAATGAATGGACATAATAAAATCAAGCGTAGATCACTTTAACATGACAAGACAAATATCAATGAAAACGACACACGAATCGCACACACCACCCCTAGGGTACGCCTCACTGTTGCCTTGCCTCGAAAGGTGATCGTCGAGTAGAGGATGTCTTAGTAAGTCCTCATGATCCGGGAACCTGGCATGAGGGTAGCTTCTAAGGTGTCTTCCTATTGCTCTGGTGATCACCATGTCCCGAACCTCGAATTGACCCGAACACCTCCAACGGTGGTGCTACCTACCTCTCAATGGTGGGATGGCACTACTTTAAAGGACATTTACACAGACGAATTCCTTAGAGTAGGTAGGTTCTCGTAGATACTTGCTCTCTTCAAAAACAAACAAAAATCTTTTCACACCGACACTTTTCAAAAGCTTTCAAAGCAATTTTTTCAAACACTCTGACACAAGAGTCGATCTGAAACTTTCAAAGAAACTTTTTTAAAACCCACATTGAAAAGCAAACAAACCCTTTTTGAAAACACATTGAGCAAGTATCTAAGAGCCCATGGATAACCATGGATAGAAAGGGTGCTAACACCTTCCCTTTCTATAACCTACCTCCCGAACCAAGAGCAATCTCTTTAAGGAATTTTTCTGTGCTTTTGTCCTTTCCATTTGGAGAAAATAAAAGACGGTGGCGACTCTTGCTTCCGCGACATTTCGCGAACCAGCGTTAAACAGTCAGTTCCAGATCCACCGATCACAGAACTGGCGACTCTACTGGGGACTCTTTATAAAGTGAGGTGTACCTTAGGGTTAGTTCATAACTGTGTTTTCAATTGCTTTCCTTGTTTGCTTTAAATTGTGGGACTGTCTTGGGAGTTCTATAGATCCTAACCCGGATCTGGGGATACCTTTTTAGAAAGTAGCAACAAGGCTGTGAGGGAACTGTGCGGGGTATACCGACATGGTTGAAACAGTCTGCTACGTTGATGTGTACCGGTAACCCTTGAGTTCAGTCAAGGAGAGTACGGGGCCTCCGCGTGGTGTCATGAAGCATCAACAGACCTTAGGAACCTTAATTGAACTATCTTGGCCTCTTTAGGGTAGTGAGATAACTGACTTTGGTGCAGTCCGAGGTTGGTTGATACTCGATACTACACTCAATTGAGGGTTGCTTTCCTGGAATATTTCGGTCGCCAGTTCAGTGGCTAAATCGAAACGATGAACAATGAAAGCAATCCCGTGATATTGGGACCCTTAGAACCCGGTTACTTCTAATAGGACAGGTTGAGCCCACCAACTTCAAGAGGGTAATACCCAGACCCCATGCTGGCCTAAACTCTAAGGGCTTCTCTTGTGTGACTTGTGTGCCTTCGTACTTGACTATCTGCATGCTTGTTACCTGACACTTGTTTCTTGCAGGACTCATAACAGAGTACCCTAAGTTTCTTGCAGGTTTTGGTTTGTAGTCCTTAATTGGGACTCGTAACAGGGCTACTCACATTACCCCATGCATATCATGACATCATACCATCGCATACATCCTAACCCATTTCAAGGATCTCAAGGGCTTGTGATGCAGGTCATGATGAATCAAACACCCAGCAAGGGGCAAAGGGGATTTATTTTCCTCTAGCCAAGGGTGTCAGGGGCTATGACCCACTGGATATGGTGAGCCTTTGACCCTTGACGAAGGACTCTTAACAACATGAAGTACCTTCAATCAAGTTACTGGTTCTCAGCTCTAACAAGTTTCTCTGTTTACCCCGCGAGATCCTTGAAATCATTGCATGCATGCCATACATATCATTGCATAACAGGTACCTTTTCTCTGCAGGTTACTTACCTTCTTCGCTGTTTATTTCAGCAGTGTCGTCATGAATCCTGAATCCTCAACCGAGCACACTATCAAGGCCCTCCAGGCTCAGAACGCCCAGTTCCAAGGGCTGATCATGAATTTGACCCAGGGGCAACAAGATCTGAAGGCCTTGCTCTTGAAGAAGGAAAAGAAGAAGAAGAGGACTGTTTTGTTCAGCCCTAGACGCAGATCTGGGAACACCCTGCAGGATCAAACTGAGAGGACAACTCCATCTGTGGGGAAAAGCAGTCATCAAGAGGAAAGGATTCCCAGCCCAGTGGTCTCTGACAATGAGATAGATTTCAATGACGAACAGTACCCTCCGGCTGAGGATAGATACAAACAGTTGGAAGACCGGCTCAGTGCTATGGAGATACAAAAGGTGCCTGGCCTGGACTTCGAGGATCTAGGTCTGTCTTCTGGGGTAGTGATCCCGCACAAGTTTAAGGCACCTGCCTTTGCTAAATACGACGGGGCATCCTGTCCTAAATTGCATTTCAGGGCTTACACAAGGAGGATCCAACCCTATACAGCTGATAAAAACTTATGGATCCATTTCTTCCAAGAGAGTCTTTCAGGGACTCAGCTCGAGTGGTTTTATCAATTGAATGGAGCCAACATCCGTACCTGGGAAGACTTAGCCACTGCTTTCTACAAGCATTACCAGTACAATGCCGACCTTGCTCCCACACGCACTCAGCTTCAGGGAATGTCTATAGGTGCAGGCGAAGGTTTCAAAGAGTACGCACAGAAATGGAGAGACCTTGCTGGAAGGGTACAGCCTCCATTAACGGACCGGGAACTCGTTGATATGTTCTTGGGGACCCTATCCGGGCCATTCTTCAACCACCTGATTGGTAACTCATCTGCTGGATTTACCGACCTCATCCTGACTGGCGAAAGAATTGAAGCTGGTATCAAGAGTGGGAAAATTCAAGAGGCCACACCTTCTGACACTCACAAAAAGCCTTACACGGGAAAGAAGGAATCTAATGCTGCATACAGTCAAAAGAGTCGCCGGGATCAACATGCAGAGGCAGTCATGATCTCTGGTTCTGCACCACGCCGTCAACCACAAAGGGGAAACCAGCAAAGGCCGGACGGGCCTAAAAGGAAATTCACCAACATTAACATGCCATGGTCACAAGCATTGCAGCACATGTTGAAGATGAACCTGATTGCAGTAATTAACCCTCCGGCCAATCCTAAGACCTCCTCTCCAAGCTATAATCCAGAAGCTAGATGTGCTTATCATTCCGATAGCCCGGGGCACGATACTGAGGACTGTTGGGCACTGAAGTACAAAATTCAGAACATGATCGATGCCAAAGAGATCGAGTTCGAGCCTGCCGAGACTCCCAACGTGATCACTGCTCCATTGCCAAAACATGGCTAGGATCGAGAGATTTTTGTTCATTTGAATTCAAGTTGTATTTTTCTTTTCTTGTTCAGATAAACAATTATCATGTTAAACTCTTTTATTTCATGAATGCATTACACATGTCTGTCTTGATTTAATTATGTTTACTATGCTTAAAACTGCTTTCATATTTTTGCAATGGTCAACTCTTAATTGAAAATTCTAAACCTCTTGAGGGAGGATGACGAAAACGATACCACAATCTACAGTATGCTTTTGAACAAACCCCGCTGATGAGGTACAGGCATTGTTTCAATCCCTAAACACTGGAGTTATAAGGATGATAATCCCTCGTCAACCCATCAGAGCCAAAGAAGTAGGAGTTTTTATTTTCGAAAATCAAAACCCTTAATCATAACCTGGGGCAGGGTAGTTCTCTCAGTTGATCCAAGTGCACAATGAATGGCACCAAATGAGTTTTTCAAAAACAAAAGACAGTGATGGATCAGAACAATCATAAGGACAGGCAGTCATTATCAAAAAAAAAATCATAAATGAAAAGCCCAAAAAGTCAAAACCAATAAAGAAGACTTACCAAACTGGGGCATCCCGCTGACTGTAATCCCAAAAAGGAAACAGTTCAGGCAAAAAAAGAAAGGGATAACAAAAATCAAGCAAGAGGTCTCACAACCAAAGCAAAAATGACTGCCTATTAAAAAGAAATCATCAACATCTGAACCATCATTGGAACATCAGAACAAAGACTCAAACAAGGTCTAACGCACGATCAACTGAGTTTAGGTTTGGAGAACATCACGAAGAGCGGGTGGGTACAAATAATTTGAGCCTTTATCCCTTGTTTCTTAAACCGTGAACCAGGCCACGATATAACCCTTAAAAGTCCTAGCTGAAGCATGGGTTAGTTCGAAAGCATACTGTTACGAAGGTATCCTGACTCCTGAAGGTTTGCTGTAAAATATTGAGTTGACATCGCACTGTATTACAAAAAATGCATTTTCAAAATTCAAGACAGACATAGACTTTTGCATTCTTAAAATAACCTTGTTTGCATATGACTATTTGTTTGAACAACAGGGAAATTCGCACGATGAACACCTTGTGAACAGAAGTACCTCCAATCAAGGGGCACAGTAGGAGCTTTGCCCATTACCTGGGGCATGGCAAAATATTTCCAACAGGGGCAATTCCCTACATCCTGAGAGCGTGGACATAGTCGAAAAATACTACGCGTAATCAAAGACCCGCTAGGCTGACATGCCTAGGCAAAATAAGGGCTTCCCGGCGAACCAAAAGGGTTCGGGCAAAATGAAGCGGTGAAATGAAAAAACACGTACACCCGGCAAGTCGAAAACCTGAAAAGGCGGCTTGGGCAAAAATGGGTATCCCGGTGGACTGAAAACCCGAAAGGGCGGTCCAGGCAAAAGTTAGGGATCAAAGCGTACGACTATGTTCCGGTATCTCGTCACTTGTCTACCCGGAGATTTGTCAATCACCCACACAGGTATCCTCTTCCCTCACCTCCGAAACAGGGGCAATAATGAGTTATCCAGGCGATCCAATTGCTCTGTCAACCAAAGTACAAAGGACAGATCAACATAAGGATGATTACCATCTACCTTTACAAATTCCAGATCGTGGGTTAACATCCGAAACCAAACAGGACAATCATCCACTTAATCAAAATCATGCAACCCTACACCGGTTCCTTCTCAATTTTCAGAAGAAGTTTTTACACAAACTTATCCAAGTAACCTAACCCCGGTTCCTCTAGAAATCTTACATGGATTTATCACAAATAACCCTACCCCGGTTCATCAAGAAGTTTTTACACAAACTTATCCAAGTAACCTAACCCCGGTTCCTCTAGAAATCTTACATGGACCTATCTCAAGATGACCCTACCCCGGTTCATCAAGAAGTTTTTACACAAACTTATCCAAGTAACCTAACCCCGGTTCCTCTAGGAGTCTTACATGGACCTATCTCAAGATGACCTAACCCCGGTTCATCAAGAAGTTTTTACACAAACTTATCCAAGTAACCTAACCCCGGTTCCTCCAGAAGTCTTACATGGACCTATCTCAAGATGACCTAACCCCGGTTCATCAAGAAGTTTTTACACAAACTTATCCAAGTAACCTAACCCCGGTTCCTCCAGAAGTCTTACATGGACCTATCTCAAGATGACCTAACCCCGGTTCATCAAGAAGTTTTTACACAAACTTATCCAAGTAACCTAACCCCGGTTCCTCCAGAAGTCTTACCTGGACCTATCTCAAGATGACCTAACCCCGGTTCATCAAGAAGTTTTACACGAACTCATCACCAAGCAACCCTACACCGATTCCCTCTCTTCAAGATGCAGTTTTACATGGACTCGTCACCCCGAAACCCTACACAGGTTCTCCCTTTCCAAGAACAAAGTTTTACACGAACTCATCATCAAAGTAATCCTACACAGATTCCTCCTCCATTTCAGATGCGGTTTTACACGAGCTCATCAGTAGGTAACCCTACATAGGTTCCCTCTTTCAACTTACGAAATTACAGTTCAAAATCCCCCCAGGAGAGTCCAATCCAGTTCCCCAGGAAAGTTGGAATTCATCACCCCAAGCAGTAAGCTTATCCCCAGTAGATTCTGGAAGCTTATCCCTCGCAGAGCACGAACGCGTCGTCCGGCTTGATTTAAAGAGTTATTTCCTTAACAGGATATAACTGGGTTATCCTCAGCCAAAAGCCACGGAAAGAGCGTCCTCGACAAAGTCTTCTTATCCCCAGCAAATTATTCTCAACAATTCAGCAAGGCATCCCTCTTCCCACAGAGTATTGCTTCCTAGCATGGTCGCTAGAGTATCTTTTCTCCCCGCAGAACCTTCCATTTGCCAAGTTTATTCCGCAACGGAGTCATCTTCTCCTACCGGTATTCTTTCAATTATCATCCCCAGCGGAAGCAAAATCCATTCTTCAGCATTAGCCCAGGATATGAATTCCAGGCACCCGTCAAGGATCTACTTTTCCTAGACGAAAACATACATTCATAAAACATCACATACATCATTATAGCATGCATAGACGCATTATATCATACAAATCTCATTTATGTTGAGAACATCATTGCTTGATCCATGTCATGCATTGCGTATGACTGACCTTTACCTTTCAGGAAAGATGCAGTTAAATTCTCAATCATATTTCAAGACCTAGACCGTTTCAATTAATCAACTTCGAAGATTTCTTATCCAGTCCAAGGCCTTCTCTAGTCCAGCTAAATCGACTCCCAACAGATTTTTCTGATGAAGACTCAGTAGAAGTTATCCCAGATGGTTCCCTCTCCGACGGTGAGTGAGGTGATAATCTTCTATAGTTCCCTCTCCGACGGTGAGTGTGAGGTGATAGTCTCCTATGGTCCCCTCTCCAACGGTGAGTGAGGTGGTAATTCCTTTTTCAGATGTTTCCCTCTCCGACGGTGAGTGTGAGGTGATAGTCTCCTATGGTTCCCTCTCCAACGGCGAGTGAGGTGGTAAGTCCTTTTTCAGATGTTTCCCTCTCCGACGGTGAGTGTGAGGTGATAGTCTCTTATGGTTCCCTCTCCGACAGCGAGTGAGGTGGTAAGTCCTTTTCAGATGTTTCCCTCTCCGACGGTGAGTGTGAGGTGATAGTCTCTTATGGTTCCCTCTCCGACGGTGAGTGAGGTGGTAATTCCTTTTCAAGATGTTTCCCTCTCCGACGGCGAGTGAGGTGATAATTTCCTTATGGTTCCCTCTCCGACAGTGAGTGAGGTGTTAATTCCTTTTCAGATGGTTCCCTCTCCGACGATGAGTGAGGTGATAATTCCTTTTCAGATGGTTCCCTCTCCGACGGTGAGTGAGGTGATAATTCCTTTCCTAATGGTTCCCTCTCCGACGGTGAGTGAGGTGGTAATTCCTTTTCAGATGGTTCCCTCTCCGACGGTGAGTGAGGTGGTAATTCCTTTCCTAATGGTTCCCTCTCCGATGGTGCGTGAGGTGATAATTCCTTTTCAGATGGTTCCCTCTCCGACGGTGAGTGAGGTGGGAATTCCTTTCCTGATGTTTCCCTCTCCGACGGTGAGTGTGAGGTGATAATCTCTTATGGTTTCCTCTCCAACGGTGAGTGAGGTGGTAAGTCCTTTTTCAGATGTTTCCCTCTCCGACGGTGAGTGTGAGGTGATAATCTCTTATGGTTCCCTCTCCAACGGTGAGTGAGGTGGTAAGTCCTTTTTCAGATGTTTCCCTCTCCGACGGTGAGTGTGAGGTGATAGTCTCCTATGGTTCCCTCTCCAACGGCGAGTGAGGTGGTAAGTCCTTTTTCAGATGTTTCCCTCTCCGACGGTGAGTGTGAGGTGATAGTCTCCTATGTTTCCCTCTCCGACGGTGAGTGAGGTGATAATTTCTTAAATGGTCCCCTCTCCGACGGTGAGTGAGGTGACAATTCCCTTTCAGATTATAAGTGCCTATGGTTCTCGTTCCGATCCTGCGAAGATGGTATTTCCCACCAAGATTTTCTCAACGAGCGTTATTGAAGTTAAAATCACCCAAGGTTCTCTTACCATTCATGCTAAAGCAGTAACCATACCTGGTTCATTCATCATCTTTTGAAGCTCCAGATCCAGCTCCTGTAACCAGTCAGGACATATCTATACCAAACATCTAAAATCAGCTCCTGCAACGTGTCAGGTACTCATTTTCTGTTTTGCAGGTATGCAGGTTCTCTCCAAGGAATCTCCTACGCGATCAACATCCAGATGGCATCTATAAGCCCATCATCCTATCCAGCAATCTCCAAATGGCATCTATAAGCCCATTCCCACCAAACTGCTAACATGTGAGCGCAAATTTCTGGGCACTCTAGTGTCCAATCATCTTCTACCCTCGGATTACGAAAGGCACGTCAGCCAATCTGCATCCTCAGGTCTAAGAAGATTGAACAGGGGCAACTGTTGTACCCCAAAATTATCCCTCCCATATTCTTCAAGAAATTGCCAAGCCAAGTCACAAAATTCCCCAAGGATTGCCCAGTGCAAAGGTCCCCTATACAGCCAAAATTAGGGTTTGTGTTCTGATCAAGAAAAGGAGGTTTTCAAAGGTCCAATCAAGTCTCATATGCTTACAAATATGGTCAAGTATCCCCATATCAAGTTTCAAGGCATTCAGCTCAAAATTGCACAGTCAAAACCCTAAATTGCACTACAGTCAACTGTAGGGGCAAAATGGTCATTTGGCAGTCAAAAGTTCAAATTTTTGGTCAACATATCATTTTGAAGCCACAAACATCATTTGATCAATGCTGGATCATGATTCTCAAAATTTAGCTCAGAAATCATCAAAGATGCAAAAGTTTCCTTATTTGGACAGTTGAAAAAGTCAACTGAAATTGACCAGGGCATAACTTTCACATGGATTATCAGAAAAATTCCATCCAAAGCTCATTTTGAAGAGAAAGACATTTCCTACAACTCATCTTCATACTTCAAGTCCAAGAAATGCTCTCACAAAAAGTTATCAATTTCAACATTATAGGTCATTTTCAAAAGTCAACAAAAAGGGACTTTAAGTCAAAGGCCATAACTTGAGATTGGTAAATCAAAATGACATGGGACCAAAGGCATTGGTTAGAGGACTCAAAGACCTTTCCAAAATGTTTAAGAACATGAGAAACGATTAAAAATTGAGCAAGTTATGCCTTGTGGAAGTTGGGAAATTTTTGGATATGTTGAAAAGTCAACAATGGTTCAAATGACCTAAAATTGCTAATGGGCCCATTTTTCTTCCATGATTCATCATTCTAAGCATATGCACGACCACTTGGCCCAAAGGGAAGTATTTTCTCATGTTTTTCAAATAGGAAAGAATTGGATTGAGTTGAGCATAATTGACACAAAATACACATGAAAAAGATTCAAAAAGATCCTTAGAAAATCAATTATCAAAAATCATGATTACAAGAGATTTGGTTGAATTTTGTTGACCTAATCTATTCAGTACATAAGCTTGAGTGAAAACCTAATGCTAAGAGACTAAAAGCTGCGCAAGAAACACATTTGCAAACTTGAAATTTTCTCCATAAAACTCAAAACTGAAATCATTGTTAGAGGTTGATTCAAGGCACGAAATTGATTCCAATAGCTTCCTCAAGGATTACTGACCACATTCCAATCAAAAACATCCCTTCAAACTCCAAGAATTGGTAAAACGAAGGCAAACTGTGTCAAGAAATTTTCAGAATCGTGCATCATGATTTAAGCATCTTCTGTAATTTTTATTCATTGGTTCATGATTGTTATCTTGTCCTGAAACTAACCAATGCATTTAATTGAGTTTTTACGTTGTATATATGATTTCACCATTGCCAAGTTCTAGGGTTTTGCAAGCTTCAGATTGGGGCTTTTCACCCAAGGAAAAATTAGCCCACGAAACCATGACCATGAGAACGAGCGTGCTTGGACGAAGAGATTAACATGCTCGCGCCCAATTTATGAGCGTTCTACACCCAATCGTTATTTTCTGGTATATGGTCTTAGGCAACGCGTGAAAACCGTTGCCAATCTTTTATGTATTTCAGGAAAATAAAACGCGATGGAGAAGACGGTGTGGTGGCAAGACGTGACTGGCTTGTTTAAAAATTCGCGCGCTGACTCCCACTAACCTTGCTTTTCTTTTATATTATTTAATTGTTATTATATATTCAGAACGCGCAGTTGGCTCAGTTGGCACGCATCAAGGCTGGCAATACACCTGACCTAGGTTCGAGCCCCAGGTCTCACGCTTTCTCAATAATATTTTTCCAATTATCTTCCCATGCAGGCATAACATTAAGACGCACCATACACCTCAAGATGCAGCCATCCACGCGTCCAGTTGAACCAATTCAAAGGCCAGGATTCATGGAATACGGTGGGTGCTAGTCAACGCTTGGACACGTTACTTGGAAAGTCAATAAGGCCACCTACTCCATGGGCCTGAATTGCAAAACTACACCTCCTACCTGGGGCCTGATACCCCTGTGGTTTGCAACTTCTCTCAAATTTCTCTATTTTTTTTATCCTTGTTATAATTTTTATTTTTTCTTTTAATTACTGTTGTTTAATCAATTATTTTATAAAAATACAAAAATACATAAAAACTCAAAAAAGACAAAAAATGCAATGAATATTTTAGTTTAATATTTTCTTGTAAATAAATGCTTGGAATTTAATTAGTTTAAAATAGGTTGCAATTTTAATTCTTTTCACAATAAAAATAAAAAAAATGTAGAATTAGGTTTAATTGACAGTTTTTATTTCCTTTAATTTTCCTTTTTGCCATAATATTATTTTTTTATTTATTTTTATAATTAAATTTGCATGTAAATTAACTTAGGTTTAAATTAGGTTAAAATTCAATATGTTTCATAATAATTTAAAAAATAATTAGAACTAGGTTTAACATTTCATTTTAATTGCAATTAATTCTTTTTTTCTATAAAATCTCAAAAAAATACTAAAAATACCAAAAAACATTTTCTTTTTTAATTTTAATTTTAATTCCGTATTAACTTAATTTTGCCAAAAGGGTCCAACGCCCATATTCTTAATTGTTTAATTTCGCATATTTATTCTATTTCGTTTTAATAATTATGTACCTCTCCCGAAGCTTTGTAACACTTACCTCTCGCACTTTTTAATTCTTTATTTACTTTTTCCGTCAAATCGGGTCCGGTTTAATTTTGGCGATGTGGACCCGCGCCATTTGTAATAGCTTTAGACTTACTTTTCTCGCAATATTTTAACTGTTAATCAAAAGCATGCAAGAATGAATGGACATAATAAAATCAAGCGTAGATCACTTTAACATGACAAGACAAATATCAATGAAAACGACACACGAATTGCACACACCACCCCTAGGGTACGCCTCACTGTTGCCTTGCCTCGAAAGGTGATCGTCGAGTAGAGGATGTCTTAGTAAGTCCTCATGATCCGGGAACCTGGCATGAGGGTAGCTTCTAAGGTGTCTTCCTATTGCTCTGGTGATCACCATGTCCCGAACCTCGAATTGACCCGAACACCTCCAACGGTGGTGCTACCTACCTCTCAATGGTGGGATGGCACTACTTTAAAGGACATTTACACAGACGAATTCCTTAGAGTAGGTAGGTTCTCGTAGATACTTGCTCTCTTCAAAAACAAACAAAAATCTTTTCACACCGACACTTTTCAAAAGCTTTCAAAGCAATTTTTTCAAACACTCTGACACAAGAGTCGATCTGAAACTTTCAAAGAAACTTTTTTAAAACCCACATTGAAAAGCAAACAAACCCTTTTTGAAAACACATTGAGCAAGTATCTAAGAGCCCATGGATAACCATGGATAGAAAGGGTGCTAACACCTTCCCTTTCTATAACCTACCTCCCGAACCGAGAGCAATCTCTTTAAGGAATTTTTCTGTGCTTTTGTCCTTTCCATTTGGAGAAAATAAAAGACGGTGGCGACTCTTGCTTCCGCGACATTTCGCGAACCAGCGTTAAACAGTCAGTTCCAGATCCACCGATCACAATCATGTCTTTTAACTATAATTCTAGGGGCAAGTGGACTCCCAATTTTGAAGGCCCATATGTTGCCAAGAAAGCCTTCTCTGCTGGCGCATTAATTCTAGAAACTATGGATGGCGAGGAGTTCCCACGTCCCATGAATGTTGATGCAGTCAAGAAATACTTCGCCTAAAGAAATAAAAGAACAACTCGCTAAGTTGAAAACCCGAAAGGGAGGCTTAGGCAAAAAGGAGCGTCTCGGTGGGCCGAAAACACGAAAGGACGGTCTAGGAAAAAATTAGAGACATAAACAGAATAAGTTTCCCGCTAAATTGAAAACCCGCAAGGGCATCTTAGGCAAAAGTTAGGGATTTTCTTGGCAAGTAACTACATCAGACAAGACTTGATCATTGAAGCAACAATCTTCTTAGATCCTTACCATACTTCAACGAAAGCTGCTGCTCAGGATTTCAAAAGTTGTTAGAGGGGATAGTGGTCATTGTATCTCAATGTATCTTTTCCATTATATATTACCATTTTCATAACTTTGTAATCATCCATGGAGTCTCGCCATTCGCAGATTACGATTCTATCAATGAAATTTGAGCTTTTACCCAATTCTTTGTATTTATTATTTTATTTAGCTTGCAAAGACTCCATTTATTATTGATAATAATTTTCAAAGCGAAAAGATTAAATAACAAAATTGTTTTTCAAAAAGAATTTACAATTTACTTTTACTTTAGATTTTGTGATTCAAGAGGAAAACAAAAGTGGTGATCCCAGGAACAGACGAACTCTAGTAGTTTTGAGAAGTTTTATTTCCCCCGAGAAGGTTTTCTCAGGATGTTTTTGCTGTATTGGGTTTGTGACTCCAGTGTCCCCAGTCAAGTCTTGGTTCATTTTTCTTCTTTTCTGAGTTTGCATGATATGAAGACTCAGTCCAAGATTCTCCAGTGAAGGTTTCGCTTATTTGATAGAAGTCCTTTCTCCCTAGAGAAGTTGGTACAATAATTACTCTCGAAGAACACGTATCTCTGGTTTCTCCAATGAAGAACATATATTGTTTTCCCCTTGATGATGTGGTGTTGACCTCCTCAATGAAGTCAGCACAAAGTCCCCAGTTAATGTCTCGATGATGAAGCATTATCTCCCGTAGACAAGTCTGTATGTTTTTTCTCCTTTAAAGTGGGCCTGAATTCCCCAGTGAATGTTTTGACGATTTGGTTTCCATCTTCCTTATTCGAAATCAGTTTTTCAAATCTCCAGTAGAAGTGCTACATTTGAAAATATTTATCTCCTCGTTGAAGTCTGAATGCTACTCCCTAGTGAAGCCTAGAGAAGGATGTTATATCCCTATATTTGTACTGTTTTATCACTATATTATGATTCTCCCCAATAAAGTTAAGCCATGCAGTAGGACTTTGCTTCCTCAGTTGGTGCTTACTTTTATTTTGGGATGATCATCTTGGATGTGATATGGCCGAGTGTTGTGGGCGCTCGAGTTGGTTTTGTTTGTTTATCCCCAATATTATATGTTTGTTTTGTCAGCATATACATGATAACACTAATACATTCATACATACATCATGCATATTTAAATTTAGCAAATTATTGCTCATTCACATTCGTTAATATTCTGTTGACATATTACCCTATTTTGTAGAGTTGTGTTATCCTCTTCCCAATAGAGTGTCAGCCATAAGCAGAAAGTGTATATTCTTTCAATTTCCTCACTAAGTTATCCCTCGTGGAAGATTTTTGCTTTAGCCTTCCTGTACATCTCTTTTTCTGGATAGATTGGGTTTCCATCTTGAGTTTATTTCTCAAAGGATGTATTATGTTGACTGTTTTACTCTAGTTTATTTCTGGTTTGAATCTTTGGTTCCACAACAATATTATTACTTTGGATTTCTGCAAGTTTTGAGCATTGGTTTAAGAATGTGCATTTATTTTGCATGAGAAGACTTTATCTCCTCAGCAGGAATGTGTTGGCACCATTCCCTAGGAAGCCATGATTCATTCCCCAGGAAGCCATGATTCATTCCCCAGGAAATCATATTTCTTTCCCCAGGAAGTCATTTTTACAATCCTTCCCATGACAGCAAGTAGCAGGTCTCTTTATTTGAACAACTTGTACTTCCCCAAAAGGTCGACGTTACTTTTTTGCTATCTTATTTTTTAAGTGGATAGTTTGCAGTTTGTTGTAAAATTACTCAAGTGGATGGCAAGTCTTTCAATATCATAGAGATAGTTTGTTGTGGAATCTTTACAAGTGGTAGTCTCTTTATTTGAGACAGCTTATATATTACCCTTTCCAGGTGGAATGCTTTGGTTAAAGAAGCAGTTGAGACCCATTTTAAGTGAAACGCCGGAATTTTGGGAAAACTTGTTATCTTTTTTCCACCTTCAGTGAACGTTGGTAGTTCATCTTCAGTGAACAACGATGCTATGATATATTCTCTTTCTACCTTCAGTGAAAGTTGGTAGATCACCATCAGTGAAAGTTGGTGATTGTTATCTTTTTTCTACCCTTAGTGAACGTTGGTAGTTCATCGTCACTGAACGGCGATGCTATGATATATTCCTTTCTACCTTCAGTGAAAGTTGGTAGGTCACCTTCAGTGAACGTTGGTGATTTTTATCTTTCTTTTACCTTCAGTGAATGTTGGTAGTTCACTGTCAGTGAACGTCGGTGCTATGATATTTCTTTTCTCTCTACCTTTAGTGAAAGTTGGTATTTCACCATCAATGAACGTTGGTGATTGTTATCTTTTTGCTACCCTTAGTGAACATTGGTAGTTCATCATTAATGAGCGACGATGTTATGATATATTCTCTTTCTACCTTCAGTGAAAGTTGGTAGGTCACCTTCAGTGAAAGTTGGTGATTGTTATCTTTTTGATACCCTCAGTGAACGTTGGTAGTTCATTGCTAGTGAACGTCGGTGCTATGATATATTTTCTCTCTACACTCAGTGAATGTTGATAGTTCAGCTTCAGTGAACGGCAGTGCTATGATATATCTTCTCTCTACCCTCAGTGAATGTTGGTAGTTCATCATCAGTGAACGACGGTGCTATGATATATTTTCTCTCTACCTTCAGTGAAAGTTGGTAGATCATCGGCAGTAAACGTCGGCGTTGTTATTTCTTTCCTCTTTCTACCTTCAGTGAAAGTTGGTAGGTCACCTTCAGTGAAAGTTGGTGATTGTCATCTTTTTGCTACCTTCAGTGAATGTTGCTAGTTTATCATCAGTGAATGGTGATGCTTTGATATATTCTCTTTCTACCTTCAGTGAAATTTGGTAGGATACCTTCAGTGAAAGTTGGTGATTCTTATCTTTTTTGCTATCCTCAGTGAATGTTGGTAGTTCATCATCAGTGAACGGAGGTGCTATGATATATTTTCTCTCTACCCTCAGTGAATGTTGGTAGTTCATTGTCGGTGAACGGCAGTGCTATGATATATTTTCTCTCTACCCTCAGTGAATGTTGGTAGTTCATCGTCAGTGAACAGTGGTGCTATGATATATTTTCTCTCTACCTTCACTGAAAGTTGGTAGATCATCAGCAGCAAACATCAGTGTTGTTATTTCTTTCCTCTTTCTACCTTCAGTGAACGTTGGTAGTTTCGCCTTCAGTAGAAGTTGGTGTATCTGTTGATCTTTTTACATCCTCTTTGATTCGGGTCTTTAGATCCACCAATGATTTATTTTCCTAGTTGGGTTCCCCTTTTGATCTTTATTTCCTTTGTTACATCCCCAGTGGTGTTTTGCGTCTCTTTGATTTTTTCCATATGCATTCATACTCATAAGCATTGCATGGCATCTTAGGGCCAAAATAAGGTTTGTTTTATATTTAAGTATCTTCGATCGCGTCAACACGAAGATTTTTAACCTTCGTATCTCCGGATAGAAGAAACTTAAATAAGGGCAGCTGTTGTACCCTAATTTTTTCCCCTAAGATCCCTTAATCATACCATGTTGATTCAATCACAACAAGATCACATTATGGCTTTTGGTTCTCCTCCCTATTTTTAGCTTTGCTCTTTGAGAGATCACCAAGCACCTTGACTTGTTTTTCTTTTGTGATTGTGCATGTTTTGTTTTGACTTTCTTTCTAATTAAAATGCAATTTTGGTTTGTCTTACTTATTAATAATGTAGGTAAAGGCAATGTGGCTTAGCAAGTTGATCCATGGGTTCATGAGTTTATTTCCATGCCTAGTCAATAAAGCTTGAGAATTTCAAACCTCACCATTGAAGTTGTTTTGGAATAAATGGCATGGCAAGGTTTATCTTGGTTCACCATATTTAAAATTTATCAAGATTGATTCAAAAGCACAAGGGGTTGATTGAAGAAGTAGTCATGTTTGGACAAGACTTTGTTCCCCTTGGTCCCAAGTTCATATTTATCTCAATTCTAAAGATATGGAAGTGGTTTTGGTGGCTATGAGTTCTCATTAGCATTCTAAACAACTTCTATTTACAAAGCAAGAGTTTTGGTACAAGAAGATTGTTCAAAAGTGTCAAAGTTCCTCAAAGCATTTTCTTGATCTAGGAGCTAGGGTTTTGAACTTCAAAGAAGTATATCTTGCTTATCTTTTGGTATTTTTGAGTGATTCCAAAAACATCCTTCTCTTCAAAGGGTTATTAACAAATCACTCCAAACGTTTCAAGGAGTTTTCATGTGGAAGAAATTTGATGATGAAGAAAGAGTACAAGTCCTCCAGATGAACCCCCATTTTCCCATGTGTGACTTCAAATGATCATAACTTGGTCAATTTTTATCACCTTGAGTCCACTATTTTTCCATAATTATCTTTAGGATGTGAACTTTATGCCTTCTTTTATGTGCAAAGTGAGAAAATTGATGTGAAATGCCCTAAGGATACAAAAGATTATAGGTCATTACATGATTTTTTGCCAACTTCAACAATTGATAACTCCCTCAATTTTTGGATATTTTAAATCGTTCAAGTTTAAAAATGTCATTCAAGAGGTCTATTTCATGCCATCTTTTTTGTTCAATAGCAAATTCCAAGTGGAAGGCCATGTTTGGATGCAAAACATTATAAGTCACTTTTGAAGAAAAATTTGAAATATTTCTAAGTATGGAAAGTCAACCTTTTTCCCCATCTTTGACTCAATGCAACTTTCAGCACAAGCATCCATTTGATTCCATTCTTTTTCCATTGCAAAGCTTGTAACCTCATCTTTCTAAAGCATCAAGAATCACGCCTTAAGACCCCTTGAGTTGAGAATTCCATTGGTTTGAACTTGGTAACTTAGAACTGAAGTTTCTTCATAAGTCGGAATTTAAAATTCATGTTTTGACCTGTAAACATCAAATTAGCACGCATTTGTGATCTAAACATGTTTAACCAAGTTTCCAAAGTGGATTAGAGCCTTAAAACGCAAGGATTGGATGAGTTTTTATGCAAATCAGATCACACTTTGCTCATACATCAGGTTCACACGATTTCCCTCCAAACTTCATCATTTCACACGCTTGAACATTCCATTTGATTCCCTATAAATAGAGGGTCATCCTCCATTCATTTCCTAAAGCTTTGAGTGCCAAAGACATTATGTGAAAACCACACACGAACCTCAAATTTTTGAAATCAGCTTCGAAAATTCCAGCCTTTTCTTCCAAAATTCTTTGCACATTCATCTTCCTTAAGCATCATACAAACTCTCCAGCACTTAAACCAAGCAAAACGAGCTTTAATTCAAGCTACGAAAGTCTAGTTTCAGATATTCTTTCTTGAACTTAGAAAAGGTATAATTCTCCACCATTTGGATCCAAATAAAGCACTAACCTGTTCTACTCCTTCTCCCGATTCTTGTGCTTCTTACAATTTTTAAATCCATTGAGAATTGAGAGAGAAATATCAAATTGAAGGTGCTCGCTATTTTCTGGGTTTTTTATTCATATCTCTTTCCATACTATGATACGGTGGGTGAATTGACTTGGGTGTTTTGTTTTGAAATTTAGCAAGTAATTAGGAGCATTCTACCTACTCAAAAGTCTGTCATGTTCATTTCCTCTTTCCTTTGACATTGTTATCTTACCATTGATTTAGTAAGTAACCCTATCCTTGGATGTAAACGGGACGGGCGTGGGTCATCGTATAACCATGATTAGCAATGTCGCAAGGTATCTTAGCATTCTCTTTAGGGACTAAGATCATTTGAAAGGCAACATAGATAGCGTCATCGAGGGACTATGATCTTATATTTTGCTTGTTTTTGCTAAGATACCTCACATGCGTAATATGGCCATTTTGCAAGGCAACCAAGTGGATTTTACCCTAGGGGTGTTTGTGTGCAAGTGTATTGTTTGCATGCTTGGTTTTGTCTTTGATTAGGGTTTTCTAATTGATTTGTTTTAGTCTTTCCATACACGCCCTAATTACTAGCATTTATATATAAAGCGATAAATTGTGGAATTTAAAATTACTATGCTATTACAATACTTGTGGGAGGGGGGTGTACAAATTATAAATGGGGATTGCAAGAAAATAAAGCCTATTTATCTATTACAATCATATTGAATTTGTACGAGAATTAAATTAAATAATGTACAAAATGAATAAGTGTACAAGAATGTAAATGTAAAGTAAATGGATGTTTATGGATTTTTTTAGGAAAAGGGATTTTGTTTTAACCTAATTAATTGAAAGAAAAATAATTAAGTAAATTAGTAAAAAGAAGTAAACCTAAATTTACTAGGAAAAGAAATTAAATAAAACCCTAATCTATTAATTGATTAAAAAAGAAATTAAATTTATAAGAAGAGTAATTTTTGGTATTTTTTGTCTTAAAAATAATTTATAGTATTATAAAATATTTGATCTTTTTCTGGTTTTAAAAATAATATATTTTAATAGTGTAAAATAAAATATAACCCTAGTTTTTTTTAATTATATTTATAAATCAAATTAGTAAAATGAATAAAGTATGATTGAATAAAAATATTTTTTGTGTAAAATAAATAAATAAATAAACTATATCAAAATACAAATCTAAATTTTTTATATTTTTTATGATTTTTTTAATATTAAATAAAATATTTAAGAAAACAATTAAATAAAAAAATGAAAAAAGAAAATAAATGGGCCAGGGTGTGAATAGTCAGCAGGGGGGTCAGCAACAAGAAAAAAAACATAAAGGCCCAAGGGAGGCCCAGCACTGCCAAAAAAGAGTCAGAATGCAACAAAAAAAATGAAAAATCCAAAAGGGTACCACTGTGGCTCGAACCAAGGTCCCTCTAGTCACATGCGCGCGCTTCTACCACTGACGTGGCTATACATCCGTTTATATAATCAAAACAATAAATATATGATAGTAAACAAGTCCGTTGCCTGAACTTCATCTTCAACCTCACGCCCATCCAGAGCCTCTGTATCTTATTCAAATCTCAACAAAAATGAAAACTGTAAACAGAAAACTTGTAGCAAATTTCCTCACGATTTCAGAAATGCAAAGCAATAAAATTATAGATCAAAGATAAGCATGAATTTTAATGGCCCTAATCTGAACCCTAAAAATCACAGAAACCTCAATCTTAAAATTATCTAAGCTCAAGCAAAATTAATGAAAACTATGGACATGGTTAGCTTTAGGGCAATGATATCTACATTTTTCATTCACAAATAAACCATTAATGATTCCTGTAGGAAAAGTTCCAAAGTCAAAAAACTTACTTTGCAATAGGGTATCGGGTTTAGAGTTTGAGTAGCTTTAAGTGAGTTTCAATGATTGGATTAGCTTCCACAAGTTCCCAGGAAGCTAATGGGATGCTTAGCTTGAGCTGAAAGTGCCTGAGGAGTTCTGGAGAAGTCAAGGTGCAAGGTGCTGTTTTTAAAAATGGTGGATGATGATGGAGGTGTTATAGTGGTGCTGTAGGTGTTGGGATTGTTTGTATATGTTGTTTAGAAGCTTCTGAAAGTAAAAGGCCAAGAAACACACGAGCAAATTTGGAGATTGGATTCAAAACTCAAAAGTGACAAGTTTTGAAGTGTTTTTGGTGATTATGTGTTCTAGGTGTTTTCAGGGCTTAAGCTTGCGTGTGTTTTTTGGAAAATGGTTTGTGTATCTATGAGCAAAAGATTTTGAAAGCTTTGGACAATCAGAAGCACCAGTTACAAGCTATTTGCTAGGTTACTTGATTTTCAAGAAAAATGGGAAAACAAGTTTCAATGTGAAGTACATGCATGGGCTGAGTGATTGTAAGTGTCTAAACCATTTCTCTTGTGTTATGAGACATGTATGATCAGAAGAGAACAAGTGCAAGGCTCAAGAACAAGTTTTGTGCAAAAAGTCACTTCATCAAAATGGCAATGTGCACTTTCTTCCCAAAATGGATATAAAGCATGGCCTTGCATTGAATGCTTGAAACGAGACCTCTAACAGCTGCACAGGAAATTAATTATGGAATGCCTTGCAAGTTTGAGGCCTGCAAAGTAGAGTTTATGCAGCATAACTTTGAATTTGAATTTTGTTCATCACAAAATGCCTTGTAATTCAAGTGATAAAACCCTAAATTGATCTCTTCGATTCTCACTACTCAAAAGTGATCTCAAGGAGTTCTTGGACATTTTGGAAAGCTTGCAATGTGATCTACAACCTATCTTTGAATTAGTTTTGAATATTCCCCTTAGAACTATATGAAAAATTGCTATGAAGTTGGGTCAAAATCCTTACCAAATTAGGGCAAAAATTTCACTAAGTGTTTTGTTTCATGACCATGTGTTCTTAAAATTATAACTTGAGATCCAAGCACTTTTGGAAGGAGTTGTTTAAATAAAAGTTGTAGATTTCATGGAGATCTACAACTTTCATGTTGGAAGTTTCTTTTGAATCATCATTCATCATGGTGAACATTTTGCTCAAAGTTGTGAAAAAGTAAGAAATTTCCAGCACTTAGAAAAATTTCTAAGTTTAGAAATTTTCACTTTTCAAAATGAAATTTTGAGTATTTGATTTATTGATGAATAAGTTTCATATTTTGACATGCTTTGATGAATTGTGATCTTTGGCATTTGATTTTTACCAAAAAGTCAAATTTTGACTTTTCAGTATACAGTTAATTTTTGATCAGTTGACTGAAAATTCATCTGTCAATCCATTGGACTTGAGCAATGCTTTGAGCTATGTCATTAGGTAAAAATGATTCAATTGGAATATTGAGATCATGCCTTAAACCAATTGATCATTTTCTAGGTCAAAAATCAGAAATTTCCCTTTCCCAGTCAAAACCCTAATTTTGACCATTTTGCCCTTTTGAAGATTTGATCAAATTTATTGAGGAATTATGGTCCAAACTTGATAAAATGATACATATGAGTTTAAAATGTTTATGTGGATCAAAAATTATGAAGTATGACTGTAAATTGGCCATAGTTAACTTTTTCTCCAATACAACTGATTTTTAGTTCAACTGCTCAATTGACTGAGCAAAAGTGTGATCCAAAGATTGAAACTTGACATGAGTAATATTGATGGATCATAATGATCCATGAAAGTAATATGGGGCATTATAAGTTCAAATATCCTTATGCAATCTCAAAACCCTAATTTTGGTCATCAATGCTTAAGGAGGTGTCTTGAGCTTATCAACCCTAGTACAGTCTTGAGCCAAAGGAGATCTTGTGAGAAAATTCTTGATAAATGAGAGGGAAAATTTTGGGGTACAACAACTACCCCTGTTCAATCTTCTTAAGCTTGAAGAGTTTGATTGGTGAGTTTTTCCATTCGTGACTCGAATGTGAAAGATGGTTGGACATTAGAGTGCCCAGAAATTTGCACTCGGTGATGTGATGGTTGATGTTATAGAGAATGGATTAAAGATTCCATTTGGAGGGATGATGGGAAGTTGTTGGAGATGGGCTTGTAGATGTCGTCCAAAAATGATTGTTGAACTATATATGTATGCTGAAACTGAGTGATTATCAAAATGGCGTCTGTGTCTGGAGCGTATCTGAAAGTTGAATCTGAATGAGTATCATGATGGAATCTGTATCTGGAGCATATCTGAACTGTATCTAAAAGTTGAATCTGAATGAGTATCAGAATGGAATCCGTGTCTGGAGCGTATTTGAATTGTATCTAAAGATTGAATCTGAATGAGTATCAGGATGGCATCCGTGTCTAGAGCGTATTTGAACTGTATCTGAGAGTTGATTCTGAATGAGTATCAGGATGGAATCCGTGTCTGGAGCGTATCTGAGTTGTATCTGAAATCTTGAATCTGAATGTGTATCAGAATGGCATCCATGTCTGGAGCGTATCTGAACTGTATTTGAAAGCTTGAATCTGAATGAGTATCAAAATGGTATCCGTGTCTGGAGCGTATCTGAACTGTATCTGAAAGCTTGAATCTGAATGAGTATCAGAATGGCATCCATGTTTGGAGCGTATCTGAACTGTATCTGAAAAGCTTTTGACCATTGTTAATGATAACTATTGATTAACCTTGTCCTGAAAAGGGTAAAGTGTTAGCTAATATGCAATGTAATGTTTTATGAAATGCATGGTGTAATGAGATTGCGATACATGCATTCGTGTTATCGATGTTTATGATATATGGATGTGATGTATGCGTATGTGAGTTAATCTGCTGCACTGCTTATTGGGATTGGGAAAATAAATCCCTGACTGCTGCTGAGGATACGGAGTGCAAGTCTTCATGTTTTGAAGTGTTAGTGAATTTCAACTTAGAGAAATAAACTCTGTTGTAAGGGAAACCCCGTGTACTGCTTGTAAAATCATGTTGGGGAATCTTGAGAAATTGGACGACTTCTACTGGGGATTGATAACTGGAAGCTCTGTTTTGTTGGGGATTAAACTGCACACTATGGGGGACTCTATGGAAATAACTTAGAGAGATTTCCCTATTTCTTAAAGCCATTAGTGATTGTCTTTCGATTTTGTTCATTTGTAAATGGTAGTTACGTTCAAATGCATATGTTCAAAAATAAATCATTGGACGTTTTTGTAAATAAAACATGAGTAAAGAGAAACGGATAGTTTTGCACTTTCAAGGGGATATCTTTGTATTGACTTTGAGTGAGTGTTTTTTTGTACAATGAGACAAACATTCTAGTAAGAGAATTCTATCGTAAAAAATGGAAATTTGATACAAAGAAAAGATAGCTATGTGAAATAATCCCATGGGGTTCCTATTCTGCTACGGCCTTCGTGTCTCTGAGCATCTTATCTATTTGTTGCCTTATCTGAAGCTGATTGAATTGATCAGAACCATCGATTTTGCAGGTTGTTCGTAAGATGATCCAACAGGACATAGTCATACGCTTTAAATCCCTAACTTTTGCCTGGACTGCCCTTTCGGGTTTTCTGTCCACCAGGATACCCTTTTTTGCCCAAGCCGCCCTTTCGGGTTTTTAACTTGCCGGGTGTACAGATTTTTTTTACTTTAACCCTAATTTTTTCCTGAAACTTTTTAGTTCGCCGGGATGCCCTTGTCTTGCCTAGGTGTGTCAACCTAGCGGGTCTCTTATGCGCAATATCTTTTGACTATGTCAGCGTTCACAGGGTAAGATAGGTTGTTTCCATCCATGGTTTTCAAGATCATTGCTCCACCAGAGAATATGTTTTTGATCACAAATGGTCCTTCGTAGGTAGGAGTCCATTTTCCCCTGGGATCACTCTGTGGTAGTATGATACGTTTGATCACCAAATCCGCGACTTGATATACTTGGCATCTGACCTTTTTGTTGAAAACCTTGATCATCCGTTTTTGATACATTTGACCATGACAGACTGAAGTAAGTCTTTTCTCATCAATCAAGTTCAGTTGATCAAGTTGAGTCTGGATCCAATCTTCTTCATTCAGCCCAGCATCCTTCATAATTCTCAGAGACGGGATCTGGACCTAAATAGGCAAGACAGCCTCCATGCCGTAAACCAGAGAGTAGGGTGCTTCCCTGGTTGATGTGCGAGTTATGGTACGATACCCGTGGAGAGCGGATGGTAGCATCTCATGCCAATCTTTGTACGTGAATGTCATTTTTTGTATGATCTTTTTGATGTTCTTATTTGTGGCTTTGACAGCACCATTCATCTTTGGCCGGTAAGGGGAAGAATTGTGATGCTGGATCTTGACTTGCTCGCACAGGGCGGAGATCATAGTATTGTTTAGATTTGTATCATTGTCTGTGATGATCCTCTCCGGGATACCATCATGTTGTACCCCAAAATTTTCCCTCCCATTTTTTATTCAAGATTCTATCCTAGGTCTTCTCGAATACTCAATTTGGCTCAGAAGTTTTATCAAACAAATTCTCTTCCTAGGCAGTAAGTTAATAATTAGGGTTTGACGTTTCTTAAAGAAAATTGATTCTTAAAAGTTCAAATGTCCTTCATAGATCTTCATGTCTCCCCAAGGATTTTCATGCCGAGTTTCGAACCACGCGTCACAAGTTTGCTCAGACAATGGTTAAGACGACTGAAAATGACTCCATTAACCCAAAAGCGTGCCTTTTGCGAGACCAAGTTCAAGCGACTGTAACTTCTTCATTATTCGATATTTTTGAGCGGTTATTTTTGCGTATGACTCTCCTCGATGTCATCTTCAATTTCTCTTCATAAATCAAGAGATGATTACGTGTAGAAGATCACCAAATTCGAATATGTTAGAAGTCGCATCATGGATTTTGACCTACTTTTAAGTAATTGTGATTCCCTAAAATTACAAGATCGTGCTACGATTATTTCTTCATATGGTCACAAGTGATGTCGCTCACGATTTTATCTTCAAATATCAAAAGAAAATTGTGTTTGGAAGACTTTGAAAGTTATCTAATCATCGTAAGTCATTTGTTTGATTTCAAGTGTTCTTAATTACAATTGTTTTTGAAATTTGTTAACTCTATAAGGTTGATGATTGTTCTCAAAGCATGTTTGTTTGGCAATGAAGTTCCATTTTAATCGAGCATGGCGCGCGAGTTCATTTTTGAATGAAAATTTGGTTTGGACGAGAGTTGAAGATTAAGACTGTCATATAGATGACCATGGCTTTGGGTTTGAGTTAACCAAGTTGGAATTAAATTCTTAAAGATTTATTTTGTTTACAATTTTGATTGGAGTACAAGGCGCATTGGTTTATTTGATCACTCTGTAATTTCTTGAAGTTCAAGTTACCAAACCAGGATGTTTTATTCAAAGCATTCAATTGAGAATTGCAAAGTTTAAATCAAAAACTCAAAGTTTTGTACAACAAATTTTATCATTCACAAATCTTCTCAAGGTTTTGTGTTCATTACATTACAATTGAAAATAAATTACAATTTTTTTTGTTTTGTTTACAAAGGATTACAAATCTATTGTTTACAACGGAAGAAATTGTGTTCTTTTTTCAAAATTCATGTTGCTTCATCTTCAAGTAATCAATCCAATTCTCGCTTTCCGTCCACGCCTCATGTTCATGAAACAAAGAAAGGAAAAAGTTATCTAGCATTATGGAAAATTCAAGCAAGAGTTATTAGTTAGCAATGAAAACTCATCATTAGTAGGAATCAGGTTCAAAGGTTTTTGTCTTCAATCATAAGATATCTCCTCCTACTTTTGCAAATCACAAAAAAAATATATGTGTGGTTTTTCTAGGTTCACAAAAGGGAAAAGAAAATGCTAAATATTTTTTCAAAAAAACATCCCAAAGCTGTCAAACAACATCATAAAGGAAATGCAGCAGAACAAAAACAAAGGCAACAGCAAGCTGTTATGCAAGCAGCATAAACAAAACATCGCAGCAAGCCAAGCAACACTGCAAAACAGCAGGCCTGCAGCACAAGAAGAACAAGACAGCAGCCATACTACCAAAATATGCAAGCTGCAAAAAGTAGCAGCAAATTGCTACACAAAACAGGCTGCAAAACCAGCAAAAAAGGCAAGCATAGCAGCAGAAGGGCATAAGCATAGCAGCAAGAAACAACAAAATGTGAAAACAAACAAAACATAGCAGCAACAGGGCATAAACATAACAGCAGCAACAAGGCAAAGCATAGTTAGTTTGCTTAGCTCAACAAATAAGTTATCATCATTTTCCTGAAATTACACAAACCCTTTAGAATTTTTCATAGAAAGAAAAGCATAGTAGCCTCATATTTTCATTGAAAGATAAAGAGAAAAAGGAATAGGCTTGAAAAGATATCACCTAGCAATAACAGTCCCCAAACCAGCATAAGCCTGCCCACAACCTGCTGCACTTTTTGTCCAAGCAGTCCAAGTACAAGAGTCCACAGGTTGCTATACAACAGTCCAAAAACCTGTTGCATAAACAACTAAACAATACAGTCCAAAATTCTGCACCCAAAGGCCACAAGGTCAGTTAACCAAAAGTGTTCAAAATTATCCGATTTCCCCCCAAAATGAAATTGCACTGTATATATATATAAAAAAAGAGATAGCCAGCATAAGGAGGAGAGGATAATAAACAAATCAAGAGCAAAAACTCAGAGAAAACAATCACTGAAAACTCATTGCAAAAACCCATGTCAAAACAGAAAACTAACAAGTTACAAACCACAACAAAAAAAGCCAAACTTCAATCTGAACCTGATACAACAGAAAACCAACAAGCTACAAACCACAACACAAAAACCATAGTCAGAAAAAAGAACCAAGAGACCAAACCAGCAAAAATCAAGCCAAGAACAATAGCAAACAATAGCAAACACAAACTCATACAACCCTATACTCCCTCTATCCCTTCACCATCCTTCAGCCATAACAACAGAACATCACATCTATCACAACTCAACCTCATACCCTCAACCTTCCTCACCCATCTTTGTTCACCACAAAATAGCCTAATCACACCTCAAATCAAACTTCAAACCTTCATACCTCTACACTATCATTCTGCAACATCACTTCACTCAGCAAGTCAATCTTAGTAACAAACATAATCAGAGCATAGTCAATTGAGTTAAAACATACTTGAGTTGATTAGTCTGAATTTCTGACTCCATTGACAGCGATCACGAAGAACTACCAGTAAGCTTAAATCTCTTTTTTATCTTGGTCTTCACTCATAATTTCTTATTGCTTTATTGTTGAATAAGCTTCTGCAAGTTTGAACCCTAAGAGTTTGTAACTCCAACACGTGCCAAACATACATTAGATCCTACTTTTTCTTCACTGTTTTAAACAAATTAAGGGAAGAAAGTGAGGAGAGCTTACCCAGTGTGAAATAGCTGAAGCAAAAATCCCAAATAGACTCGAGTCGACTGTGAAACCCGAAACCCCATACCAAAATCTGATTTTAAAGCTACGAACAAAAGTTGAGACAAAAGTAAGTGTCTGGTTGTTGAGGTTGTTACCGCAGGATTAGAAACTCCCATCAGTAGTTAAGTGCAGAATCGTGAGAGGAAGAGAATGATAAACGAGTGTGAGAGCAGAGGAAGAGCATATTGATTGGTACAAAATCGTGAGAAGCCTAAGATATTTCTTCAGCCGCTGCCTCATATTATCCCTAGGGTTTCTATCTAACTTTAATCTCCTTTGGGCCAATCATTAGAAACTCGGCCCGTTCTTTTTCTTTTCTTTGCACTAAATTTCATTTTTGTTTTGGGCCTTTAATCATTCAAAGTCCATCTGTGAACTTCCATATTACCCCATTATCCTGCTTCAAACCTTTTTTTAAATGATTTTCTTAGGTTAATTAGTTAAGTAATTTAGTTTTTCTTATTGAAATAATTTTCTTAATTAAGCTTAGTTATAAATTTAATTTAGAAAAAATTTGTGAATGATTTTATTAATTAACATTTTATCGTTTAATTAACTTTCTTTTTAAATTATTTAGGTTCTACATGATAAAAATTCAATAAAAGAAAAATATAGAATAGGATTTTATTTTCTTTTTATATTTTCTCACAAACATAAAATACCAAAATATTACCGTGTTATTTATTTTGCTAATTAATTTTATTTTATAGATTTTCTTTAGTTTAAATATTTGTTCATTTCTAATTCGATTGGTTTGTATTGCTTGCCTATTTAGACTTTTAATCGCATTGTCGATTCGGTCCATCCCCATTTGTAAATTTGTGCTCCCCATTCTCAAAAGCCCTGTAATAGCGTAGAATTTTAATTTCCGCAATTTACTGTTATCTATATACTGTATAGTAAATAGGCGTGTATGGCAAGATTCAAAATCAATCGCTAGATAACCTAATCAAAGAGCAACTTAACTTGAATCAAACACACTTTTTCACATGCGCACCTCTAGGGTAACCTCGCTCATTGCCTCAGAAACACATTCATGTCCCTCGAATATGGGACGCTTTAGCAAAGACCCTTCAATAAAAAAAGATCGTAGTCCCTCGATGTCCCTCAATGTTGCCCTCGGTAAAACGATTTAGTCCCTCACGAAAAATTGCTAAAGCGTCTTACAAGTTTCCTTCTATGACTGTACGATTGACCCGTGCCTGTCCCTTCACATCCAACGATGGGGCTTCTTACCAAATCAATGGTAAGATAGCAACATCTAAAGGAGGAAAAGAACATTTAAGACCTTTCGAGTAGGTAGATTCGCTCTTAGTTGCTCACTTGCTCACAACCAAACATTTTGCACCAACACTTTCACCTTAAAACCTTTTTCAAAAGACAAAAGCTTTTTTGTATACATTCTTATAGAGATGAGAACCATTACAAAAACATCTTTCCAAAAACACTTTCAAAAACACATTCCATAAACACCTATTTGAACTATTTTTCGAAATAAAACTTTGTATGCGTTCTTATAGAGATAAGAACCATTACAAAGACGTTTTCAAAATACTTTCAAAACCCATACCACAAGCACATTCAAAACAAAAGCAAGTGATCTAGCGAGCAACTAAGAGCCCATGGAAAACCATGAATGAAAGGGGTGCTAACACCTTCCCTTTTCATAATCTACCCCCGAACTCAAGAAAACATATCTAAAGGTCTTTCCTGTGCTTTTTTACCTTTCCTTTTGGATAAAATAAAAGTCGGTGGCAACACTTGATATCCGCATAATTTCGATCAAATGCAAACGACCCAAGTCAGTTCTCCCACCGTATCACAGAACTAGCGACTCTACTAGGGAATTTATTAAAGTGGGGTTACCTTAGGGCTAGATCATATTTACTTGCTTTTGTTGTTTGACGTGTATGCTTTACATTATGGTTATTTGCTTGGGTTTGAATCCTCTACCCGGATTTGGGATACTTTATAGGTAAGTAGAAATACGTTGTGGAAACTGTCCAGGGTATACTAACACGGTCTAAGCAATAGCTATATTAGTGCGACATATTTCTGGGTACCGGTAGCCCTTGAGTAGTCAAGGAGAATACGGGGCCGCTGAGTGATGTCATGAAGCACTAATGAACTTTTAGAACCTTTACTTGACCAACTTGGCCATTAGGACGTAGTGAGATGATAGGCTTTGGTGCAGTCCGAAGTTGGTAGATACTCGATACTACACTCATTGAGGTTTGGTTTTTTAGGATATTTCGATCGCCATTAAAGAGGCTTGTGCTGAAATAATGACCAAGGAAACAAACCTTTGATATTGAGCTCCTTAGAAACCGGTTACTATTGCTAGGACAGGTTTTAAGCCAACTAAACTTCAAGAGTGTACTTACCTATGAGACTCCATGAAAGCCTAAACCTAAGGACTTGTTTGCTTTGTTTGTGTATATTTACTTGTACATAAAATCATGAACATCATAACATCATACTCATACTCACTAAACATTTCAAGGAGTTCCAGGATTTATCTTTGTTTCTGTTTTGTAGGACATGGATTCTATCCGTAGGAAAACCATTCAATTCAACCTTGTAAGGATTCCTCCTCAACTCAAAGAGTTAGCATCAATGATTCCTGAGAATTCTCCATTCACCGAAAGACATGGTCGTCTCCTAAACTTGGTCACCTCCAAAACTGATGAAGATATGTTGAAGGTGCTCTGCAATTAAATTTTTTTTTTCATTTGTTTATTTATTTTTTATTACATTGTATTAGAACTAATATTGTGTCTAATATTTTATGCGAGGTCAGGCCTCAACAGAATATCTTTTTGACGCAGAGATAGAAAGAACCCTTCACGCTCGGCGAAGGGGAGCAAAGCAAGCAAGACTGGTTGAGGAAGAAGATAGGAATTCAACACACTCCAGCTCAGAGTCAGAAGCCGAGACAATGAATCCACCTCAAGAGATATTGCTAGGGGATTATGGAGGGACAAATGCACTAGGGGGAAGATTGACCATTGTCAACCAACCCGTTAATGTTTCTAATTTTCAGCTCCATCCGAGCACCATCACTCAGTTGGAGAAGAGATCTTTTTCTGGAAGGGTTAATAAAGATGCTAACAAGCATTTGCAATGATTCCTGACTATGAGCACTACTCTCAAAATAGATGGGCATACTGAAGAGCAGAAAAAGTTGCGTATGTTTCTGTTCACCCTGGCAGACGATGCAGAAGAGTGGTTCTATTCTCTTCCTGCAGGCAGCATTACATCTTGGGAAGAGATGGAAACAACATTTCTCAATGAATATTTTCCAGCATCGGTGTTTATGAGAAAGAGATATGAAATCCTTAATTTCAAGCAGAAGGATGGTGAATCATTGGGAGACTCTTTCAAGAGATTTAAGAGACTCTTGGTTGCTTGCCCTACTCATAAACTGGATCAGACCGAGCAAATGCAGATGTTTGTGAATGGTATGAGAATCAAAACGAAGTAACTCATTGACACAACTGTTGGTGGCTCATCTAACTTCTCAACAGCCACCGGCATCAGGAAGATTATTGAAGCGATAACTGCAAATGAGCATCTGGAGTTATACGACAGGGTTGCAAGCAAGCCAGATGGAGTAATAGATTTGAAGTTGGAAGCCAATAAGCAGTTAAAAATTGAAGAAACAATAGCTGCCGAAGTAGAAAAGAAGTTGAAAGCCATGAATATTACTACACAGTAGGTGGCTCAAGTCCAACAAGGTCAAAATGCTATCTGTGATATTTGTGGCGGACCTCATCTGACAGCACACTGTCTTGCAACAGCTCAGCAGACTGAAGAAATCAAGTTCCTCAAACAGAATAATCCTTATTCCAACACTTATAATCCAGGTTGGAAGAACCATCCAAACTTTGGGTGGAGGGATCAAAAAGCAAACACTCAACAACAAGGTCAGGTTCAATACCAAAACCAGTATCAACAACAACAACAACAAACCCCTAAGAAAGCAGATTGGGAGTTACCTATTGAAAAGATGGCAGCTCATAATATCCAATTTCAGGATGAAACAAGAAACAATCACAAGAACACCTTAGCGTCAATAAAAAATCTTGAAGTTCAGATGGGCCAAATAGCTCAACAATTGGCGAATGTGCAAGCACCAGGGTCTCTGCCGAGTTCAACCGTACCAAACCCAAGAGATAATCAGGGGATGAAAGCTGTGGTGACAAGAAGTGGCAAAACCGGGGGAGATGTTGAGAAAAAAGAGATTGAAGAGGTGGGCTTGCTTGAAGTAGATCTGGAAATCAAGGAGGATCAAAAAGATACTGAGGAAGAAATAAGAATACCTGTGGGAGAAAGAGAAAAACCTAAAGAAGAGAAACCTAAAGTTGTCCTCCCATACCCTGCAAGAACAAAGAAGAAAGATCTGAATAAGAAGAACTTCGAGAAATTTTTGGAGTTATTCAAGAAGCTTGAGATTAACATTCCATTTTCTGAAGCTTTAGAGCAGATGCCAATTTATGCAAAGTTCATGAAGGACATCATCTCAAAAAAGCGCTCATTGGAGACTGAACCGGTTATACTAACTGAAAGGTATAGTGCTATTTTGCAGGGTCTGAAGGTTCCACTAAAGAAGAAAGACAAAGGGGCAGTAACTATCCCATGTGCTATAGGGGATATGACATTCAAAAAGGCGCTGATTGACCTTGGCGCTGGTGTAAGTCTTATGCCTCTCTCAATTTATAACAAGCTTGGCATTGGTGAAGTCAAAGATACAAGGATGACATTACAGTTTGCTGACAATTCGATGAAAAGACCACACGGAATAGCAACAGATGTTCTTGTGAAGATAGACAAGTTTGTGTTTCCGGTTGATTTTGTGGTTCTGGATATGCCGGAGGACGAAGAAATTCCAATAATATTGGGAAGACCTTTTCTTGAAACAGGCAGAGTGATGATAGACATGGAAGAAGGAACTATGACCCTCAAGGTCTACGATGAAGAGCTAAAAATCAACGTTAGAGAGTCAATGAAGTTCAAAGAAGATATTGGCACAAGCAAGAATGTTGAAGATTTGGATACATTATTCATCAAATCGGTGCATTGCCATGTACCTGAATTACCTCTAGAGAGAGTGTTGAGTCTAGCTATTTTTGAAAGAGATGGAGAGATTGATGAAAAGGAGTTAGAGTTATTAGATATGATGGAAACTTAACCTAAATGGTCGAAACATACACCAAACAGGTGGGAAGATTTAAGGCAACCACAACCTTTCGTAGAGAAAAAGGAAGAAAAGAAAGGGATGGAGTTGAAACAGCTACCTGGTAATTTGAAATAGATTTTTCTTGATTCAGAAGAGAAATGTCCGGCAATTATCAACTCTGCCTTAAAAGTTGTGCAGGAGGAAAAACTCATACAGGTACTCAAGAGATACAAAAGTACTATTGGATGGGCAATCAAAGACTTGAAAGTTATTAGCCCTACAGTGTGTATGCACAAGATTCTTATGGAAGATGATCATAAGCCAGTCGTGCAACCTCAAAGGAGACTTAATCCAGCTATGAAGGAAGTTGTGCGCAAGGAAGTCGTGAAGTTGTTGGATGCGGGACTCATTTACCCGATATCTGATAGCTCATGGGTGAGTCTGGTTCATGTTGTACCAAAAAAAGGGGGAACAACGGTTATGATGAACGAGAAGAACGAGTTGATTCTAACCAGAACAGTCACCGGATGGAGAGTGTGCATTGATTACAGAAGGTTGAACATTGCTACAAGGAAGAATCATTTTCCTCTTCCTTTCATTGATTAAATGTTAGAAAGGTTAGCTGGGCATGATTACTATTGCTTTTTAGATGGGTATTTCGGTTACAACCAAATTGCAGTAGCCCCTGAAGATCAGGAGAAGACAGCTTTCACATGTCCATACGGTATTTTTGCCTACAGACGGATGCCATTTGGCTTATGTAACGCCCCATCTACTTTTCAAAGGTGCATGACGTCTATATTCGCTGACATGCTCGAGAGGAACATGGAAGTATTTATGGATGACTTTTCGGTGTTCGGGCCCTCGTTTGACGAGTGTTTAGAAAATTTGTCTCTGGTCCTAGAAAGATGTCAACAAACCAACCTAATCCTAAACTGGGAAAAATGTCACTTCATGGTGAGAGAGGGAATAGTTTTAGGCCACAAGATTTCACATAGAGGGATTGAAGTGGACAAGGCGAAAGTAGAGGTGATAACACATTTACCTCCACCAGTAAATGAGAAGGGTATAAGAAGTTTCTTAGGAAATGCGGGATTCTACCGCAGGTTCATAAGAGATTTTTCAAAAATCGCGAAGCCATTGACTAGCTTACTGGTGAAAGACAATCCTTTCATGTTTGATAAAAAATGTGGCGAAGCCTTTGAAAAATTGAAGAATAGGTTGGTGACCGCACCGATAGTTATTTCTCCCGATTGGTCCCTAACTTTCGAAATAATGTGTGATGCGAGTGACATAGCAGTGGGAGCAGTGCTTGGGCAAAGAAGAGAGAAGTTGTTGCATGTTATTTACTATGCAAGTCACGTGTTGAATCCTGCCCATATGAACTATGCTACCACAGAAAAGGAATTGTTGGTAGTGGTGTATGCCTTTGACAAATTCAGATCCTATTTATTAGGAACAAAGGTAATCGTTTACACTGACCATGCTGCTTTGAAATATTTGTTTTCTAAACAGAAATCAAAGCCAAGATTGCTGAGATGGATCTTGCTGCTGCAAGAATTTGACTTAGAGATTCGGGATAAAAAAAGGGTGTGAAAACACAGTAGCCGATCACCTATGAAGGATGTCACCAATAATGGAGACGAAAAAGACACACCCCATCCGGGATGAGTTCATTGACGAACGAATCCTACCTGTCACGGGAGTGCCATGGTTTGGAGACTACGCAAATTACCTGGTAGGCGGTGTCATACCTGAGGATGATTGCAGGTTCTATTTGTGGGACGAACCATTCCTGTATAAGAAAGGGGTGGACGGATTAATTTGCAGGTGTGTCCCAGAGGAAGAGCAGAGAGAAGTCTTGAAAGCCTGTCATGATTCAGATTATGGGGGACACTTTAGTGGAGACAGAACAGCTACAAAAGTCCTCTAGTCTGGATTGTACTGGCCCACATTGTTCAAAGACGCTCAAGTAATGGTGAAAGAATGTGATAGATGCCAGAGGACTGGAAATATCTCTAAAAGAAACCAGATGCCACAAAAGGGTATGCTTGAGGTGGAGTTGTTTGACGTGTGGGGAATTGATTTCATGGGCCCGTTTCCGCCATCATTCGGGAAAAACTACATCCTAGTCGCTGTGGATTATGTGTCGAAATGGGTAGAAGTTGTGGCACTCCCTACGAATGATGCACGAGTAGTGGTGAGTTTTCTCAAGCATAACATCTTCTCGAGGTTTGGAGTGCCCAGGGCACTTATCAGTGATGAAGGGACCCACTTCTTAAACAAGCTCATGGAAAACTTGTTGAAGAAATATAATGTGAAACACAAGATTGCGACTCCATATCATCCTCAAACGAGTGGGCAAGTTGAAGTGTCTAATAGACAAATAAAGAAAATCTTAGAAAAGACTGTAAGTGCGTCGAGGAAGGATTGGTCAGTAAAGTTAGATGATGCATTATGGGCATACAAAACTGCTTTCAAAACACCAATCGGTATGTCTCCTTATCAACTGATTTATGGTAAAGCTTATCACCTACCTCTTGAACTCGAGCACAAGGCTTTTTGGGCCTCCAAGTTTTTAAATTGTGATCTTGCAAAAGCCGGTGAATCCAGAATTCTACAACTTCATGAGTTAGAGGAATTTCGTAATCAGGCTTACGAGAATGCCAAAGTATATAAGGAACAAACAAGAAAATGGCATGATCAGAGAATACAAAAGAAGGAGTTTTGGGAGGGTTAGCAAGTGCTGTTGTTCAACTCCAGATTGAAGCTATTTCCAGGGAAATTGAAGTCCCGTTGGTCCGGTCCGTTTGTAGTGCATAAGGTATTCCCCATGGGGCGATTGAAATTCAGAATCCCCACAATGGAGATGTTTTCAAAGTGAATGGACAGAGGTTGAACCCTATTATATAGGACTAGAACTGGGATTGATTGATCAAGTGCATCTCACCAGATGAGGGGCGCAACCGTCGAGCCATGCGACGTTAAACGAAGCGCTTCGTGGGAGGCAACCCACGGATATTTACTCTAACGCATTGTATTTTTTTGTTTTCTTTTCTTTGTTGTTATTAGGGAAAGAGAAACTGGATAAGCTGGAGTAAATCGAACAAGTGCACCCGAAAATAGCTTGGGAATCTCAAGTTTTGACGTAAACAGAGCATCCACACGGGTGCCCGTGTTAATCAACACGGCCCGTGTGGTTTTCTAAGCGGAACATGACGTTTTGGGAGAAACAGAGAATCAACACGGGTGCCCGTGTTAATCAACACGGCCCGTGTTGTTTTCCCTGTAGCACCCAGAAATTGGAGTGTCACAGAACATCAACACGGGTGCCCGTGTTTAGGAACACGACCCGTGTTGTTGTGCACGGGTTTGAAATTTCAAATTTTTATTTTTTTATCTTGTGGACCCCGCTTGATTTATAACCTCCATTCACCACTTCTCTCTCACTTTTATTGTTTTCTAATTCCCTCAACCTTCTTCCTCCTTTAGAACCCTAACCTCCATAAAACCTCAAGAACAAAAAGCTTCATTCTCTCCATCATAATCTGCTCCAAATAAATTTTCCTCTACACTAAAGTGACTCCATTTTCCATCCTCTACTATGTAACGGTATTAGTTTTTCATAATTTTGTGTTATTATTTTTTTCGAAATTTCTCTCTTGTAGGTTTCAAGTACACCTCTCAAAAGATCCACAAGAGGAAAGGAAGTTGTTGAATCTTCCAGACCACACCAGCGAGCACGTCGCATTCCTAATGCACATGATCTTATTTTTGAAAAACCGGAACACCGTAAGCGGTACGAAGCACTCGCAAAGCGTAAGTTGCTTCCAACCAGGTATATTTGCAATGAAACTCTGGATAAGCTAGGATTGAGAGAGGAGATTCATCGCATGTTTGGTAACTTAGGCATGTTAAAATTTATGCAGTTTGAAGCACCAACATTTGAAAAAATCACTTTAGAATTTTTGAGTACTGTTGAATTTAAACTGAGACGCAGGTGGAATGGCTCCGAAATGGAGTATTATGGTGACTTGGTATTTCAGCTCTTTGGTGAGGAACACACCATGTCTCTGCAGGAAGTTGGAGCGGCGCTAAAACTTCCTTTTGTTGGTTATGGCGCACCCCCAGAAACTTTTGCAGCTGCAGAATTCTGGACGACGATTACTGGTAAAACTGGTTATAACCTGAGCACTGGTAAAGCATCGGGCATTCACAATCCTTGTTTCAGGTATGCCCAGAAGGGACTAGCATTTACACTTTTTGGACGGGCGATAGTACCGGCGTAGCTGCAAAGAGAGAACTCTTCTTCTTGCACTGCATGACAGAGAACAGCCGGGTTAATGTGGTTGCCTTTGCAGCTAATCACCTGAAGCAAGTAGGCTATGCCAGCACAGGTGACATATCAGTGGGTGGCATGATCACTCAGATCGCTGATCACCTTAATTATGGTCGGTTATTGATAGAAGAACCGGCTATGGAAGGTAAAAAGATTGACATGCAAAATTTGGTCAATCAAGGTATGATTGTGGTGCATCCCAGGTATTATTTGCTTGTTAGTCGTGATCGCCATATTCTTGCCTTACCAGCTCCAAATTTTATCAGTATTGCAAATGTTACTAATTGGCTCTATGCGGCTTTTGTCCCTTAGTTAGGGGATAGTCCTCTTCGTGATATGGAGGATGACACTCCAGTTGATGCACATTTCATCCCACCACCCCAAATTTTTGCCCGACAAGATGTGGGGTCTTCCTTTATGTCTCAAGATCAATGGGGGTGGGTGCAATTTGAAATGGGTGCTCTTCGCACCGAGAAGACAAGACAAGGTGTGGAGCTGTTTCGACAAGGCGTTGTTATGGATGACATGCAGGCTATGATGCAACGTCTCATGTTACATTTTCCGCACGACCCTCCACCTCCTCTGTCTCAGTGAGTTCTGTGAGTCGCCTCTACTTTGGGTTAAACCATTGAGGTCAATGTTTAATTCAGGTGGGGGAGGCTCACTATTTTAGTTAATATATTTTGTTTTGCATTCCCTTTCGTTTTTAGTTTTTTTCTCTTCGTTTTTACTTCATTTTATCTATTTTTGGTTTGTTCTGTTGTTTTGTTTTGTTGCATGGTCACCATTACGTTACAGATTGATTGATAGTTGTTGGATGAAGATGGAACTGACAGCGAGTGGTTGAATGACACTCCCCTTACTTGATCTCATAAGGAACCCCGAAAGTTGACACAACTAAAGAATTAAAGGTCGGACGCAAGTTAGTGGAACTGGACCGAAATTGTCGAATGGTAGGCCCGAGTTAAAAAAGAAGCCACATGACACGAGGAGGACTTCAGAGTATGTAAGCTTAACCCACATGGTGAGATTACCAAAGGCCAAATACAAAAATATCATCATGAGAGATCGGGCAGGTATGACTTTATCATTCTGATTTTGGGTATGTTCTTTTAGCACAACACATCATGACGACACACACTGAGGCATGTTGTTTGTTTAACCTTGAGCCTTTCTAGCCTACCCGTATTAAAGGTTATCCCTCGTGAACCCCTTTGAGCTTAGTTTTGATTTTCATGTTTATTTGTTTTGTCTCTGTTGTAATAAACCCCATGTTAACCTTTCACCGCATTTGTCTCACCATTGCTCGGCATGATTGTGATCAATTTTAAGTGTTGCACGAATTTAAGTTTGGGGTAGTAATTCATAAAAATTAAGGGCAAGTGAGTAAAAGAGATTAAAAAAAAAGAGAAAAAAAAAGAGAAAAAGAGAACTAAAGGAACATTAAAGTTCTAGAAGAAAAAAAAGAGAAAAAGGAAAGAAAGAGAACACTTGTCTATGTGTCGGACTCTACAAAGATGAGTCAAAGCGAATGAACCCCAAAAGTTATGAGTTGTAGCATAAGATAGAAGAAAAGTTACATGAATGCCGATCCAAAAACCTTTGCTATCCAATTTTCTTGTTTATCCCATCGTACCTAAGCCCCGTTACAACCCAAAGACCTCTTAAAGTGTGTGGAATCTGCATGTGAAGTGCGGGTAGAATCAATTCAAAGTTAAGAATGATATTGCATGCTTCAGTCTGTGAGTGCAAACACTTTAACCCTGAGAGATTTGGTGAGAATGTGAAAAGCTTGCAGGTGAAGAAGTCTTCTAACGTGGAAGTGTGGTAATTGAAAGAGTTCCTAGTCCTAGGTGAGACTCCCAATAACCTAATTGTGTAGAGACCCTAACAATCACAGTCCTTCCAATTGTTAGCCATATATATACATGTATTTGTCCGATACATAATCATAAGAACACCACACAATTAAATTGAAATGGATAAACATGCATTAAGGAAATCAAGAATCCGAATTCATAACAATCATCAAATCAGGACCACCCCCCTAGCATTGGGGGGTTTAGCCTCTCATAGTATTAGAAGAAAATACCAAATAAGAGTTAAACATTACAAAGAATAACGATGACTTTGATCTTCAATGGTGGCTGCCCTTGAATCTCGCCGTCTCCGAATTCCTCTTCGTAGCTATCTTTTCTCCGTGATCTTTTTCTCCTGCTTTCCAAAACGTCCTGGATTTCTCTCCTCCAATTCCTTCTAATAGTCTCCTCTCTATCCCCGTTTCGGTAAAAGTCAGAAGTACCCTTTATGACAACAACGAGCACCAAAAATAAATAAAAACAATTTTCCACACGTTCCCATCAACACGGGCCGTGTTGATGAACATGGGTGCTCGTGTTGATCTCTGCATCAGGAGTTATGCTCCAGGCCATTCAACACGGGCCGTGTTGATGAACACGGGTGCCCATGTTGATCCACTGACTTGTGTAGTTTTTGCGCTTTCCACTTGCTTTTCAATACGGGCCGTGTTGATGAACACGGGTGCCTGTGTTGACCTCTGAGATCTTCAAAATCTTCCACTCTCATCCTTCCGAGGTGCTTATCATCCTGCCATAAGTTCCTTCCATCGCATGCATTAAACTGAAACACTGAGACTACCCAACAAAAGCATAAAACAAATACTTTTAAATACTCTTAAACTCAAACATGCACAACAAGACTAAAATAACCAAAACACACTAACTTCCTTAAAAGCAACTAAAAACGACCACATATGTTACCAGATTGATGAATTTATGCCGAATAGATCACAGAAACTTACTAGAAATGGTGACCGATCAGTTACCTCCAAAACTGATGAAGATATGTTGAAGGTGCTCTTCCAATTCTTTGATCCTCTTCATTATTGCTTCACATTCCCCGATTATCAACTTGTGCCAACTTTGGAAGAATCCTCCCAACTCTAAAGGATTCCCATTCTCAATCAACTACCTTCCAGCGGTACGGAAAGAGATCCAAACCCAGAAGAGATTGCTCAAGCTCTACACTTGCAACCATCTGATATCACAACTAATTGGGAAACAAGGAGTGGTGTCAAAGGCTTCTTAGCTAAGTTCTTGTTTGAGAAAGCCCAAAGTTGTTGGAATTCCTTGGACTTTCAAGATTTTGAAGAGATTGTAGCTCTCCTCATCTATGGGATGGTTTTGTCTCCAAATCCTGACAAACTCATAGATGTGAACACCGTCAAAATCTTCATATCTCGCAACCTGATGCCTACTTTGCTAGGGGACATCCTACATTCTTTTCACACTCGCACCATGAGGAAAAGAGGTATCCTTATGTGTTGCACTCCTCTCTTGGCAAGATGGTTTATTTCGCATCTTCCCAAATCTATATTAAAGAAAGAGCAAGGTTCAAGGTGGTCACAAAAGTTAATGACGCTCAAACATTCAGACATCCATTGGTGCTCCCGATCTATAGATAATGTTATCATCGCCGACCATTGTGGAGAGTTCCCTAATGTCCCTTTACTTGGCATTAGGGGAGGTATCACCTATAACCCCTGTTTGGCTCTAAGACAGTTTGGGTATGCCCGAAAGAATGGTCCACATGAGATGTTGATTCAAGGGTTAGTATTTAACTACGAAAGTCACAATCAAGGTCACCGCCAAAGATTTATCCGAGCTTGGAGGATGTTGAACAAGGTAGATAGCAAGACATTGGGGCACAATAATTCCATCCTTCTTGAGCCTTACCTCAAATGGGTACGAGCTCGCGCTCAAAGTCTTATGATGCCTTGTCCCTTCATACTCCCCGTCATCATAGAGCCTGTTGTGGAAGGAGATGTTCCATACACCATCCTTCATCCTGACATGCCCACCTCTCTAGAAGACTTACAAAGAGATTGGATACAGCTCAAGGGAGAGCGAGATACTTTCGAGACCCAATTCTACGCTAGCGAGAAGAAGGTCTTGGAACTCACTAAGCAACTTCATGAGGAGAGGAGCCTGTAAGCCTAAAGAGGCATTGATGCACTCAAGCTTTAAATTATTAATATTACGTGTGTTTACTTTTTGTTTAAAAATGAATTTGAATCCCTAAAGTTCCTTGAAATCATTGCATATGCATTTACCATTCATCATAACATAAGCAGGTTTCTTGCAACAAGTCTCCTCATCTTTCTACTGTTTATTTCAGTAAGATGGATCTCGAGCAGACGGTGAAGGACCTCCAAGCACAAAATGCTCAGTTTCAACAGATGTTCTTAACTCTAGCCAAAGGACAAGAAGAGTTGAAGACCTTGCTGGTTGAAAAGAAAAAGAAGAAAACAAAGCAAATAACCGGAGTTCTGAATATGGGAAGAAGGTTCCAAGGACAAGCAAGAAGGACCCAAGACTTTGCAACGTCATCTGGTGAGAAAGACAATCAAGATGGGAAAGGCAAGGAGGTAGTTGCCCAACCTGATTCAAAAGAGGAAGAAGAAGAAGAAGATTATTTTGAAGAACAATACCCTCTGGCCGACGACAAGTATAAGCATCTGGAAGAACGGTTAAGTGCAATGGAAATTCAAAAAGTTCCTGGATTGGACTTTGAGGAGTTAGGTTTAGTGTCTGGGATTGTTATTCCTCCAAAATTCAAGGTACCGGTGTTCACCAAATACGGTGGAGTTTCATGTCCCAAAATGCATCTCAGGTCCTATGTGAGGAAAATACAGTCTCATACTGCTGACAAGGATTTATGGATACATTTCTTTCAAGACAGCCTGTTTGGAACTCAACTTGATTGGTTTTATCAGCTAGAAAGAGCCAATGTTCATAATTGGGAAGATCTGGCCGCCGCCTTTTACAAACAATACCAATACAATGCAGATCTTGCTCCCACCCGTACTCAACTCTAGAGTATGGCCATGGTTTCAAGTGAAGGCTTCAAATACTACGCGCAAAAATGGAGGGACTTAGTAGGAAGAGTCCAGCCTCCCCTATCTGAAAGAGAGTTGGTAGACATGTTTTTGGGCACCCTATCTGGTCCTTTCTTTAATCACTTAATTGGGAGTTCATCGGCAGGTTTTACCGAATTGATATTGACCGGAGAAAGGGTGGAAGTCGGGATAAAGAATGGGAAAATTCAAAAATATGCATCCTCTGCTGCTGTAAGAAAACCATTCATTGGAAAAAAAGAAGTTGTTGATGTATATCCTAGAGAAATCAAGATAGGGTTGAACGCCGTCCAATGGTAGGTGTTGTCATGATTCCTAAACCCGCACCTGCTCAGCAAAGAAGCAACCAGCCAAGAACAGAAAGACCAGTCAGACAATTCACCCAAATTATAATGAAATTATCTCAAGTATTGCCATATTTGTTAAGATCCAATCTAGTGACTTTGAAATAAGCTCCAAAGAATCCTAACACAACCTCTCCTTATTATCATCCTAATGCCCGTTGTGCATACTATTCTGAGAGTCCCGACCATGACACTAACAACTGTTGGGATCTGAAAAACAAGATACAAGACCTTCTTGAAGCCAAAGAGATTGAATTCGATGCGCCCGAGATTCCCAATGTTATCACTGCCCCTATGCCCAAGCACAGTCGTGATGTCAATGATATTGGGAATGATATGTTTGTTACTTTGGTTGATGAACTTGTGACCCCACTCATGACTATCAAAAATAATTTTTTGAATTCCGGTGTATTCCCGGGCCGTGATGAAAGCTGTTATTTCTGTCTATCCACGCCAACTAGTTATCATTTGTTAAAAGCAGACGTTCAATTCCTAATAGATGACAAGGAGATTTTGTTTGAAAAGACTTCTATTCCAACTGTTTCTTATAATGATGTTTCCATCGTGACCATTTCCGCCAATTCTTCCAGGGTCTCCACCAAAAGACCCGTTAGAATTACATCAGTTCCAAAAGTAGCTCCATTGATAATTACAATGCCTGGACCAATCTCGTATTCGTCAGACAAAATCGTCCCATGGAATTATGGAGGTGATGTCTACTATCACGGTATCAAGCAAGATTGGCCAGCTGCTGAAAGTTCAAGTTCTGAGAAAGTTGACTCCAATATCAGTAACATCACAGGGACTAGCAAGATTACCCGAAGTGGAAGGGTATCCTCTCCAGAAATTGCTCCACCAAAATCTATTTTTGGACTCGTAATCATTCCTGTTGTTGTTGCTCCTCCAAAGGCTATTCCCAATCCTGCAATCATCTCTGCTAATACTCCTGTTGACAAAATTGTTGTAGTCCCTGTTATCACCCCTACTGATATTCCTACTACCGAGTCAACCAAGATTCGAGGCAAAGGTATTCTAGTTTAGTATGTCCGGACAAAGGCACAATCAGCAGCTATCCCTGAGACCTCCTAAAAAGAGATGGAGGAAATTCTAAATATTATAAAAATAAGCGACTACAACATAGTCGAACAACTGGGGCAAACTCAATCAAAAATTTCCATGTTGGCTTTATTGTTATGTTCCGAGGCTCATGCAAAGGCCTTGGTAAAATTCCTTAAAACTGCCCATGTACCCTAAGAAACATCTGTCGATCAGTTCCAAGACTGCATAGCCAGCTTGACCGCAGATAATGGTTTAGGTTTTTCATATGCTGATTTAACGCCAAGGGGGAGGAAGTATAACAAGGCATTGCATGTCTCAGTCGAATGCATGGGCACGACTTTGGCTCATGTCTTGGTTGATATCGACTCGTCTCTGAATGTGTTGCCTAAAAAGGCTCTTGATAGGCTTCACTATGAAGGATTGACCTTGAAACCTAGCAACATAATAGTGAGGGCCTTCGACGGCTCAAAAAGGATGGTGCATGGGGAAGTGTACATTCCCATAAAAGTTGGAACCCAAACATTTGATTCAACTTTTTATGTAATGGATATTCTCCCTTCATATTCCTGCTTATTAGGCCGATCGTGGATTCACAATGCTGGTGTCGTTACCTCTACGTTGCATCAAATGCTGAAATATCCAATTCAGGGGAAAATCATCACCGTTCATGGAGAAGAAGAGTATATGGTCAGCCATCTAAATTCCTTCAGATATATGGAATTAGATGGTGAATTTATTTCAACTCCATTCCAACACTTTGAAGAAGTCCCGCAAACTGTGGCAGTAACCAAGGTTGTTTCTCAAGTCCCAGAGATTACAAGACCTTTGATCAAGATGTCATCTTTGAAAGATGCCAAGGCAGTGATAGAAGAAGGTGGGTGCACTATTTAGGGCCAACTCCCAGATATCCCATACAAATCTGACAAATTTGGTTTGGGTTTCACTTCAGGAGCCCAGAAAGTTGTACGCCGTGCTCGTGCCGGAGGACCACCCTTGAAGGTCAGCAACCGCGAAGTCAACACAGTGGAGGATGATGAAGACAGCTATAACCTAGAGGGTTAGATTTTCCCAACTATCAATGGAGGGCTTAGCAACTGAGAAGCTAGAGATTTTGTCCCGATCACTTTTATCCCACAGTAATTTGTCTTTAAATTTTGTCGGACCTGTAATATTAAAACAATTCAGACTCTTAAAACCTTGTGTCTTACCCGATGCACAATGGTCCATTTGTAAGGGTTATTATCTCACTTCCATATGACATCAATGAATCATGGACGTTTTTGCATACAAACTTTGTGCTCATTATTTTTATTTTTACATTTTCATTTCTTCCAAAGATAGTTATACTCTTACACATACTCACATTCAAATGCAGATCTACATCCATTCAAGATCCCATGGGTTACGATTCTACTATGGCCTTTTGTGACTCTGAAAATATAGTCTACCAAGCCGAAGACGAAGGTGGGGAAGATTGTGAAGTACCAGGGGAACTCGCCAGGTTACTACAACAAGAAGAGATGACCATAAGCCCCACGAAGAACCAGTGGACACAATTAACCTAGGTACCGAAGAAGACAAGAGAGAAGTAAAGGTGTGTGCCAACCTGGAACCCAATGTCAAGAAGCGCCTGATTCAGTTGCTACATGATTATGTGGAGGTCTTTTCCTGGTCGTACAAAGACATGCCAGGACTGGATGCAGATATCGTGGTACATCGTCTACCAACAAAAGAAGATTGCCCACCGGTAAAACAAAAGGTTCATCGCATGCGACCAGACATTTCGGAGAAGATCAAGGCGGAATTCGTGAAACAATTCAACACCAGATTCTTGGCTGTCACCTCCTATCCGCAATGGGTCGCCAATGTTGTCCCCGTTCCCAAAAAGGACGGCAAGGTACGAATGTCCATGGACTACATAGATTTAAATAGGGCAATCCCTAAGGATGATTTCCCACTTCCTCACATCGATATTCTAGTTGACAATACAGCACAACATAAGGTGTTTTCCTTCATGGAAGGTTTCTCAAGCTATAACCAAATCAAAATGGCGCCTGAGGACATGGAGAAAACAACCTTTGTCACACAATGGGGGACATTTTGCTACAAGGTTATGCCATTCGGGTTAAATAACATTGGGATAACCTATCAGTGTTCCATGGTAGCTCTATTTCACGACATGATATATCACGAAATAGAGGTCTATATGGACGACATGATATCCAGATATCAAACAAAAGAAGAACATCTTGATCATTTACAAAAATTATTCGAGAGGCTAAAGAAATACAAGCTAAGGTTGAACTCGTATAAATGCACATTTGGGGTGAGGTCTGGTAAACTCTTAGGCTTTGTCATTAGCAGTAAAGGTATTGAAGTAGATCCTGCCAAGGTGAAAGCAATAGAAGAAATGCATGCTCCTCGTACCGAGAAGGAAGTCAGAGGATTCTTGGGATGATTAAACTACATTTCCAGATTCATTTCTCACCTGACAGCTACTTGTGAACCAATCTTCAAATTACTGAAGAAAGATCAAGTAGTCAAATGGAATGATGAGTGTCAAACTGCCTTCGATAAGATCAAAGAATACCTGCAAGAGCCTCCAGTTTTGATGCCACCAGTTGAGGGAAGACCCTTGATAATGTATGTTGTACCCCAAAATTTGCCCTCTTATTTTATCAAGATTTCCCCTCACCAGACTCTTTGAACTCTAGACAGGATTAAGGTTTTGCTCTGCTCAAGACATCTCCTTGCACTGATGACCTAAATTAGGGTTTGAGTTTGCACAGAGATTTTTGGACTTTCAATGCTCAAAGTGACTTTCATACTTCATGTTGGACTCATAAGATTATCCATACCAAGTTTCAAGCCTTGAATCAAATTTTTGCCCAGTCAATTGGACAATTGACCTAAAAATCAACTGTATTGGGGAAAAAGTCAACTATGGCCAATTTACAGTCAAACCTCATGATTTTTGATCCATATCAACATTATAGACTCACATGAACCATTTGATCAAGTTTGGACCATAACTCCTCAAGCAATTTGATCAGATCACCAAAAGGGCAAAATGGTCATTTTTAGGGTTTTGACTACACAAGTGCAATTTCTGATTTTTGACCTAGCCAATGGAAAATTGGGTTCAAGAATGGATTCAAGGACTCAATGGCATCATCTTGACCTATTCACAAGGTTCAAAATATCTCAATTGCATTGGATTGACAGATGAATTTTTCAAGTCAACTAATCAAAATTTGACTATACACTGAAAAGTCAAACTTTGACTTTTTGGTCAAAATCAAGTGCCAAGGGTCATTTTTCATCAAGATGTGTCAAAACATGAAACTTGTTCATCAAGAAACTCAATTTTGCAAATTAGGGTTTAAGATTGAAAATTTTCATAACTTAGAATTTTTCTAAGTTATGAAATTTTCTTAATTTTCCCAACTTTGCCCAACATTTTCATCATGATGAAATTGGATTCAAACAAAACTTCCAACATGAAAGTTGTAGTCCTCCACAAAATCTACAACTTGGATTCATAAAGTTTTCCCAAAAGAAGCTTGGATCTCAAGTTATGATTTTTGGAACAAGGGTCCATGAAACTTTTAACTTAGTGAAATTTTGCCCTAGTTTAGGCAGGATTTTGACCCATCTTCATGACCATTTTTCACATAGTTCCACTTGGAATCTCAAATTGCATTTCAAATATGTATTGTAGAGCATGTTGCAAGCTTTCCAAAATGTCTAATAACTCTCCAAAATTATTTGTGATTAGGGAGAATCGAAGGCTTGAAGTTGGCAAAAACTCACTTTTTATCCATGGCATGTTCATGGTGATACAAGTTGCAAACTCTAATCAGCTTGCTTTGCACTAGATTACAGGCCTAAAAACCATTCCATACTCAATAATTAAATGCAAATCCATTGGTCTAAGGTTATGTTTTGGTCATTAGAGCATTGCACACAAGATTAATTCCTAAACAGAAAAAGCAACATTACCATTTTTGCTTAAATCTTGCTTTATGTCAAAACTGCATCCTTGAGCATTGAGCCATATCTTATGCAGAAAATCAAATCCACCAACTTGAGGGGCCAAGGGCATAGTGTGCAAGCTGATAGATAGCTTGTACAGGCTTGTCTTCCACCACTTCTCATGTTTTGCTTCATAACCAAGAAATTTGTCCAATATCACACAACTTACACATCTGAGAGAACTAACTTGTGCAAGCTTTTGAGACAAGTTTCTCACATCCCCTTGAGCCAAAAACACGAGCCTTTGAGTCCTGAAACCTCCCATAGCACAAAATCACCTTCCATTGGCAAAACAGGGTAGCATCTGCATCTTGAGTTCTATCTCACAAGTTGCTCGTGCATTTTGTCTCAAACCTGTTCAAACACCTTCCATACAACCTATCCAAGCTATCTCAACCCTTAAACACTAATTGTAACTCCATTTACAAGGTTTGCCATTTTTTATTTCATCTTGTGTAGGTTGAGTTCTGTAGGCTTGTTCAAGCACATTCAAGGCAAGCTAGGCATTGGAGAAGGTCAGGGGAAGTTCAAGCAAGCTCCCAAATATCTCAGGCCTCATTGAAAAGCTCCACATTGTCAGACACGATTTCAACTGAAACAAGTTTTTATCAACTTCCTATCTCTCTATTTAGGAATAGTTAGGCTTAGGTTTGTGAATAAAAAATGTAGTATTCATAGCCATGAAGTTGTACATATGCTCAATTTTCATTTTAGTTAAGCATGCTAAGAGAATTTGATCCATGAACTTCCTGAAAAAATTAGGTTAGAATTTAGGGCCAGAGAAATTCTCTCTGATCTTTAAGAGTTAGGACAAGTTTTTTATATGATTGAATTCATCTTGGAAAATGCTACAACTTTGATGTTATGTGTTTTTGCATTAGAGCACGTATGCATTTTGTTCGTGTTTGTACAGGGCGCGTGTAATTTTTGAAGACAAAGGTTGAAGATGAAGTTTGGTGGGCTGGGCTTGGTCCTGACTCACTATTGACACCTCCCTTTTACTGATTGCACCCACTGGCCCAATTTCTTTATACTTTTATATCTTTTTGTTTTATTTTCATTTTCTGATTTTATTTTATATTTTCCCAAACATAAAAATACCCAAAAATATTTTCATAAATTTTCACATTTATTTTTATTATTTTATTATTTTTTTAGACATGAAAATAATTATTTAATAGTATATACTTTTAATTATTGAAAACATGAAAATAATATATAATAACCTTATACTTTTATTTTTATTCTTTATTTTATTTACACAAAAAATATTGTTCTAAATATATTTTTGTCTTGTATATATTTTTATTTTATTTTTATTGTACATAACTAATATAATTAATATATATACATACTTTTATTTTATTTAATAAATACTTGAGAATAAAAACATAAAAATATTATAATTTTATTTTTTTATTATTATTTATACTTAAATAATACTTTTTTCTAAATATATTTTATTTTTTTGTATATACTTCATTTTATTTCATTTTATATAAATAGTATATTTAATATATTTACATTCTTAAAAGAAAATTAGGGTTTTACCCTTAATAAAAAATAATAATCTTTTTTTTTATTCCTTTCTTTTTACACTAAACATTTTTACATACATAAAAAATAAACATAAACATTTTTGCATATTCATAATATTTTGTATGTTTATTTAATTTGTTTATTTAAATATTATTCATTTACTATTTATGCCATTGATTCAATTTGGATGTAATAGTAAAATTAAGGTTTTAATTTCTTGTCAAGTAATCCCCCTTCAAAAATTGTATCCCCCTCCCCATAATCATGTTGTAATAGTGGTAGATTTATTTTACGCATTTACGCTTTCAATTATGCCATGATTAGAGATTAGGGTTTGTATGCAAAAAAATCCAAAATCAAACAAATAGCTTGACTAATACAAAGACAAAAATGCATGAAAATGACAACACAATGCACACTTACACCCTTAGGGTTTCATCCACTTGTTGCCTTAAAATTGGCCATGTTATGCATGTTGAGTATCTTTGGCAAAACAAAAACAAAACAAAAGATCATAGTCCCTCGATGACGCTATCTTGGTTGCCTATACAAAATGATCTAGTCTCTCAAAAATTGCTAAAGATACTTGGCAATATTGCTATCATGGTCAATGCGATGACCCGCGCCTATCCCGTTTAACATCCTAATACAAGGTTGTCTACCAAATGCAATGGTAAAACAACACTGTCAAAAGGGTTAAAAACATATAAGAAAGATCTTTGAGTAAAATAGGGTAGAAAACTCTTAGTTACTTGATCAAAACTTGAAAAACATCCTTGCTATTTTCAAACACACCTCACAACATAATTTCAAAATATTTCCCAAATCAAACTTTCAAAACATTGAAACATATTTTCAAAAGACATACACGTTTTTATATATTCAAACAAGAATCATTACAAAGGTTGCCACAACGATGGCCTCTTTTCAAAATATTTTCAAAACCACACACACAAAGCACCATTTCAAACAATTGAAAAGCAAAAGCAAGTGATCTAAACAAGTAACTAAGAGCCCATGGATAACCATGGATGAAAAGGGTGCTTTCACCTTCCCTTTTCATAATCTACTCCCCGAACCCAAGAAAACATCTCAAAGGTCTTTCCTGTGCTTTTTAACCTTTCCTTAGGATAAAATAAAAAGTCGGTGTCGACTCTTGCTAAACCGAAACATTTGTGAACACAAACGCAAAACCTCAAGTCAGTTCTCCCACCGTATCACAATATATCTAACTGTTTTAGAAAATTCAATGGGGTGTGTGCTGGGGAAGCATGACGAGTCTGGCCGAAAAGAGAATGTTATTTATTACCTAAGCAAAAAGTTTACCGACTGTGAAACCAGATATTCACTGCTCGAGAAAACTTGTTGTGCTCTGGAATGGGCTGCTCTCCGGCTAAGACAGTATATGTTGACCCATACTACCTTATTGATATCCAAGATGGATCCAATAAAATACTTCTTCGAGAAACCTGCCCTCTCTGGGAGAATAACGAGATGGCAGATGATCCTGATAGAATATGGCATACAATATACTACCCAGAAAGAAATAAACGGCAGTGTACTAGCCGATCACCTTCCTTACCAAGCTGTGGAGGACTACCAATCCATGAAGTTCGAATTCCCAGATGAAGACATCATGATGGTAAACAACTGTGAAGAATTCATACCATATGACATACCTGAACAAGGATCCCAATGGACCCTGGTTTTTGATGGGGCATCCAACGCACTCGGCAATGGTATTGGTGTTTTACTTATATCCCCTGAAGGACTTCATACTCCCTTTACTTCAAGACTCTGCTTCAACTGTACAAACAACATGGCAGAATACGAAGCGTGCATTTTTGGTCTCAAAGTCGCCATAGATTTGGGGATCAAATCCTAAAGCGTATTCGGAGATTCAGCCTTGGGCATCATCCAAATCAAAGGAGAATGGGACACTGAGCACCAAAACCTAATCCCCTACAAAGAACATGTGTTGACATTAATCCCATATTTTGAGAAGATTACCTTCGAGCATTTCTCGCGAAAAGAAAATCAACTAGCAGATGCGCTAGCCACAATGTCATCTATGTTTAAACTCAAATGGGATAACGAGGCTCCCTAGATCACCATTGAACAGATGAACGAATCATCTCACTGTCATGAGATCAATACTGAAGAAGTAGTGGACCAGCCTTGGTTCTACGAAGTCAAGAGGTATCTCGAGGCTCAAGAATATCCAGAAGGAGCTTCAGTCAATGATAAGAAGTTCTTAAGGAGATTCTATGTTAAGTTCTTCATTAGTAATGGCATTCTCTACAAACTCAACCATGACTATGTGTTACTTTGGTGCGTAGACAAGGTTGAAGCGGAGAAGATCATGGCTGAGCTACATGAAGGCACTTTCAATACCCATTCCAGTGGGCATACGATGGCAAAGAAATTCCTACGGGCAGGCTATTACTGGTCTACCGTGGAAGCAGATTGCTATCAACACTCTCGAACCTGCCATAAGTGTCAGATCTATGCCGACAAGTTGCACGTGCCTCCGGTTCCTTTAAATATCTTGACGGCTCCTTGGCCTTTTTCTATGTGGGGCATCGATATGATTGGGGAAATTAAACCAACAACCTCTAATGGACACCTCTTCATCTTGGTGGCCATTGACTATTTTACAAAGTGGGTTGAGGCGGCCTCTTTTGCTTCTGTTACCAAGAATGTTGTATCCCGGTTCATTAAACAGAATCTCATTTGTCGGTATGGTATCCCGGAGAGGATCATCACAGACAATGGTACGAATCTAAACAATACTATGATCACCGCCATGTGCGAGCAATTCAAGATCCAGCATCACAATTCTTCCCCTTACCAGCCAAAGATGAATGGTGATGTCGAAGCCGTAGATAAGAACATCAAAAAGATCATACAGAAAATGACCGTCACATACAAAGACTGGAATGAGATGCTACCATTCTCTCTCCACGGTTATTGTACCACGGCGCGCACATCAACTGGGGAAACACCTTACTCTCTGGTATACGGCATGGAAGTTGTCTTTCTTATTGAGGTCCAGATCCCTTCTCTGAGAATCATGAAGGATGCAGGTTTGAACGAACACGATTGGATCCAGAATCAACTTGATCAACTGAACTTAATTGATGAGAAAAGGCTTAATGTTGTTTGTCATGGTGAAATGTATCAAAAATGGATGATCAAGGCTTTCAACAAAAAGGTAAAATGCCAAGTGTATTAAGTCAGGGACTTAGTGATCAAGCGCATCATACTGTCGCAAGGTGATCCCAGGGGAAAATGGACTCCTATATACGCAGGACCATTTGTAATCAAAAGCATATTCTCTGGAGGAGCCATGATCTTAACCATTATGGACGGTGACGACTTGCCACATCCTGTGAACGCGAACATAGTCAAAAGATACTACGCATAAGAGACCCGCTAGGTTGACACACCTAGGAAAAACAAGGGCATCCCGACGAACCGAAAAGTTTCAGGCAAAATTTAGGGATAAAACAAAAAAAAATCTGTTCACCCGGCAAGCTGAAAACCCGAAAGGGCGGCTTGGGCAAAAAAGGGTATCCTGGTGGACTGAAAACCCGAAAGGGAGGTCCAAGCAAAAGTTAGGGAATTAAAGCGTATGACTATGTCCCGTTGGATCACCTTACGGACAACCTGTAAACTCAATAGTTCTGATCAATTTAATCAGCTTCGGACAAGGCAACAAATAGATAAGACGCTCATAGACATGAATGCTATAGCAGAATGAGAACCCCGTGAGATTATTTCACATAGCTATATTTTCTTTGTATCAAATTTTCATTCTTTTTGCGATGGAATTCTATTACTAGAATGTTGGCTCATTGTACAAAATTATTTACTCGAGTCAATACAAAGATATCCCTTTGACAGTGCAAAACTATCTGTTTTTTTTTCTTTACTCTTGTGTTTTGTTTACAAAAACGTCCAATGATTTATTTTTGAACATATGCATTTGACATAACTACTGTTTACAAATGAACAAAATAGAAAGACAATCACTAATGTCTTTAAGAAATAGGGAAATCTCTCTAAGCTATTTCCATAAAAAACCCCACAGTGTGCAGTTTAATCCCCAATGGAACAAAACTTCCAGTTATCACTCCCCGGTAGAAGTCGCCAAATTTCTCGGGATTCCCCAACAGATCTACAAACAATGCATAGTGTGCCCCTTTCACGACAGAGTTTATTTCTCTAGGTGGAAACTCATCAAAACTTCAAATTCACAACATGAAGACTTACACTCTACATTCCCAGCAGTAGTCATGGATTTATTTTCCCTAATCCAACGACATTACAACAGATAAGTTCACATACGCATAAATCGCGTCCATATATCACAAAAATCAATGACACGAATGCATATATCACATTCTCATTGTACCATGCATTTCATACATCATGACATTGCATACAGCTAACGTTCTACCCTTTACATGATAAGGTTAATCAATTACTATCATCAACAAATAAGAGATTAATACCTAAAACAAGCCAAGGAAAATTGGCTACACAACCAGCTGAGCTTTCAGATACAGTTCAGATACGCTCCAGATACGGATGCCATCCTGATACTCATTCAGATTCAGCTTTCAAATACAGTTCAGATGCGCTTCAGATACGGATGCCATCCTGATACTCATTCATATTCAGCTTTCAAATATAGTTCAGATGCACTCCAGGTACATATGCCATCCTGATACTCATTCAGATTCAGCTTTCAGATGCAGTTCAGATACACTCTAGATACGGATGCCATCCTGATAATCATTCAGATATAGTTCAGATGCGCTCCAGATACAGATTCCATCCTGATACTTATTCAGATTCAGCTTTCAGATACAGTTCAGATATGCTCGAGATACTGATGCCATCCTGATACTCATTCAGATTCAGCTTGCAGATACAGTTCAGATACACTCCAGATGTGGATGCCATCCTGATACTCATTCAGATCCAGGCTTTCCTTTCGAAGCAACCCTACTATCTAAGTTCCTTCTCCCTATCTCCAGACAATAGTTTACAACCCTATAAGACCTGGACCCGACCAGATACGGTTGATTTCACATTTCCCCAGTTGAAGTCAAACTTAGACTTGGTCTGATTTCTGTCAACAATAACCTTCGAATGGCATCTTTAAGCCCATCTTTAACAACTTTCCGTCATCTCTCCAAATGGCATCTTTAAGCCCATTTCCAACAACTTTTCGTCATCTCTCCAAATGGCATCTTTAAGCCTATTTCCAACAACTTTCTGTCATCTCTCCAAATGGCATCTTTAAGCCCATTACCTACGCAATAAACAACCACTTAATCAAGTACAAATTTCTAGGCACCCTAGTGTTCAATCATCTTCCACTTTCAAGCTACGAATGGCAAACATGCCAATCTCACTTTTCAAGTTTAAGAAAATTGGACAGGGGCAGCTGTTGTACCCTAAAATTTTCCATCCCACTTTTTATTCAAGATATTATCCTAGGTCTTCTTGAATACTCAATTTGTCTGAGAAGTTTGATCAGACAGATTCTCTTCCTAGGCAGTAAGTCAACAATTAGGGTTTGACGTTTCTCAAAGAAAAATGATTCTTCAAAGTTTCAAATGGTCTTCATAGATCTTCATGTCTCCTCAAATGCCGAGTTTCGAACCTCGCGTCACAAGTTTGCTCAGTCAATGGTTCAGACGACTGAAAATGACTCCATTAACCCAAAAGCTGACCTTTTGCGAGACCAAGTTCAAGCGACTGTAACTTCTTCATTATTCGATATTTTTGAGCAGTTCTTTTTGCGTATGACTCTCCTCGATGTCGTCTCCAATTTCTCTTCACAAATCAAAAATTGATTATGTGTAGAAGATCACTAAATTCGAATACGTTAGAAGTCGCATCATGGATTTTAACCTAATTTTAAGTAATTGTGATTCCCTCAAATTACAAGATCGTGTGACGATTATTTCCGCATATGGTCATAAGTGATGTCGCTCACGAGTTTATCTTCAAATATCGAAAGAAAATTGTGTTTGGAAGAATTTCAAAGTTATCGAATCGTGGTAAGTCATTTGTTTGATTTCAAGTGTTCTTAATTGCAATTGATTTTGAAATTTGTTAGCTCTATAAGGTTGATGATTATTCTCAAAGCATGTTTGTTTGGCAATGAAGTTCCATTTTAATCGAGCATGGCGTGCGAGTTCATTTTGAATGAAAATTTGGTTTGGACGAGAGTTGAAGATTAAGGTTGTCATTTAGATGACCATGGATTTGGGTTTGAGTTAACCAAGTTGGAATTAAATTCTTAAAGATTTATTTTGTTTATAAATTTGATTGGAGTACAAGGCGCATTGGTTTATTTGATGACTCTGTAATTTCTTGAAGTTTAAGCTACCAAACCAAGATGTTTTATTCAAAGAATTCAATTCAGAATTGCAAAGTTTAAATAAAAAAACTCAATGTTTTGTACAACAAAATTTATCATTCACAAATCTTCTCAAGGTTCTGTGTTCATTACATTACAATTGAAAATAAATTACAAATTTTTTTGTTTTGCTTACAAAGGAAGAAATTTTGTTCTTTTTTCAAAATCTTTGTTGCTTCATCTTTAAGTAATTAATCCAATTCTCGCTTGCCGTCCACGCCTCATGTTCATGAAACAAAGAAAGCAAAAAGTTAGCTAGCATTGTGGAAAATTCAAGCAAGAGTTATTTGTTAGCAAGGAAAACTCATCATTAGGGTTTGTAGTTAGGAATCAGGTTCAAAGGTTTTTGTCTTCAATCATAAGATATCTCCTCCTACTTTTGCAAATCACAAAAAAAAAATACATGTGTGGTTTTTCTTGGTTCACAAAAGGGAAAAGAAAATGCTAAATATTTTTGCAAAAAAAAATCCCAAAGCTGTCAAACAGCATCATAAAGGAAATGCAGCAGAACAAAAACAAAGGCAGCGGCATAAATAAAATAGCGCAACAAGCCAAGCAACACTACAAAACAGCAGGCTTGCAGCACAAAAAGAACAAGAAAGTAGTCAAACTGCCAAAATATACAAGCTGCAACAAGTAGCAGCAAATTGCTACACAAAACAGGCTGCAAAACCAACAAACAAAGCAAGCATAGCAGCAGAAGGGCATAAACATAGCAGCAAGCAACAACAAAATATGCAAACAAACAAAACATAGCAGCAGCAGGGCATAAACATAGCAGCAGCAACAAGGCAAAGCATAGTTAGTTTGCTTAGCTCAACAAATAAGTTATCATCATTTTCCTGAAATTACACAAACCCTTCAGAATTTTCCATAGAAAGAAAAGCATAGTAGACTTATATTTTCATTGAAAGATAAAGAGAAAAAGGAATAGGCTTGAAAAGATATCACCTAGCAATAACAGTCCCCAAACCAGCATAAGCCTGCCCATAACCTGTTGCACTTTCTGTCCAAGAAGTCCAAGTACAAGAGTCCACGGGCTGCTATACAACAGTCCAAAAACCTGTTGCATAAACAACTAAACAATATAGTCCAAAATTCTGCACCCAAAGGCCACAAGGTCAGTTAACCAAAAGTGTTCAAAATTATCTGATTTCCCCCCAAAACGCAATTGGACTGTATATATAAAAAAAGAGATAGCCAGCATAAGGAGGAGAGGACAATATATAAATCAAGAGCAAAAACTCAAAGAAAACAATCACTAAAAACTCATTGCAAAAACCCCTGTCAAAACAGAAAACCAACAAGCTACAAACCACAGCAAAAAAGCCAAACTTCAATCTGAACCTGATACAACAGAAAATCAACAAGCTACAAACCATAGCACAAAAACCATAGTCATAAAAAAGAACCAAGAGACTAAACCAGCAAAAATAAAGCCAAGAACAATAGCAAACAAGAACAATAGCAAACACAAACTCATACAATCCTATACTCCCTCTATCCCTTCACCATCCTTCAACACCTTAAGCCATAACAACAGAACCTCACATCTATCACAACTCAACCTTATACCCTTAACCTTCATCACCCATCTTTGTTCACCACAAAACAGCCTAATCACACCTCAAATCAACCTTCAAACCTTCATACCTCTACACTATCATTCTGCAACATCACTTCACTCAGTAAGTCAATCTCAGTAACAAACATAATCAGAGCATAGTCAATTGAGTAAAAACATACTTGAGTTGATTAGTCTAAATTTCTGACTCCATTGACAGTGATCATGAAGAACTACCGGTAAGCTTCAATCTCTTTTTTATCTTGGTCTTCACTCGTAATTTCTTATTGCTTTATTGTTGAATAAGCTTCTGCAAGTTTGGACCCTAAGAGTTTGTAACTCCAACATGTGCCAAACATACATTAGATCCTACTTTTTCTTCACTGTTTTAAACAATTTAAGGGAAGAAAGTGAGGAGAGCTTACCGAGTGTGAAATAGCTGAGGCAAAAATCCCAAATAGACTCGAGTCGACTGTGAAACCCGAAACCCCATACCAAAATCTGATTTTCAAGCTAGGAACAAAAGTTGAGACAAAAGTAAGTGTCTGGTTGTTGAGGTTATTACCGCAGGATTAGAAACTCCCATCAGTAGTTAAGTGCAGAATCGTGAGAGGAAGAGAATGATAAACGAGTGTGAGAGCAGAGGAAGAGCATATTGATTGGTATAGAATCGTGATAAGCCTAAGAGATTTCTTCAGCCGCTACCTAATATTATACCTAGGGTTTCTATCCAACTTCAATCTCCTTTGGGCCAATCATTAGAAACCCGGCCCGTTCTTTTTCTTTTCTTTGCACTAAATTTAATTTTTGTTATGGGCCTTTAATCATTCAAAGCCCATCTGTGAACTTCCATATCACCCCATAATCCTGCTTCATACCTTTTTTTTTAAAATAATTTTCTTAGGTTAATTAGTTAAGTAATGTAGTTTTTCTTATTGAAATAATTTTCTTAATTAAGCTTAGTTCTAAATTTAATTTAGGAAAATTTTGTGAATGATTTTATTAATTAACAATTTATCGTTTAATTAAATTTATTTTTAAATTATTTAGGTTTTACATGATAAAAATTCAATAAAAGAAAAATATAGAATATGATTTTATTTTCTTTTTATATTTTCTCACAAACATAAAATACCAAAATATTAACGTGTTATTTATTTTTCTAATTAATTTTATTTTATAGATTTGCTTTAGTTTAAATATTTGTTCATTTCTAATTCGATTGGGTTGTATTTCTTGCCTATTTAGACTTTTAATCTCATTGTTGATTCGATCCATCCCCATTTGTAAATTTGTGCTCCCCATTCCCGAAAGCTCTGTAATAGCGTAGAATTTTAATTTCCGCAATTTACTGTTTTCTATATACTGTATAGTAAATAGGCGTGCATGGCAAGATTCAAAATCAATCGCTAGATAACCTAATTAAAGAGCAACTTAACTTGTATCAAACACACTTTTTCACACGCGCACCTCTAGGGTAACCTCGCCCGTTGCCTCGGAAACACAATCATGTCCCTCGAATATGGGACGCTTTAGCAAAGACCCTTTGATGAAAAAGATTGTAGTCCCTCGATGTCCCTCGATGTTACCCTCGGTAAAACGATCTAGTCCCTCACGAAATATTGCTAAAGCGTCTCACAAGTTGCCTTCTATGACTGTATGATTGACCTGCGCCTGTCCCTTCACATCCAACGATGGGGCTTCTTACCAAATCAATGATAAGATAGCAATATCTAAAGGAGGAAAAGAACATTTAAGACCTTTTGAGTAGGTAGATTCTCTCTTAGTTGCTCACTTGCTCACAACCAAACATTTTACACCAACACTTTCACCTTATAACCTTTTTCAAAAGACAAAAGCTTTTTTGTATACGTTCTTATAGAGACGATAATCATTACAAAAACATCTTTCCAAAAACACTTTCAAAAACACATTCCACAAACACCTATTTGAACTATTTTTCGAAACAACACTTTGTATGCGTTCTTATAGAGACAAGAACCATTAAAAGACGTTTTCAAAATACTTTCAAAACCCACACCACAAGCATATTCAAAACAAAAGAAAGTGATCTAGCGAGCAAATAAGAGCCCATGGAAAACCATGGATGAAAGGAGAGCTAACACCTTCCCTTTTCATAATCTACCCCCCCCCCCCCCCCCCCGAACTCAAGAAAACATCTCTAAAGGTCTTTCCTGTGCTTTTTTACCTTTCCTTTTGTATAAATGAAAAGTCGGTGGCGACTCTTTCTATCCACACAATTGCAATCAAACGCAAATGACCCAAGTCAGTTCTCCCACCGTATCATACATACCGACATATGAGATTTTGTTTAATGAATCCGGCTACAACATTCTTGGTAACAGAAGCGAAAGAGGCTGCCTCAACCCACTTTGTAAAATAGTAAATGGCCACTAAGATGAAGCGGTGTCCATTAGAGGTTGTTGGTTTGATTTCCCCAATCATGTCGATGCCCCACATAGCAAAGGGCCAAAGATCCGTCAATACATTCAGAGGAACCGGAGGTACGTGCACCTTGTCAGCATAGATATGACACTTGTGGCAGGTTCAGGATTGTTGATAGCAATTTGCTTCCATGGTAGACCAGTAATAGACTGCCCGTAGGATATTCTTTGCCATCGTATGCCCACCGGAATGGGTGCCAAAAGTGCCTTCATGTAACTCAGCCATGATCTTTTCCGCTTCAACCTTGTCTACGCACCGAAGTAACACATAGTCATGGTTGAGTTTGTAGAGAATGCCATTACTAAGGAAGAACTTAGCGGATAATCTCCTTAAGAACTTCTTATCATTGACTGAAGCTCCTTCCAGATATTCTTGAGCCTCAAGATACCTTTTGACTTCGTGAAACTAAGATCGGTCCATTACTTCTTCAATATTAATCTCGTGACAGTGAGCTAGTTCATCCATTCATTCAATGGTGATCTGGGGAGCCTCGTTATCCCATTGAAGTTTAAACATGGATGACATTGTGGCTAGTGCGTCTGCTAGTTGATTTTCTTCTCGCATGAAATGCTCGAAAGTAATCTTCTCAAAATGTGGGATCAATGTCAACACTTGTTCTTTGTAAGGGATAAGGTTAGGGTGTTTGGTGTCCCATTCCCATTTGATCTGGCTGATGACCACTGCTGAATCTCCGAATACATTTAAGGATTTGATTCCCAAATCTATGGAAGATTTGAGACCAAAAATGCACGCTTTGTATTCTGCCATGTTGTTTGTACAGTTGAAGTAGAGTCCTGCAGTAAAGGGAGTATGACACCCTTCAAGAGATATGAGTACAACACCTATACAATTGCCGAGTGCGTTGGATGCCCCATCAAAAACCAGGGTCCATCGGGATCCTTGTTCTGGTCTGTCATATGGTCTGAATTCTTCACAGTTGTTTACCATCATGATGTCTTCATCTGGGAATTCGAACTTCATGGACTAGTAGTCATCCACAGCTTGATGAGCAAGGCGATCAGCTAGTACACTGCCCTTTATTGCTTTCTGGGTAGTATATTGTATGTCATATTCTGTCAGGATCATCTGCCATCTCGCTATTCTCCCAGGAAGGGAAGGTTTCTCGAAGATGTATTTTATCAGATCCATCTTAGATATCAATAAGGTAGTATGGGTCAACATATACTGTCTTAGCCGGCGAGCAGCCCATGCCAGAGTGCAGCAAGTTTTCTCGAGCAGTGAATATCTTGTTTCACAATCGGTAAACTTTTTGCTCAGGTAATAAATAGCAATCTCTTTTTGGCCAGACTCGTCATGCTGCCCCAGTACACACCCCGTTGAATTTTCCAAAACGGTTAGATACATGATCAATGGTCTTCCCTCGACTGGTGGCATCAAAACAGGAGGCTCTTGTAGATACTCTTTGATCTTGTCGAAAGCAGTTTGGTACTCATCATTCCATTTGACTACTTGATCTTTCTTCAGTAATTTGAAGATTGGTTCACAAGTAGCTGTCAGGTGAGACATGAATCTGGCAATGTAGTTTAAACGTTCCAAGAATCCTCTGACTTCCTTCTTACTATGAGGAGCATGCATCTCTTGTATCGCTTTCACCTTTACAGGATCTACTTCAATACCTTTACCACTGACGACAAAGCCTAGGAGTTTACCAGACCTCACTCCAAACATGAATTTATTTGGGTTCAACCTCAACTTGTATTTCTTTAGCCTCTCAAACAGTTTATGTAAATGATCAAGATGCTCTTCTTTTGTTTGAGATCTAGCTATCATGTCGTCCACATAGACCTCTATTCATGATGTATCATGTCGTGAAATAGAGCTACCATGGCACGCTGATAGGTTGCCCCAGCATTCTTCAGCCCGAATGGCATAACCCTGTAACAGAATGTACCCCACTGTGTGACAAAGGTTGTTTTCTCCATATCCTCAGGCACCATTTTGATTTGGTTGTAGCCTGAGAAACCATCCATTAAGGAAAACACCTTATGGTGTGCCGTATTGTCAACTAGAATATCAATGTGGGGGAGTGGGAAATCATCCTTAGGGCTTGCCCTATTGAAATCTCTGTAGTCCATGCACATTCGTACTTTGCCGTCCTTTTTAGGAACGGGTACAACATTGGCAACCCATTATGGATAGGAAGTGACGGCCAAGAATCCAACGTTGAATTGTTTCATGACTTCTGCCTTAATCTTCTCTGACATGCCTGGTCGCATACGACGGACCTTTTATTTTACTGAAGGACAGTCCTCTTTTGTAGGTAGACGATATATTACGATATCTACATCAAGTCCTGGTATGTCTTTGTACGACCAGGCAAAGATGTCAACATAATTGTGTAACAACTGAATCAAACGCTCCTTGACACTGGGTTCCAGATTGGCACCCACCTTGACTTCTCTTTTGTCTTCTTCGGAACCTAAGTTGATTGTGTCCACTGGTTCTTCGTGGGGCTAAATTGGAACTTTTACCCACAGAGCGAGGTCAGGGATGACCTATGTGTCACCTTTCCATTGGCGTGTTTGAATCCTGGCGCGTTTTTTCTTTGCTCCCCACTAACTTCTTTTATTTTCCATATTATTATTATTACTTATCTTATGTACAGAAAGAACAAGTGGCACAGTTGGTAAGCGTAGTGTTGGATAATGCTTCAGGACTAAGGACTAAGGATTCAAGCATTCCCCAATTTCTCTATATTATTTTGCTTTCCAGGTTCCAGCATTCCCCAAGGACTAAGGACCATCATGCACTCTCACCATCCAATCTGCCAAGTGGCCAGATGGTCAAATCTGAAGGCCATCCATGAAGGAGCACCATGGAGCCTAGTCAACGCAATGCACTAGATTCAAGAAGTCAATAATGGATCAAATCTTTTGGGCCAAAAGCTTGCTACCTGCACCCCTCTGATTTACTTCCAGGCCCATTTTCTTTTCTCTTTTATATTTTTCTATTTATTTAATTTATTAAAATTGTTTTTATTAACAAAAATTATTTTCTTTTATCAAAAAATCACAAAAAAATATTATTTCTCACCAATTAGATTTAGGTATATTTTTTATCAATAAATTTATTAATTTAATTAGGTTTATTAATTTAGATAACTTTAATTTCTTTTTTTTAAAACTAATTAGAACAATTAGGTTTTATTTCTAATTTAATTATATTTTCTTTTTCCTAAAAATAACCAAAACATAAAAAATAGGTCATGTAATTATTTTTATTAATTAATTTAATTAGCTAATTAATTTAATTAGCTAATTAATTTAGTATTTAATGGTAAAACCTAATCTTTTTCTTAGAAAATATTAAAAACAAAAAAAAACATTTTCTCTTTTAAATTAGGATAGAAGGGTCAAAACCCTAGTTCGCATTCGTTCTTAATTTTTTTCTCGCGCGCTTTATTATTTTATCCATATTATTGTAACTGTTCACAAGGTTGTAATAGTTTAAATTAGGACTTTATTTTCATTTACCGCTTTTATTTTCAAAGGGTTTGTTTTTGGCTATGTAAATACCTGAAGCCTTGTAATAGCGTAGTTTAATTTCCGCATTTTAAATTCCGCAAAATATTAAACTGTTAGATATATGATAATAGGATGCATGACAAGAATGTATGTTAATTTTAAAACATTTAGATCACCCTAAAATGTGCAAAGATAAATAATCTGAAATTGAATCACTCGCACATGCGTACTCCTAGGGTACACTCCCACTTGGTTGCCTTCGGTAAACGGTTATTGAGTATAGGATGTCTTAGTGGTCGTCCTTTTGTCCAAAGATCAAAGTTTCCTCGGAAAGGTTGCCTCGGATATTGTTGCCTCGGATAAATGATCTAAGACATTAGGGTTATTACTAAGACGTCCTAATATTTCTTTAGTGACTGTACGTCCCTTTCGAATTGACCCTCAAAATTCCAACGACGGTGCTACCTACTCATTAATAGTGGGATAGCGTCGTCTAAAGGAAACGAACATTGAACGATTCTTTTTTCGAGTAGGTAGATTAGCTCTTAAGTACTTGCTCAATCCAAATAAAACTTTTTCACACTTACACTCCTTTACAAACAAAGTTTTCAAAAACACTTCATTACACTCTTGAAGACAGAAGCAAGAGTTAAATCAAAGTCAAAACAAAAGCTTTTCAAATCACACAAACACAAAGAAAACAATTTTGAAAATGATGAGCAAGTACCTAAGAGCCCGTAGATAACTATGGATAGAAAGGGTGCTAATACCTTCCCTTTCTATAATCTACCCCCCGTACTCAGAAATATCTCGAAAAAGGAATTTTTTTATGCTTTTTTCCTTTCCTTTTTGGATAAAATAAAAGTCGGTGGCGACTCTTGCTTACCGCGACATTTTGCGAACACAAACGCAAAACGCAAACCAGCAATTCCTTGAAAAAGGGAAACACGTCCTGATTCTGGCCACCGTATCACAGTCGCAAAGTGAAAGATTAAGAATATCAAGTGCACAATGGTTTTATGGTGGATGTTAAGGAAAGTCTGAAACTGGAATGAGACTTATAATCAATATAGTTGGCAGAAACTTTAATGAGGACGATGACTTAGGATGGATTATCAGAGTTGTGCAGCTGAAGCGTATGTGGCGCAGTTGCTATAAGTATACGACTCTACATGCTTGATTTAGTAGATTTTTGATGTTGGGATGATGTGCCAAGGTGTTGTGATAACTCGGAGATATTTGCTGATTTATAAGGATATTAATGTGGTTGTTAGTTGATGGTAAGTTGTGTGTATATTTATTGAGTTATACTGTTAAGTTGACGTTATAATGATTTTGTTCCCGTTGTCGTGATGTTGTTGTTGGTTACCATAAAGGGTGAATAATACTCCATAATATGACGAAGTTGATTATGTTGGCTATGTTGATGTCACTATAAGGGTGATACGACAATATGAATAGAGCTGTTAATAATTGACATACACACACACACACATACACACACACACACACACACACACACACACACACACACACACACACACACACACACACACACACACACACACACACACACACACACACACACACACACACACACACACACACACACACACACACACACACACACACACACACACACACACACACACACACACACACACACACACACACACACACACACACACACACACACACACACACACACACACACACACACACACACACACACACACACACACACACACACACACACACATATATATATATATATATATATATATATATATATATATATATATATATATATATATATATATATATATATATATATATATATATATATATATATATATATATATATATATATATATATATATATATATATATATATATATATATATATATATATATATATATATATATATATATATATATATATATATATATATATATATATGAGAATGGAATTGTGTGTGTGTTTTGGTGTTGAAGATGTTGTTAAGATGATAATGTGATGTTGTATATCTAAGTATAAGTGTGTTACTACTTTAAAATATCGATATGTAAAGATATTGTTAAAGCGGTTGATAAGTTGTTAACGATTATATCGCGGAGGTGTTGAATGATTAGCATGTATTTATTAGATATAAATCATGTTGAGTTATTGTTATGTCAATAAAGTAGTGGTCGAAGTGTTGCTAGACGCGACTTGAGGATCAAAGAATGAAATGCGAAATTCGCGTTAAGAGTGGAAGTATCGAGTAGATTTTCGAGGAAGAAAATATTTTAAGTGGGGGAGAATTGTAATGCCCGTTAATTTAATTAATTATTTAATTAAATTATTTTGGATTATTTTTTGAAGTTGTGCGATGTGTGGATTGTTGGTATAAGTTGTTAGATTATTATTAATTAATTAATTAGTTGATTAATAATAATAATATTGGAATTAATGGAATAATATAAGATTAAGTTGTTGGGCCTATTTTATATGGTGGTATGTAGTACTAAGGGAGGTGTGAGAATTAAGTACAAGAGAAATAATTCTATTATTATTTAGTTTGGTTATAATAATAGAAATTAGATATGACAGTAAGGAAAATAGGTTTTGTCAAGAGGAAGAAGAATAAGGGTTGGAAGAGAGAAAGAGAACATGAAAGTTGCAGAAAAGAAGGAAAAGAGGTCAAATGGAATTCGATCGAAAAATTGTAGAGCAATATCCAATCCAAGGTAAGGGTGGGGTTCTGACTCTATAATAGGTATTATGATGAGTAGTATGTGGGATTAGATGTGAAAAGTTGTTTTGTTTATGATTGAAATATATATTGTTGTTTGATGAGGATCAATGATTTAGGGATGAATAATCATGCCCTAATGTTGTATAATTCATGTAGAAACATGGGATTATTATAATTGATGATTACCTATGATTAGAGGATGTTTTTAGGGCCTGAGGAAAGAAGATCAAAATGAAAACGCAGTGAAATCGCAGAATATATTCAGCACAGCTCAGTGCGAGTCGACCTCAAAAGCCATGCGTCGACACATGTAGGAGTTAAGACTCAGGATGAGTTGATACATAAGGACCATGCGTCGACACATGCAGTGTTTTAGACTCAGTATAAGTCGATACAACAGGATTGCGCATTGACTCATGCAGGATTTCAACCTAGTACGCGTCGACTCAAAGAAGTATGCGTTGACTCATACAGTCTGATTTTTGACAGATTCTTCCAAAGGTTGTAACTTGAGTTTCCGGACTCCGTTTGAGGTGTCGTTTGAAGCGTTGGATAGCTAACACGATGAACTTCATTCTTAAGGATTAAAATGAAGGATAAGAAGAATAATCCTAGTACCCAAATTATGATTATAGTTATCTTCCCGCGTTAATTGCTATGATGATTTTGTGAAGTATGATGAGGATAAGACGACCTTAGATTATGCTTTGTTCATAACAGTAAGATGTATAATGATAACGATGTAGTATTACAGAATAATAATATGTAGTGGTTTGGTAATTATATATAAGCCTTAGATGATTAATTAATTATAGGAATTATTATGTGGTAAGCCTATGGCCAACATTGAGGGATTATCGATCTATCATTGTATTGTTGTTATGGCTGAGTTGTTGTGGGATCATGTTGATGAATTATGTTAATGAACTATGTTGATGAATTATGTTGATGAGTTATATTGATGAGTTATGTTGATGAATTATGTTGATGAATTATGTTGATGAATTTTGTTGATGAACTATGTTAATGAACTATGTTGATGAATTATGTTGATGAATTATGTTGATGAACTATGTTGATGGATTATGTTGATGAATTACGTTGATGAATTATGTTGATGAATTATGTTGATGAATTATATTGATGAACTATGTTGATGAATTATGTTAATGAGTTATGTTGATGAGTTATGTTGATGAATTATGTTGATGAATCATGTTGATGAATCATGTTGAGATGCCTCTAATAATTGGAAGCTATTAAGATGTAGGCTTCTGGCCAACGATGATGTTGTGTTGAGATGTTGTTAATTTTGGTTGTTGTTACTACATTCATGATTGTGTTTCATACATTGCATATCAAGATGGAGTTGATGCTCGTTAAGATGGCATGTATTGGTGAATATTAAGATGAAGGCTTATGCCTTGTTTATGCCTCTATTTATTGGCAATTATTTTAAGATGGGAGTTTTGCTCTGATGGTACCACATGCATTTGCATTGTAATTGAGTCGCATTTGATGTTGCATCTTGAGTTGTGGTGAAGATAGATTTGTTGTTGCTTTATTTTGTTGACTTGTTGTGACAAGTATTATCTAAAAGCTGTGAATTTAGTAGTTATGTCGCGTTGATGTTTTATTGTGATTATTGTTGGTTATAAGATGTGAAGTGGTGATATTATATGATCTGATCTAACATATTATTTATCATACGTTTCATTATATTGTTAGATATCTCAACCCTTATGTTTAAATGTTTCCCTATGTTGGTAACGTGCAGGTAATCAAGAAGGATAGTTGTCACCTCGTTAATTTGAGTCGGTGTTGTCGCTCTGATATGTAGCACTCGGAGGGATAAACGCTTGATATTTAGTTTTTGATTATTATTTCAGTTGCTGAATTTTTAAGTTGATTACATGAAATAATTGTCCTCTTGAGGTTGTTTTAGTTGAATAAAAGATGTTAAGTGAATTGAAGTTGAATATGTATATTCCGCTGCTTATCAATAAAAAGTTGTTTAATTTTGAAGAATAAATCAGATTGTTATCGGTTCATCCGAGTTAAGTGTTATGTATCTGTTTGTATGCGATTAAATGAGGTTAAATTTTAAGTCAAAAAATGTAGCATCCTATTTATGTTGAACTTTGATTTACATTATAAATGTCGGGTAGAATTAGGGTGTTACATTACCGTTTTCCCCTTTTATTTTAATTGAAGTGTAGATATAACAGATAAATAACATAATTTAGTTGGCAAGGCATGTTTGTTGTAACCTAGAAGACCCAGGTTCTACTCCTCATTTGGGCGTTTTTATTTCTTTTTTTTAGTTCTTTAGCCTTATTTCCCATTTCAATTAAATATATTTGATAACAAAATATTAGTTTAGATTTAGTTTTAATTTTAAAATCCAATTAAATAAAATATAATTTCAAAATTAGTTAATTTTCTTAATTAATTTAGTTTAGGATTTTGTGAATAATTTTATTAGTTAACATTTGTTAGTTAATATTCTTTTAAATTGTTTAATTTCTTTTAGTCAATTATTTTATTTAATAGATTTTTTTATTCTTTTCAAATTCTCTCACAAACAAAAATACCAAAAATATTATAGTGTTATTTATTTTGCTAATTAATTTTATTTTTTTAGTTTAAATATTTGTTCATTTTTAATTTGATTGGGTTGTATTACTTGCTTATTTAGAATTTTAATCGTATTGTCGATTCAATCCATCCCTATTTTTAAATTTGTACCCCCATTCCTGAAACTTTGTAATAGCGTAGAATTTTGCGTAGAATTTTAATTTCCACAATTTATTATTTTCCTTTATATTGTATAGTAATTAGGCGTGTATGACAAGATACAAAATAAAATGATAGATAACCGTAAACTTCAAAGACAAATTAACTTGACACTTTTCACACGCACACCTCTAGGGTAACCTCGTTCGTCGCCTCCGAAAAATAGTCATGTCCCTCGAATATGGGATGCTTTAGCAAAGACCCTCGATAAGAAAGACCTTAGTCCCTCGATGACCCTTCGATGTTACCTTCGGTAAAACGATCTTAGTCCCTTACGAAAATTGCTAAAGTGTCTCACAAGTTGCCTTTTGTGACTGTACGATTAACCCGCGCCTGTCCATTCACATCCAATAATGGGTCTTCTTACCAATCAATGGTAAGATGGCAACATCTAAAGGAGGAGGAAAAGAACAAAGACCTTTTGAGTAGGTAGAAGGTTCATAGTTTCTTGCTCACAACATTTTCAAAATAACATCTTTCAAACACACTAACACTTTCAAAAACGAAATATTTTCATAAAGTCAACACTTTGTATATATTCTTATAGAGACGGGAATCATTACAAAGTTTGCCTAAACGAAGACACTTTTCAAAAAATACTTTCAAAACCAATCGCAAACACATTTCAAACAAAGAATTTCGAAGTGAGCTAGCAACTAAGAGCCCATAGATAACTATGGATGAAAAGGATTCTAACACCTTCCCTTTTCATAACCTACCCCCCGAACTCAAGAAAATTATCAAAAGGTCTTACTTGTTCTTTTCACCCTTTCCTTTATTGGATAAAATAAAATTCGGTGGCAACTCTTGCTATCTGCAACAATTATGATAAAACGCAAAACATCTAAGTCAGTTCTCCCACCGTATTACAGAACTGGCAACTCTGATGGGGACTATTTTAAAAGCGGGGTTACCTTAGAGCTAGATCACCTTTAAATTCTTTCGTTGTTTGATTTGTTTGCTTTACACTTATGGGTCTTTGTTTGGGTTTGTATTGATCCTTTACCCGGGATCTGAGAACATCATTAGGTAAATAGCAAAAATTATGGAGACTGTACAACGTAGACGGATATGGTTGAGACATTAACTATGTTAGTGTGACACATTTGTGGGTATTGGTATCCCTTATGGCGAATTAAGGAGAATACGGGGTCGTTGTGTGGTGTCATGAAGCACTAATGAACCTTAGAACCTTTAATTGAACAACTTGGCCATTAGGAAGTAGTGAGGTATCCGGATTTGGTGCAGTCCGAAGTTGGTTGATACTCGATGCTACGCTCATTGAGATCGGACTTTTGGGATATTTCGGTCGCCAATAAAGAGGCTTACGCTTAAACAATGTCCAATGAAGAAAGAGCAACAATATTGAGATTCTTTAGAACTTGATTACTTTCTAGGACAAGTTGAACCAACTAAACTTCAAGAGGGTACTTACCTACGAACCTCATGTAAGCCTTAACCTAAGGACTTATTTTCTTTGTATGTATGTGTTTACTTGTACATAACATCATGACATCATACCATTGCATTTGCACTAACCATTTCAAGGACTTTGGGATTTATCTTTGTGTTGTTTTGTAGGACATGGCTTCCGCATAAAGAAACACCATCCAAATCAACCTTGTAAAAGTGCCTCCTCAACTTAAGGAATTAGCATCAAGGGTTCCCAATGATTCTCTGTTCACCGAGAAGTATGGTCGTCTCATCAAGTTGGTTACCACAAACTTTGAAGAGGATATGGTACATGTGCTTTTCCAATTCTTTGATCTTAAACACCATTACTTCACAATTCCTGATTACCAATTAGTGCCTACTATGGAAGAATTTTCTCAACTCTTGGGAGTGCCCATTCTTTATTAATTACCCTTCACCGGTATTGAAAGAGACCCAAGACCTGAGGAGATTTCTCGAGCTTTACATTTACAACGGTCCGACATTGTGGCAAATTGGGAAACAAGAAGTGGTGTTAAAGAGTTTCTAGCCAAGTTTCTGTTTGAGAAGGCTCAACAATTTTTGGAGGCTCTAGATCTGCAAGCTTTTGAAGAGGTGTTGGCTCTTCTAATCTATGGGATGGTATTGTTTCCTAACCCGTACCAACTCATAGATGTGAATGCGGTCAAAGTTTTTCTATATCGTAACCCGGTGCCTACCTTGCTTAGAGATATCTTGCATTCTCTTCACACTCACACCATGAAGAGAAGGGGAATTCTTATGTGTTGCACTCCTTTGTTGGTAGGTGGTTTATTTCGCACCTACCTCTATTTATTTTGAAGAATGAGTAAGGCATGAGATGGTCTAATAGGTTGATATCACTCACGCATTCGTATATTCATTGGTGATCTCGATCTTTGGAGGATGCTATCATCATTGACCGTTATGGGGAATTCCCTAATGTCCCTCTCCTTGGCATTATAGGAGGAATCACTTATAATCTGGCTTGGATTTGCGATAGTTTGGGTATCCTAGGAGGGATGGTCCTCATGATGCACTTGTCCAAGGAATTGCATTTGACTATGAGAACGATGTCCAAGGTTATCGTCAGAGATTTATACGAGCTTGGGGCATGGTGAACAAACTTGGTAGCAAGACATTGGGGCATAATAAATCCATTCCTTTGGAGCCTTATCTCAAGTGGGTGCGAACTCACGCTCAAAACCTCATGATGCCATATGAGGCCATCCTACCTATCATCATGGAGCCTATTGCCGAGGGAGATGTTCCCTACACTATTCTTCATCCTGACATGCTGACTACTCTCGAGGGGTTGAAAAGATCATAGATTCAACTCAAAGGGGAGAGAGACACCTTTGAAACCCAGTTCTACGCAAGCGAGAAGAAGGTTTTAGAGCTCACGAGACAACTTCATGAAGAGCAGAGTTTAAATGCCTACATTGCACCGAAGAGGGTGCGCTCATGGGAAGCTTGAGTCCTTTTTATTTTAGGAGTTTATTTTGTATTATCATTGTTTATTCCATTGTAATCCCAAGAGGCGTCTTGTAACCGTTTCAACTTATTAATGCAATTAATGTTTGTTCTCTCTTTGTCTAAACAAATTTAAATCTTAAAAGTCCTTGAAATCATTTCATGCATCATAACATAAGCAGGTTTTCAGACACAGGTTTCCTCATCTTTCTAATGTTTATCTCAGTAAGATGGATCTCGAGCAGGCCGTGAAAGACTTGCAGAAGCATAATTCTCAATTTCAAGAAACCTTTCTCACCTTGGCCAAAGGACAACAAGAGATGATGTCACTTCTGGTGGCCAAAAAGAAGACCAAGAAGAAGGCACTGATCAACATGGGGAAAATATTTAAAGGCCATGTCCATCAAGTACGAGTGGTTTAAGAGTCATCCAATGAGGTTGAAAACCAAGATGAATATGCAAGGAGCACCCGTGCTGGGGGTGTAAACAATCAAGCTTCTGAGGATAAAAATTACTTTGATGAACAGTATCCACCGGCTAAGGATAAGTACAAGAAACTGGAAGAGAGGTTGAAACATGTGGAAATTCAAGTTGTACCTGACTTGGATTTTGGTGATTTGGGCTTAGTTCCTGGGGTAGTCATTCCCCATAAGTTCAAAATTCCAATCTTTGCTAAGTACTATAGAGTTTCATGCCCAAAACATCACTTGAGGTCCTACGGCCGCAAAATGCAACTGCATACCACTGACAAGAAGCTCTGGGTACATTTCTTTCAAGAGAGTCTGTCTGGGACTCAGTTAGAATGGTTTTACCAGTTTGAGGGTTCTAACATTCATACTTGGGAAGATCTAGCCACCGCTTTCTACCATTAATATCAGTACAATGTTGATTTGGCGCCGACTAGGGTTCAGTTACAAGGAATGACAATGGGTTCCCACGAAGGTTTTAAAGAGTATGCGCGGAAATGGAGAGACCTTGCTGGTAGAGTAAAACCATCCTTGACTGATAGGGAGCTGGTGGGTATGTTCATAGAAACATTAACTGGACCGTTTTTCAATTTGTTAATTGGGAGCTCATCATCTGGTTTCAGAGTTAATCCTGACTGGTGAAAGGGTCGAGAGCGGTATCAAAAGTGGGAAAATTCCCATGGCTTCTGCCTCTACATCAAACACTATTAAGAAGCCTTTTACTGGCAAAAAGGAAACCAATGTCGTATATGGGTCAAGAATCCATGTCAAAAAAGACCATTGCCAATCTGTTGATGCTGTTTTGATCTCCAATCCACCCTCTGCTCAAAGACCACAACAAGTCAACCATCAAAGGCCTGAGGTTCCAAGAAGACAATTCATGAGGATTAACATGTCGCTATCCCAAGCCTTGCAACACCTGTTGAAGGCTAACTTAGTAACATTGCGTGATCCACCATCAAATCCCAATGTTTCATCTCTGAAATACAATCCTAACGCTAAATGCGCTTATCACTCCAATAGCCCCGGGCGTGACATTGATCAATGTTGGGCTCTAAAAACAAGATTCAAGACCTTATCGATAACAGGGCTATTGAGTTTGACCCACCTACAACTCTGAATGTTATAATTGCACCAATGCTAAATCATGGAAAAGGTGTCAATGCAATTGAAGACACTACTTTTGTTTCCTCCATTGAAGATTTGACTACTCCACTGACCATTGTTTTAAAAACATTGTTGAGAGTTGGGGTTTTCCCTGGTTGTTTAAAAGACTGTTGCTACTGTGCCGAACAAGTTAACGGATGAGAATGGTTGAAAAAGGGTGTCCAGCACCTAATAGATAGCCATGAGATTTTGTTTGAAAGAACTCCGGCCATAAAAAGTTTGACTAATAAAGCTGAAGACGTTTCCATCATCACAATATCCAACAAACCTATTAGGATCTCCTCAAAAGGTCCTATTAGGATTTCCAACGAACCAATGATTTCCCCCTTGATAATTACCGCACCAAGGACAATTCCTTGTTCTTCTGATAAGGCAGTACGTTAGAATTACGGTGTTGAAGTATACTATCAATGGATTAAGCAAGACTCATGGATTAATGAAGACAAAACTGATGACGTTACCAATATTGATGGTTCTAGCAAGGTGACAAGGACGGGGAGAATCTTCTCTCCTAACATTTCACTTCCAACTACCACAGCTACACATGTTTGCATTACTGTTGACAAACCTAGCATTGATGCTAGAGGAAAATACAAGGTGAATGAGCCTGCCAGGATGGAGGCGCATACCAAAGACATCATTACCGAGGAACCCTCCACCCAAGAAATGGAGTAAATTTTGAATATTATAAAGAAAGGTGATTTCAAGATAGTAGAGCAGTTGGGGAAAACCCCCTCCAAGATCTTTATGTTATCTTTGTTACTTTGTTATGATGCTCACGCTCAAGCATTGATCAAATTTTTAAAGAAAGTGCATGTTCCTCAAGAGACCAAGCCGACCAATTTGAAAATTGTGTGGCGAGTTTGACTGTCGATAATGGATTGGGGTTCTCTAATGCTGACTTGGCACCAGTTAGAAGAAATCATAACAAGGCTTTGCATGTCTCTATTGAATGCAAAGGAACTCTCTGGCCCATGTCTTGGTGGATACAGGGTGCTCTCTAAATGTCTTACCCAAAGGTGCCTTAGATTGCTTGGATTGTGATGGTTTGGTGTTGAAGCCAAGTAACATGGTTGTAAGGGCTTTTGATGGATCCAAGAGGATGGTACTAGGAGAAGTTGATCTCCCCATTAAAGTTGGTTCACAAGTTTTCAATTCTACTTTCTACGTGATGGACATCTGTCCCGCTTACTCTTGTTTACTTGGACGCCCATGGATACATGGGGCAGGAGCAGTGACGTCCACCCTTCACCAAAAGTAGAAATATCCAGACAAGAGAAAGATTGTTACTGTTTGTGGTGAATAAGAATTCATGGTTAGCCACCTGAATTCGTTCAAGTATGTGGAGATGGATGGTGAGTTTATAGAGACTTCTTGCCAAGCCTTCGAAGTAGTCCCTCCTATGGCTTCCGCCACTAAAATTTCTTCTGACATTCCAAAAGCTGATAAAGATGTGACAAGGATGGCTTCACTTAAAGATGCTTGTGTTGTGATTAAATACGGAAGCAGTACAATTTGGGGACAACTCCCTGACATTCCATTCAAAGTAGACAAGTTCGGTTTGGTTTCACTGTTAAAGCTCAAAAGGAGGTCAGACGTGCTCGCATAGGAAAACCACCTCTTTGCATTGGTAATCATGAAGTGAATGTTATTGAAGACTTTGAGGATGACTGTGAGTTTAAAGAATGGATTTACCCAACTTCCGGTGAAGGACTCGACAACTGGCGTGCAAAGGATTTCATTCCCATCTCCTTCAACGAGGAGAAATTACCATTTACTATTTTATCAATTCAAGAACTTTTGTTTGTAATTTTAATTTCAAACAATGACTTTAAACCATGTGCCTTTCCCGGGGCACCATGGTCCATTTGTTAAGGGTTTGTTCATTTCCATATGCCATATGATCATTTAATGAAAAACACTGGACCTTTTCCATTCAAATTTTGTGCTCATTGTCTTTATTTTTCTTTATTGCATTTTCAAAATAGCCATGTATCTTACATACACTCACACACACACACTTTCAGATCCTCATCCACTCTGGATCCCATTGCCAACGACTCTATTATTACTAGCTATAACTTTGAACATCCAATCAGCCAAGTTGAAGACGATGGTGAAGAAGATTGTGAAATACCTGGGGAATTAGCCAGACTTATAATGCAAGAGGAGAAAGCCATTCAACCTCATGAAGAGCTAGTTGAAGTGATCAACCTAGGTACTGAGGAAGACAAGAAAGAGGTCAAGATCGGCTCTAGCTTGGAAAATGGTATCAAAGGCAAATTGGTTCAGATGCTACATGATTATGTTGAAGTGTTTGCTTGATCATATGAAGATATGCCAGGTTTGGATACTAACATAGTGGTTCATCGTCTACCGAAAAAGAAAGATTGTCCTCCAGTCAAGCAGAAGGTTCGTCGTATGTGGCCTGACATGTCTGAAAAGATAAAAGTTGAGGTAATGAAGAAATTCAACGCAGGTTTCCTGGTTGTGACATTATATCCTCAATGGGTGGCTAATGTGGTCCCGGTACCAAAGAAAGATGGAAAAGTCTGTATGTGCATAGACTACGGGGATTTGAATAGAGCAATCCCCAAAGATGATTTCCCACTACCGCATATTGATGTCTTGGTTGACAACACCGCTCAACATAAAGTCTTCTCTTTCATGGATGGTTTCTCCAGCTATAATCAAATCAAGATGGCTCCCGAAGATATGGAGAAGACCACCTTTGTCACACAATGGGGCACCTTTTGTTACAAGGTCATATCGTTCGGTTTAAAGAATGCAGGGGAAACTTATCAACAAGCTATGGTAGACTTATTTCATGATATGATCCATCATGAAATAGACGTCTATGTGGATGATATGATTGCAATATCGCAGACTGAAGAAGAACACCTTTATCACTTACACAAGATATTTGAAAGGCTGAAAGAGTATAAGCTGAGGCTGAATCCTAACAAGTGCACCTTCGGGGTAAGATCTGGAAAACTCTTGGGCTTTGTTGTCAGTGGCAAAGGTATTGAAGTCGATCCTACAAAAGTCAAATTTGTCCAAGAAATTCCACCTCCTCATACTGAGAAAAAGGTCAGAGGTTTCTTAGGTCGACTCAATTACATCGCTCGATTCATATCTCACTTAACTGCTACTTGTGAGCCACTCTTTAAGCTGCTGAAGAAGGATCAAGTAATCAGATGGAATGACGACTGCCAAGTAGCCTTTGACAAGATTAAGGAGTAATTACAAGAACCTCCAACCCTGATTCCTCTAGTTGAAGGAAGGCCTCTGATTTTGTACTTAACTGTATTAGAGAATTCAATGGGGTGCATGTTGGGCCAACATGACGAGTCTGGCCGAAAAGAGCATGCAATATACTACCTGAGCAAAAAGTTTACCGACTGTGAAACTAGATATTCATTGCTCGAGAAAACTTGTTGCGCTCTGGCATGGGCTGCTCGCTGGCTAAGATAGTATATGCTGACTCACACCACTTTGTTGGTTTCAAAGATGGATCCTATCAAGTATATCTTTGAAAAGCCAGCTCTCTCTGGACGAATAGCTAGATGGAAAATGATCCTGGCCGAATATGATATCCAATACACTGCATAAAAAGCAATCAAAGGAAGTGTGTTGGCGGATCATTTGTCACATCAAGCTGTTGACGGCTACCAATCCATGAACTTAGAATTCCCAAACGAGAATATTATGCTAGTAACTGACTACGAAAAGCCTGGATCGTATGACGGACCTGAACAATGATCCTGATGGACTATAGTTTTAGATGGGGCTTCCAACGCTTTGGGTAATGGAATTGATGTTGTGATTGTTTCTCTCAAAGGTTTCTATACACCTTTCACTGCTAGAATTTGCTTCGACTGTACAAACAACATGGCTGAGTATGAGGCATGCATCTTGGGTCTAAAAGTTGTTGTTGACCTAGAAATCAAGTCCTTAAGCATATACAGAGATTTTGCTCTAGTAATCAGTCAAATTAAGGAAGAATGGGATACCAAACATCCTAATTTGAATCCTTACAAAGAGCTTGTGCTAACTTTGATCCCATACTTTGAGGAGGTTACTTTTGAACACTTCCCAAGAGAAGAAAATCAGTTGGCAGATGCCCTAGCAACAATGTCATCTATGTTCAAGGTCATTTGGGACAACGAGGCTCCTAGAATTACAATCAAAAGATTTGAAGAACCTGCGCATTGTTATGAGCTTGACATTGACGAAGAGAAGCCATGGTACCATGAGGTGAAGAGATATCTTGAAGCACAAGAGTATCCTGAAGGAGCTTCCATCAATGATAAGAAATTTTTGCAAAAATTTTCAGCCAAATTTTTCCTAAGCAATGGAATCCTATACAAGCGCAACCATGACTCTACTCTACTCCGGTGTGTGGATAAGAAAGAGGCAGAGAAGATCATGGAAGATATGCATAATGGTATCTTTGGGACTCACTCTAGCGGACACACTATGGCTAAGAAGATTCTGAGGGCTGGGTACTATTAGTTAACAATGGAAATTTATTGTCACTGTCACTCGAGGACTTTCCATAAGTGTCAGATCTATGCCGACAAAGTTCACGTGCCTCCAATTCCCTTGAACGTCATGACTGCTCTGTGGTTGTTCGCAATGTGGGGCATTAACATGATTGGAGAGATCAAGCCTACTGCTTCCAATGGACACCGTTTCATCCTCGTTGCTATTGACTACTTCACCAAATGGGTCAAAGCTGCCTTATATGCCTCAGTTACAAAGAACGTTGTAGCCCGATTTATCAAGCATAACCTCATCTGCCGTTATGGTATCCCCGAAAGAATTATCACTGACAACGGAACCAATCTCAACAATGTTATGATTACTGAACTCTGCTTGCAGTTCAAAATCAAACATCACAATTCTTCTCCGTACAGACCTAAGATGAATGGCGCAGTGGAAGCTGCCAATAAAAATATCAAGAAGATTGTGAAAGAGATGGTGGTGATCTAAAAATATTGGCATGAGATGTTACTGTTTTCTCTTTATGGCTACCGTACTTCAGCTTGAACGTCGGCAGGGGCAACTCCTTTCTCTTTAGTATATGGCATGGAGGTTGTCCTGCCTGTTGAGGTTCAGATTCCTTCCCTAAGGATTACGAAGAGGCAGATCTAGGCGAGGATGAATGGATTCATACTAGGTTGGATCAGTTGAACTTGATTGATGAGAAGAGACTGGTTGTTGTTTGTCATGGTTAAATGTATCAAAAGCGTATGATCAAGGCTTTCAACAAAAAGATCAAGCCTCGAGTATACCAAGCTGGTGATTTGGTAATAAAGCGTATCATTTTTCCATAAGGCGGTCCTAGGGGAAAATAGGCTCCCACTTATGAAGGATCATTTATTGTCCAGAAATTATTCTATGGCGGTGCCATGATGCTAACAACTATGGACGGCAAAGATTTCCTGCATCCTGTGAACGCGGATATAGTCAAAAAATACTACGCTTAAAGAATGACCCGCTAGGTTGACATACCTAGGCAAAAATAAGGGCATCCCGATGAACCAAAATGGTTCGGGCAAAAATTAGAGATATATACAAAAGATTATACACCTGGCAAGTCAAAAACCCGAAAGGGCGGCTTTGTAAAAAATGGGTATCCTGGTGGACTGAAAACACGAAAGGACGGTCCAGTCAAAAGTTATGGATTAAAGTGTACGACTATGTCTCGTTAGATCTCTGTAACCAGCTTTATTACCAAGGTTCGAATTCAAGGGTATAAAATCAATTCAATCAACTTCTTTCAACGGCAAGGGATGATGTTCAAAAACATAGAGGCAATAGTGGAGTTGGAACCCAATGAGATCACTTCCACATGGCTATTATTTTTTCGTTTTCACTTTGTATTACTTTCCTTCTTTCGATGATTTCCTCTTACTAGGATCTCTGTCTCCTTGTACAAAAATTCCTATTTATGGGCAAGACATCAAATACAAATATACTTTGAAGTGTAAACTTTTTATTCTTTCTGTTTTGAGTTCAAAAGTGTCTAATGACTAAAATTGAATAAACATATGCGCATGAACATGAGTAAACTGTTAGCAAGTGTATGCATAAAAACAGTAATAAGCTTTTTCCTTAAGGATTTGGGATATCTCCACAGAGTTACTACAATAAAATTTTCCCCACTAAGTTAAATTCGTACATCCAGAGTTCCAACCTCTTAGAAACCCTCTCCCAGCTGAGTTGGTCTTAAAAAGAAGCCTTGAGGAATTCCTCCTAGAGAATTCATTTCCCCCAATAGGTCGTCAAAATATTCTCTTTGACCGAGTTTATTTCCCCAACAAACTACAAATTCCCCAGCTTGGGTTGGCCTCTCAGACTATTACCAATCAATGGACAAAACCCTTTAATCCCCGGTAGAGTCATTGCAATCCCCAAAGGAGTCATTACTATCCCAGAAAGTTATTGTAAAGTGTAATGCCCGTTAATTTGATTAATTATTTAATTATATTATATTTTGGATTATTTGTGATGTTGCGAGGTGTTAAGAATTATTGGTAAAAGTTGTTGGATTATTATCAATTAATTAATGATTAATAATAATTTTTATGTTGGGATTAATGAAATATTATAGTATTAATTTATTAGAAATAAGAATAGAATTAGTTGGGCTTAATTATATGGTTGTATGAAGTAAGAGTGGGGTGTAACATTTAGGCCCAATTGGATTTAGTTGGACTAATAGAATAATATTATATTATTATTAGAAAATTAGAGGAGAAAGAGAGTATAGTGTTATCAGGAAAAGAAAAATAAAAGAAAGAGGAATAGGGTTTTGAGAGGAGAAGAAGAACAAGAGGAAGTTGCTACTAGTGCCAAATTCCCAAAAATTCTATTGAAGTTTCTTAGAGTTGCATTCAATCCAAGGTAAGGGTGGAATTCTTGCTCTATAATTGGGTATATGATAAATGATATGTGGGGTTGGTTATATAAAATTATCGTGTGTGATTTTGTGTGAAAGGTTATTGTTTTGTTGCTACGGCTGTAAGTTCAGATGCGCCTAAGAGGGGGTGAATTAGGTTCTTTAAAACTTTTTCTGAATTGTATGAATATTTTTGCACGAGTTTCTTTTCTTTCTTTTTCTGATAAGTGATGAAAGCAGTAAATGTGGAAAGTAAAGAACTCAGAGATGTATCCTGGTTCCCCTCACAGTCCGAGAGTACTCCAGTCCCCTTTCAACATGAAAGAGATTTCCTTATAGTTGGTAATTTGTACAAAGACTACCTAACAAGCCAAGAACAATCCTCTTGGACCAAGAACAATCCTCTTGGATTTTCACTAAGACCACAAAGAGAACAATCCTCCCTAAGTGTCTTTCTTGTTTCCAACAATCCTAAAAACAAGTATACAATAGTTTGTTTGATTTGTATAAGAGTTTGAAAGAGCAATGTCAATCACTTGATTGATCTTTTCTATCAATATGAAATTTAAGATGGAATACTCTTCTAAGTTCTCAAGAACAATTTTCAGTATGCATATGAAAATGATGAACATAAATCTTGAGTATAAAGATTATGATCAAAAGAACAGAAAGTTGTTAGCGATTGTTGTAATGATTTTCTTTGATTTTTTTTTTCAAAATTCTGAATGAAAATAATTTATAGTGTAGTAATACCTCTTCAATGAAACATGGCAATGTTTAAACCATTTTTACTAAAACAATGTATATGAAAAGATACAAAGATTGCCATAAAAAGGTGTTACTAAAAGTTGCTGGAAAAATAATTTTTTTCAAAAAATGAAGTACAACAATCGGTTGCACTAAAGCAACAACCAATTGCACCACAACAACGTTTAAAAATAATTGAAAATATAACTATGACAACTGATTGTCATTGAGGAGCAATCGGTTGCTCTAAAGCCAACGTTCAAAAATTCGAAAATAAAATACATGACAATCGATTGCTGCTAGATGACAACCGATTGTATGTCAAACAGAATCAAAAGTTTTTTGGATGCAACTGATTGTCGTTTGATGACAATCGATTGCTTGTGTACAAAAATTGAAAAATCATTATTTTTCAAAGATTTTAAGCAATTTAAAATATCCTTCTTTAATCATACATGGTATATACTCAAAATATTATTTTAATAAAGTAAATACATGATTAAAAATAGTTTTGAGCACTAAGAGCATAAGATCAAAAATTTAATATACCTTAATCCATAAGTCTTGAAAAGTTGATCTTGATCAATAAATCTTTGCTTGAGATAAATCTTCTATTTTGATCCATTCATTTTTGCATGCTAGCTTGTCTTCATCAAAACACTTGGAAAGCTTGATTTCACAGTCTCCCCCTTTTTGATGATGACAACCATTGCTTGAAGTTTGGAGTGCATCTTGGTTTTCTCTAAACAAGTTGTTTGAAAGACTCCCCCTAAGTCAAATACTCCCCCTTGATCTATTGCATGAGAGTTTTGAAGATTGCTTGCTTGTTTCAATTTGGGTTAGAGAAACACAAAAGAAACTACAAAGTCTTCTCCCCCTTTGTCATTAGCAAAAAGGAATGGGAAAGAAGATCATAAAAAAATTTTGCACATAGATACAACATAGCATAAATAAAGTTTGCATGCATAGATATAATAGAAACATAGTGCACAAAACGAAAGGGATCACAATACATGAAGTGTCTTAAACGAAACTAGAAACACGACATAAAACATAAGAACATAAAGTACTAAGAAATATAAGAACTTAAAAACTAATCATCCATGCCTTCAACAAAGTCTTCATCATCTTGATTTTCACCATCATTGCCTTCATTGGTTTCAGGTTGAATGAAAGGGTAATGATAAGGTTGAGCTTCATAAGGAGGGACATTGGTATGGGCATAGAGATGAGAAAATTGAGTGTTCATGTTGTTGTTCATGTATTGAAGGTAGTCAAAAACTTGATTGTAAGAGTTTTCCATTGGTTATGGAGGTTGGTTTTGAAGTGGATGTTCTTGTGGAGGTTGGTTTTGTGGAGGAGTATGAATGTATGTGATGGTTCTATTAATCTGATCAAATTTGACGCCGGTTTTGGTATTACATACTTTCTTCGGAGTGATTTCATGTTTGGGGTTAGTCATAGGCACCATGTGTTCACCAGACAAGGGAACATTGAACTTCTCAAAAACAAGGGTAAGCCAGGAGCCATAGGGCAAAGCAGAAGCATTTTCATTATGTAGTGCCATATGATGTAGAATCACATAAGACCAGTTGATTTGAATCCCATTCTTCATCGCATACAAAATCTGCATCTCACAATCATTGACATTGGAAATATTTGAGAACTTTGGCATAACCACATACGCCAAAAAGTAGTGGATCAAACGATCACCAATAGTGAGAATTCCTGCAGACCAAGATTTCCTCTCCGGAGTTCCACCAATAATTCTTTGCATTTTTTGAATAAAATCACGCTCGGGAATTCTTGCAATTCCATAGTAGAAGTCTCTTTTGTTGTAGCCAGGCAGATTTGCATTTGAGAGAAGTTTAATGCAAGCACCATCATTTGGAATACCCAAAGCTTCGCCAAAATTCTGCACTGTGAGTTCTATAGGAACCCCTTTGACATTTGAAATCATGCATCCTCTACTAATGGTTAGATTGTTGTAGAAAATCCTTACCAAAGTGGGGTAAATGGGTCCATTAACACCAATCAACTTGTATATCCCTTGAGATCTAAATAATGTTGGAAAACTAAAGCATTCGGAATAAAAGTTGTCAAGATTACCGAACCTTGGTATAAGAACCGTCATCATCTGAAAATGAGACACAAATCTTTCCCTTTGGCTTCTTGATGGAATGAGTCTTGAGAGATCATCACCTTGAGATGAGGAAGAAGCTTTTCCCTTGCCTTTCTTTGATGTTGACATGGTGAGGGATGAGAGAATTGGAAGGGAAAAAGGGTATTTGGTGTTTGTAGGTTTCTTGAGACAAAAGAGGATATATGAAGTTTTGGTTTTGGTTGAGCTTTTATAGATAGATAGGCATTCAATGGTTAGGTAAGGCATTCAATGATTTAGTCAAAACAATAAAGCCTTGTAGCATAGAGATTCTTGAGTGTGTAAGTATCCAAAAAATTGTGTCATTGGAAAGGACTAGGCATTTAAAAAATTGTTTACCAAACACTTAAAACATTCAAAAAGAGAATAAGAATCTTGTACAAAATAAATATTAGTAATGGCAATGGAAGACAAAGAATAAAAGAGAGTGTAACTGAAAAAAATAAAAAAAATTTCAAAATTTTAAACTGTGCAATCGATTATCGTTTGATGACAACCGATTGCATCCTTTGTAAAATGCAAACAGAGGCGAAAATAGTGAAGGAGCAACTGGTTGTCGTGGAGTGACAATCAATTGTTGTGAAGACAGAATCCATAAATTTTCAGATATAACCGATTGTCACTCTATGACAACCGATTGTCATTAGTACAAAAGTGAAAAATACTTAATTTTTTTGGGGATTTCATGGTCATATACCAAAAGTTTAGTAATAAAAACATGGATTAAGATATATTACCATAAAGTTAAGATTAAGATCATAGCCATGTACCTTAATTAGATAATGTCATTTTCGTCCAAGATACCTAGCTCTCTTCGGATCTTGAAGAATGGTTCTCTTGCCAACAGTTTAGTGAAAATATCTGTTAGTTGATTATGTGTATCCATGAAGGTGACTTCGACATCTCCTTGAAGTACATGATCACGAAGAAAGTGATGTCGAATGTCGATATGCTTTGTTCTAGAATGCATCACAGAATTTTTTGTAATATTGATTGCACTTGTGTTATCACATCGGAGTGGAATGCATCCAAGGTCGAGTCTGTAGTCACAGAGTTGTTGCTTGAGCCATAGAACTTGCGCACAGCAACTACCCGCTTCAATGTATTCCGCCTCGGCCGTACTAAGAGCCACACAAGCTTGTTTCTTGCATGCCCAAGAGACTAATGCATTTCCCAAAATGTGACAAGTGCCACTTGTGCTTTTTCTATCTGTTTTACATCCTGCATAATCAACGTCAGAATAACCAATTAAATTGCATATATTACTGTGATACGGTGGGAGAGAACTGACTGTTTTGGAATACTGGTTCGCGTTTTGCGTTTGTTTTCGCAAAATGTCGCGGTAAGCAAGAGTCGCCACCGTCTTTTATTTTATCCAACAAGGAAAGGAAAAAAGCACAGAAAAATTCCCTTTTCGAGATGTTTCTCGGGTTCGGGAGGTAGATTATAGAAAGGGAAGGTGTTAGAACCCTTTCTATCCGTGGTTATCCACGGGCTCTTAGGTACTTGCTCATTGTGTTTTCAAAATTTTCTTTTCTTTGTGTTTGTGGGTTTGGAAGAAGTTTTTGTTTGAAAGATGTAAGTGCGAAAAAGTTTTGTTTTGTTTTTAAAAGGAGCAAGTACTTAAGAACCATCTACCTACTCGAAAAAGGAATTAATCTGTGCAAATGTCCTTTAGACAACGCTATCCCACTATTGAGGAGTAGGTAGCATCGTCGTTGGAGTTTTAAGGGTCAATTCGATTAAGGGACGTGTGGTCACTAAAGCAATGTTAGGACGTCTTAGCGGTAACCCTAATGTCTTAGATCATTTTTCCGAGGCAACCATTTCGAGGCAACTATGATCTTTGGACAAGAGGGAAACCTCTAAAACTTCTTATACTCAATGACCACGTTCGAAGGCAACCAAGTGAGGTGTACCCTAAGAGTGCGCATGTGCGAGTGTGTTATTTCGGTTAATTTTATCTTGGCAAAATACCCTTTTTAGTCCTTTAAGTTTACCCCAAGGTCCATTTTGGTCCTTTATCTAAAAAAAGTGTCAAACTGGTCCTATAACTCTTTCAAAAGGACCATAGGAGTCCTTTCCGTCCATTTTGGTCCTTTTTGGTTCAGCCCATCCTTCTTTATTTCAATTTTTAACTCCATTATCTTATGTTTCAGCCCATCCTTCCTTTCCTTTAGATGATGTATCTCCATCTTTGCTCCATCAAGCTCATTTTGCAGCTTCTCCAATGAACCAAAAAGGACCAAAATGGACGGAAAGGACTCCTATGGTCCTTTTGAAAGAATTATAGGACCAGTTTGACACTTTTTTTAGATAAAGGACCAAAATGGACCTTGGGGTAAACTTAAAGGACTAAAAAGGATATTTTGCCTTTTATCTTTGTACATGTCATGGGTGAGCTATGTTGATTTTAAGTTCATACATTGGATCTTGTCATGCATTCCCTATTATCAAACATCTAACAGTTAATAATTGCGGAATTTAAATTGCGGGAAATTAAATCTAAACTATTACAAGGCGTCGGGTATTTACATCGCTAAAAACAACCCTTTAATTTAAATTGCGGAAAATAAAAGAAAGCGATAAAATAAAGTCCTAATTAAAAGCTATTACATACCGGGAGCAATTATAATATTTGGATAAAATGATCGCGTGCGAGAAATTAAAATGGCGCATTTTTTAGGGTTTTGACCCGTTTTGAAAAGAAAACATTTTTTGTTTATTTTTTGAATTAAATGGAATTAAATTAAATTAACAATTAATTAATGAAAATATTTTTGGATTTTTGAGTATTTAAGGAAATAAAATAAAATTGGTCAAAGTTATTAAAAACCTAATTTTCTAGATTAATTTTAAGTATTGCAAAAAAATGTTAAAAGTTATATCTATTTAAAACTAAATTAATTAGGTTAATATTTATTTACAAAAATAAAATGATGAAATTAATTTTAATAAATAAAAATAATATTTTTTGTGTTTTCTGATTTTATGGGGAAAAGAATTAATTGGTTAGTGAAAATATAAAAAAAATAAATTAACAAAAAAAATAAATATAATGAAGAGAAAAAGAAATAACCCAAAAAAGGGGGTGCTGGGCCTGGATCAGGGTGTTTGAATAGCAATTGTCTGGCCCATTTACGCTGGCCTGCTTTGACTTTTCCAATTCCATGTTGACATGTTGACTTTGACATATGGTGGATGCTCAATCTAGACCATCAGATCTGGCCTAAAGGCCATCTGGCACTTGGGATTTGGATGTACATGGTGGACCACACTTTGGACATTGCATGGGAGTACCTATTGAAAAATAACAACAAGCAATTGGGAGACCTGGGATTCGAACCCAGGTCCCATGAGTTTTTCCACTAGCGCCTCTGCCAGCTGAGCCATTGTGTTTTATTGTTAATGGGACAAGCAATGAATATTATATATGAAACAAGTTATTATGCCAGAATTATAAAACAAAAATGTTCCATATTCAAATAAACAAATCAGGACACGCCACGCCATCGTCCCTGTCGTTGGGACCGTGGCTAAAAGTTTCTTCACCTATACCAACGGACAACCGTCCATAGCTATATGTTGTGTTATCTCCAAAATCCACCACGAGCCACAAAAATGCAAACTAAAGGCATAGTTTTACTCGCCTCTCCATCCTGGTTCCAATCATGGTCTTTTTATTGGCCAATTTTTCCTGTAATGAAAACCCCTGAAAAAACCCTAGAAAAATCTACAATGGCATTTTGTGATACATAGCATAATAATGAAATTGGCTAATGCAGAAAGTTCACAAATGATGTGAGGAATTCAAATATGCAATCGTTTCTGAGAATGGATGCAAGAATGAAGCTTTACGAATCCATGAGCATGGCGGATTCGAGGGACACTTACGGGGCTTTTGGAGGCAGGAGAACGCGTGATTGTGATTGGTTCTGCTTCAGAGAAGTGCAGGGAAGCGATTGGGATCCTTATTTGGTCCTGAAAATGCCTCTAAGAACGATTTCAGATCCAAGCTTTTTTGCAATTTTTCCAAGTTTTGTATTGCCGTTTGTGCAGCCTCTTGGTCGTGTCCTTGTATCCTTTGTGTTGTATATGTAACAAGGATTGTATTAGGTTAAAAATTTGGGCTTGAATCCATCAGCATTGATGTTTCAAGATTTGATATGATTCACCATTAACAAAGCTTCCAAAAATGTCAAAACCCAATATTTTGTTCATAACATGGCTTGATTCGAATTTGATCTGGTCCATGATGATAATTGAAAGTTGTATCAATCAAAAAGATTCCATTTGATCAAGATTTGGATTTGATTTGATTTTAAATTGATTTAAAATGAATTAAATTAATAAAAATCAAATCAAATATAAAAATCAATGAATGGACATGAAACTGAATATAGGACAAGTGTTTGGTGTGACAAGATCAAATCAAGTGGAAAAAAGTGGGCCCATTTGTCAAAATTTGATGTTTTGGGGATAGTTGACTTTTGGCAATTTTGGAAAAATGTCCAACTTCAACAATGCATAACTTCTTCAATTTTGAAATTTTGGAGGTGTTCTTGGACTTTTTAGAAACCTTGAGATGTCCTCTAACAAACCCGTTTGGTCTAATCTCATTTTGATATTCCATGCTCAAGTTATAAGCTTTGGCAAAAAAGGTGTTTTTGTTGACTTTCAAAAATGACCTATAATGTCCAAATTTGTAACTTTTTGTGAGTGCATTTCTTGATCTTGGGGTGTGAATATGGACTGTAGGAAGTTTAATCCTCTTAAAAATGAGATTTGGATGGGTCATTTCTCATAAAGTATGAGAAAGTTATGCTTGGTCAAAGTTGAGTTAACTTTTCCTACTAAACCCTAATTTAGCAACTTTTGAATCTTGAGGAATCTTGAGAAATCCTTGATGAATCGTGATCAATCCTTGATAAAATGATGAATTATCCTTCAAAATGATAATGTTGACAAAAAATCTTGAGGTTTGACTATTTGTAGGTCACAGTTGACTTTTGCCCTAGCACGGTCGATTTTTGGGCCTCTTGAGCAATTGACTGACCAAACTTCCTCTGCACGGCTTGAAATTTGACATGGATGAACTTAAGAACATATAAGGACATTGGGAAGCACTTGAGGTCATTTGGATTCAAGTACCTTGAAGCAACACAAAACCCTAATTTGAGATTGACTGCTTTAGGAGATGACTTGACTGTCCAAATCTTGAGCCATCTTGAACAACTTGGAGATGATTCTTGACATGTCTTGGGAAATATGGGAGGGAAAATTTTGGGGTACAAAAATTACCTTTTGGGTACCATAGGCCGACATTGGTTGTTCCTTTGAGATATTTCATGATTCTTTTTACCGCCATAAGGTGAGATTCCTTCGGGTTTGCTTGAAATCATGCACACAGACATACACGGTTTCATCTTGATCAACATAAGTGTCGGAGCCCATTGGCGTGTGCATTGTGTTGTACCCCAAAATTTTCCCTCCCATATTCTTCAAGATTTGTCAAGATCATGGTTCAAAATTCCTCAAGGGTTGCACAGTCCAATTGCCTCCTAACACAGTCAAAATTAGGGTTTTGATTCTAGCAAAGAAATTGAGATTTCCAAGGGTCCAATCAAGTCCCATGTGCCCATATACATTGTCAAGCATCCCTATGTCAAGTTTCAAGACTCACAGCATCAAGTTGCACAATCAAAAACCCTAATTGCTCCACAGTCAACTGTAGGGGCAAAATGGTCATTTGATAGTCAAAAGTCAAAATTTTTGGTCAACATATTATTTTGAAGCCACAAACATCATTTGATCAATTCTTGTTCATGATTCTCAAAGCATGGCTCAAAAAGTCTCAAGATGCAAAAGTTTCTATTTTTGGACAACTGAAAAGTCAACTGCAAATTGACCAAGGCATAACTTCTTCATGGTTTTTCAGAAAAAATCCCATCCAAAGCTCATTTTGAAGGGGATGACATTTCCTACAACTCATCTTCACACTCCAAGTCCAAGAAATGCTCTCACAAAAAGTTATCAATTTCAACATTATAGGTCATTTTCAAAAGTCAACAAAAAGGCACTTTAAGTCAAGGACCATAACTTGAGATTGGTAAATCAAAATGACATGGGACCAAAGGCATTGGTTAGAGGAATTCAAGACCTTTCCAAAATGTCCAAGAACATGATCATAGATTCAAAATTGAGCAAGATATGCATTGGAGAAGTTGGGAAATTTTTGGGAACTTTCAAAAGTCAACTTTGCCTAAAACACTTCAAATTTGCTAATGGGCCTCAAATTCTTCCTTGAATCATTACCCAAAGCCTATGCACGACCCATTGAGCTCAAAATAATTTATTTTCTTATTTTTTATTAATTAATTGAATTTATATTTATATTAATTCATTTAATTAGATTTAATTATGGGAAAATTCAAAGATATGCTTTTTCAAATCTTTTTGTGCAGCAAATATACTCCAAATATGCTAAAGATTTCGTGCATCATCCAAGGGGACAAGATCTTCCACAATTGGCAAAGTTTTCATGGAAAAAGATTGGAAAATACATGATTGGCAATCAAATATTCAAGACATTAATTCATGGACTTATGGGCTTGTTTTTGACCTAGAATCATTCACATACATATGCACAAGGAAACCCTAGTGCAGAAGACACGAAAAAAGCTGCTGAAAGCACATAACCAATTTGCAAAAAATAGAGAAAAAGCTTGAAACTGATTTCATAGTTGCAGGATAATTCAAGGCCTAAAGTCTATTCCAACACCTTGCTGACATTGCTAGGAAGCTATTGCCATCAAGAACAGATCCTCATATCCAAAGAAACAGTCAAATATGGTTATGGTTTGAACGAATATTTTGATAATCGAAACATGATTCCTATGCATCATTCATATGTTTTATTCATTGATTTACACTACTGACATCTCCCTGAAGCTTTTGGTATAACTGAATTGTGCTAATGTTGCCTAAATCAAAATCCACCATTGAAGAATATTAGGTTTTCAGAACATCCAAATTAGGGCTTTCATGTAGAGGAAAATTTGAACCTTGAGACCTATGCAGTTGAATTCAGGAGCTCCACACGAGTTGAATGGAAACCTCGCGCTCAATTTATATTACCTGTGGTCGTAATCGCTATTTTCCACACTTTCAATTTGTGGGGGTTTAAAACCCCCGCTACTTGTTTTATATTTACAGGAAAAAGATGAAGAAGAAGCATGCGTGGCAAGGTGTGACAGGAGCATTCAAATATTAGCGCGTTTTTTAGGTTTCAGCATAACTGGCTTTTTTTGTATATTATATTTACTATCCATTATATGTATAAATGTGCATCATAGCTCAGCTGGTTGGCAACGTGTCCTGCAAGCACTGGGACCTGGGTTCGATTCCCAGGTCCCCCCATATAATTCATAATTTTTGTCTTAATATATTCTAGTGCAGCGCCTCCTTCAAAGCTCCATCATGCGTCCTCACGCGTTGGCTTGCCAGATGTCCTGACCAATAATCCAAGGGCCACTGAACGAATTCCATAGTTCACTCCAGTCAACAGCATGCACTCAATCTGGAAAGTCCAACGAGGCTTTTGTCTAATGGGCCTGAATTACTTCCAAACACCTCCATTCTGGGCCTGATACCCCCTTTGGTTTGCATCTTTTTTTATTTTATTTGATTTTCTTTTCTAATTCTTTTTAATGTTTTAATTGTTTTTTCACCATAAAATAATTTTCATAATAAAAAATCAGAAACCAAAAAAATGTTTTATATTTAATTATTATTAATTTCACCACTAACATATTTTTGTAAATAAATTTCAATAATTAGCTTAGTTAAATTAGGTTTTAATTCAATATTTTCTTAATAAATAAAATACATAGAATTAGGTTTTGACCTTTTATCTTTTTTCTTAATTAATTTTTCCTCATTATTTATTATTATTATTAATTATTATTTTTGTAAATAAACATGTAAATTAATTAATTAGCGTAAATTAGGTTAACTCTAATGTTTTCTTTAATAACTAAAAATAATCTAGAATTAGGGTTTCCTTGTAAATTCTTTTCTTTATTTCAAAAAAACATAAAAAACATTTTCTTTAATTAAATAATAATTAGACTTTAATTTAACTTAATTTCAAGCAAAGGGTCAAAACCCTCGGACGTTCAATTAATTCTTTTCGCGCATTTATTTTCTTATTGAATATTATGTAACTGCTTTCCGGATGTAATAGTAACTAGGTTTTACTTTCCGCATCTTTTATCAAAAAACGGGTCTTTGTAATTTGGCGATGTATAGACCCGCGCCTTGTAATAGCGTAGCTTTATCTTTCCGTCTTTTAATTTTTCCGCACTCTTAAATTCTAATTTTGTATGAAAGAATGTATGCTAATTAAAAACAAGCGTAGCTCACAATGCCATGATCAAAGATAACTGTTAAACTGAAAACAACACACAAATACACACACCACTTCTAGGGTACGCCTCACCTGTTGCCTTCGAAACGTGGTCGTCGAGTATAGGACGTTTTAGCGGTCGCTCTGATGTCTAAGATCCAATCGCCTCAAAAACGGTTGCCTCGGATAAAAGGATCTAGGACATTAGGGTAGCTTCTAAGGTGTCTTACTGTTGCTCTGGTGACCATACTGTCCCTACAAACGAATTGACCCGAACATCTCCAACGGTGGTGCTACTTACCTCTCAATGGTGGGATGGCACTACCTTAAGGACTTTTACATAGCCTAATTCCTTAGGGTAGGTAGATGACTCATGGATACTTGCTCTTCTAAAAAAACAAAACAAAAACCTTTTCACACCGACACTTTCAAAAAGCTTTCAAAACAATTTTTCAAACACTCTTGAGGACTGATACAAGAGTTATTCAGAAATCTTTCAAAGAAACTTTTTTCAAACCCGCTCACATTTTAAAAAGCAAACATTTTGAAAACATAAGAGCAAGTATCTAAGAGCCCATGGATAACCATGGATAGAAAGGAGGCTAACACCTTCCCTTTCTATAAATCTACCTCCCGAACCGAGAACTATTCTCATAAGGAATTTTGCTGTGCTTTTGTCATGTCCATGTTGGAGAACATAAAATACGGTGGCGACTCTTTCTTCCGTGACATTTCGCGAACCAGCGTTAAACAGTCAGTTCTAAATCCACCGATCACAGAACTGGCGACTCTGCTGGGGATACTTAAAGTGAGGTGTACTTTAGGATAGCTCATACTTGTGTTTTCAATTGCTGTGTTTTGTTTGCTTTATTATTATGGGCATTGTCTCGGAAGTTTCATAGATCCTAACCCGGATCTGGGGATACCCTGTTAGGTAGCGTAAGTTGTGAGGGACCTGTCCGGCGTAGACTGACACGGGTGAAGCAGTGGCTACGTTGGTGTGGCGCCTTGGTCTGTACCGATATCCCTTGTGTCGCAATGAGGAGAATATGGGTCTTCTGAGGAGTCATTAAGCACCAACCGACCTTAGAACCTTAAATGACCCAACTTGGCCAATAGAACAGTAGCAGTATGCTACACCCATTGAGGCTAAACTCTCGCGATGGTTCTGGCCGCAAGAAAAGATTGCGATGCTGGAGTTATGACCGATTGAGGGTAGTCAGTGATATTGGGATCCTCTAGAACCCGGTTACTCTTGATAGGACAGGTCTTAACCAACAAACTGAAAGAGGGTAGTACATGAACTTCATGTTGGCCTAAATCCTAAGGGTTGTCTTGTGTGACTTGTGTGCCTTCAAACTTGAAATGCTTGCCCATATTTGTTATCTGACAACATTGAGCTACTTGCAGGTTTTGTTTATAGTCCTTAAACTGGACTTATTACAGGGCTAACTTATACTTCACACCTTTGCATCCATGTACATCATACGCATCATAACATCATACCATAGCATTTCCTTAACCATTTCAAGGATCTCAAGGGTTTGTGATGCAGGTCATGATGAACCAAATGTCTAGCAAGGGGCAAATGGGATTTATTTTCCTCTAGCCAAAGTTGTCAGGGGCTATGACCCACTCGATATGGTGAGCCTTGACTCTTGAAGAAGGACTCTCAACAATATGAAGTACCTTAAATCAAGCAACCGAATTCGAATTCTAACAAGTTTCTCTGTTTACCCCGCGAGGTCCTTGAAAACATTGCATGCATATCATACATGTCATTGCATTACAGGTACCCTTTTGACAGGTCACTTACCTTCTCCGCTGTTTATTTCAGCAATGGCTTCCCAACCAGACAATCAGGATCTTCAGGCTCAAGAGACTCGGTTCAGGGAAATCCTCCTAAACCTATCCAAGGGGCAGGAAGAGTTGAGAACACTCCTCATGGGGACTTTGGTCAGGAACAGTTCTGAGGACGATAAGGACGAACGACTGAAACGTCTGCAAGCTGAAGCGGATGCTATGAGAACCCAGATGCTGGGGCAAATGGCTCTTATCCAAGGCTTAGCTCGGGAGCAAGAAGAGTTGAGAACCATGGTCAACCAGCTTCACCAAGAGAGATACAACATGAAGCAAACAGTCCAAGTCAGGGACCAGGTCATTGATCAGCTTCCAAGAGGACAAGAGTCTGGTATGGTGAAGAATAGACCTCTCCAAATTGCTACCACTTCACAGGTCCAACCACAACCTCGCCCAGAGCAACGGGTTGATCAGAGTAAGCCCCGAAGGCAATTTACCAAGCTCAATGCGTCGCTATCTCAAGCTTTACAACACCTGTTGAGGTTGAATTTGGTAACTCTAAGGGATCCTCCCCGGAATCCCAACATCTCTGCTCATACTTATCATCCCAATAGAAGATGTGCATACCACTCTGATGGTCCGGGACATGACACAAACGACTGCTGGTCTCTGAAGAACAAGATCCAGGATCTGATTGATGAAGGAGCAGTGGAATTCACCCAAGATGGCCAGGCTGAGTTCTTCTACTATCCCTGCAAGATTCACCGCTTGAAGTGACAAGTCCTAGGATTGGAAAAAACTTTTGTTCATTCGAATGTTCAAGTTGTATTTTTCTTTGATTGTTCAAACAATTATTGTCATAGCAAACTTTATTACTTTATCAATGCATCGCATATGTCTGTTTTGAACCAATATATTCGCATTCGCTATATGCAACTGTTTTCATATTTTTTGATGTTCAACTCTCGGTTAATAATTCTAAGCCTCTTGAGGGAGGATGAAGAAAACGATACCATGATCTTTACAGTATGCTTTTGAACAGACCCCGCTGATGAGGTACAGGAATTGTTTCAAATCCTAAACACTGGAGTTATAAGGAAGATAATCCCTCGTCAACCCCTTCGAGCCAAAGAAGTAGGAGTTTTTCTTTTCGCACAAAATTAAAACCCTTAATCATAACCTGGGGCAGGGTAGTTCTCTCAGTTGATCCAAGTGCACAATGAATGGCATCAAAGGAGTCCTTCCAAAGCAAAAGACAGTGATGGTTCCGAATAATCATAAAGACAGGCAGTCATTATCTCTCAGAAATAAAAGCCCAATAAGTCAAAACCTATGAAGGAGACTTATAAAAAAACTAGGGCATCCCGCTGAATGTAAGAAACAGTTCAGGAAAAAAAAGATAGGGATAATCAAATAAAAAAGAAAGAGGTCCTAGAAACCCTCAACAAAAAAGAAATGACTGCCTATTCAAAATAAATTATCAGCATCCGAACCATCACTGGTATATCAAAGCGAAGATTCAAACGGGATCTAAATGCACGATCAGCTGAGTTTAGGATTGAAGAACATCACGAAGAACGGGTGGGTACAAATAAAATTTGAGCCTTTATCCTTTGTTTCTTAAACCGTGAACCAGGCCACGATATAACCCTTAAAAAGTCCTAGCTGAAGCATGGGTTAGTTTGAAAGCATACTGTTACGAAAGGTATCCTGACTCCTTAAGGCTTGCGGTAAAATAACGAGTTGACATCACATTTTACAAAATTCACTGGTTTTACTAAAAAAATGCATTTCCAAAAACTTCAAGACAGACATAAGCTTTGCATTCTTAAAATAACATCGTTTGCATATGACTATTTGTTCGAACAGCAGAGAAATTCGCACGATGAATATCCAGTGAACAAAAGTATTCTCAACAAAAGAGTCATCTCAAGTGGAAGAAACACTTCCAACCAAGGGGCAGTCATGATCATGGTCTATCATCTGGGGCAGTCCAGTCAAGATTCAAGGAATCTCTCAAGGATGCCAAATAGCCTGGGGCAAATCTTCGCCTGAATCACTTGGGGCATTGGACATGAATTCCAGCAACGAATCTTGCATAATCAGACATCTTCTGGTAGTATGGTGACATAACACTATTGACAGTGGAAACTCCCTACACTCTGAGAATGTGGACATAGTCGAAAAATACTACGCATAATCAAAGACCCGCTAGGTTGACACACCTAGGCAAAAATAAGGGATGAAAATGGAAAAATTTGTACACCCGGCAAGTCGAAAACCTGAAAAGGCGGCTTGGGCAATAATGAGTTGTCTAAGCAATCTAATTGCTCTGTCCACCAAGGTACCAAGGTAAGTTCGGCCGAAGAATGTAACACAGATACCTTCACTCCCCGCCGAGTAAAATGAGACTCAATAATTCTCCCAAGCAGTTGGTCTCCCATCAACCCTAACAACGAATAATATCTCCAGCAAGTTAGCAATACTCTCCCCTCGAGCAGAGTTAACCTACCATTGTTAGCCCTAAGGAAGTGGGATATCCCCCGAAGATCTCAACAATCCCCAACGGAGTACACAAATATTCCTCTACAAGCATCCCCGACAATCTTGATCTAAGATTGTTCCCCGGCGGTATACCGGACATCCAGCGGAGCCAATTCCCCAGTGCAATCTCAAAAGCTCCCCCAAGAGAGTTGAATCAATCTCCCCAGTCGATTCAGGAAGCTTATCCCCAGTAGATTCTGGAAGCTTATCACCTGCAGAGTACGAACGCTCCCCAGGCTTTATTCAAAGGTTATTTCCTCACCAGGATATAACTGGGTTATCCTCAGCCAAACCACGGAAAGATCGTCCTCGACAAAGTTCTTCCTTTCCCCCAGCGGAGTTTATCAAATCTTCCAACAGAGCTCAACAACGGTATCCCCAGCGGAGTTATCATCAACATCTCAGCAAAGTATCTCTCTTTCCCCACAAAGTTAACTCCCCGCAGAGTAATCTATTCGCCAAGTTTATTCCCCAACGGAGTCATCTTCTCCTACCGGTATTCTTGCAACCATTATCCCCAGCGGAAATGAAGAATCTCACTCTTCAACATCAGCCCAGGATTTGACTTCCCGGCATTTGTCAAGGATTTACTTTCCTAGACAAAAATACATTCATAAACATCGCATCTTCATACATTATAGCATGCATATACGCATCATGAACATACAAATCTCAGTCATCTCATGACATCACTCATTTCATACATCATGACATTGCATACAACTAACGCCTTGTCTTTTCAGGACAAAGGTCAATACAAAGATAATTACTATCAACTGTCGTGATTCCAGATCCGATTCCTGTATCCTACCAGGGTGTATCTGTTGGCGACTAATTCCAGACTCGATTCCTGTATCCTTCCAGGGCACGTCTGAAGAGTTTGAAGATCTGATTCCTGTATCTTGCCAGGGTGTATCTGTTGATGACTATTTTCCAGACTCGATTCCTGTTCCTGCCAGGGCACGTCTGAAGAGTTCGAAGATCCGATTCCTGTATCTTGCCAGGGTGTATCTGTTGACGACTATATTCTAGACTCGATTCCTGTATCCTGCCAGGGCACGTCTGAAGAGTTTGAAGATCCGATTCCTGTATCTTGCCAGGGTGTATCTGTTGACGACTAATTCCAGACTCGATTCCTGTATCTTGCCAGGGCACGTCTGAAGAGTTTGAAGATCCGATTCCTGTATCCTGCCAGGGTGTATCTGTTGACGACTATTTTCCAGACTCGATTCCTGTATCTTGTAAGGGCACATCTGAAGAGTTTGAAGATCCGATTCCTGTATCTTGTCAGGGTGTATCTGTTGACGACTATTTTCCAGACTCGATTCCTGTATCCTGCCAGGGCACGTCTGAAGAGTTTGAAGATCTGATTCCTGTATCTTGCCAGGGTGTATCTGTTGACGACTATATTCCAGACTCGATTCCTGTATCCTGCCAGGGCACGTCTGAAGAGTTTGAAGATCTGATTCCTGTATCTTGCCAGGATGTATCTGTTGACGACTAATTCCAGACTCGATTCCTATATCCTGCCAGGGCACGTCTGAAGAGTTTGAAGATCCGATTCATGTATCTTGCCAGGGTGTATCTGTTGACGACTATATTCCAGACTCGATTCCTGTATCTTGCCAGGGCACGTCTGAAGAGTTTGAAGATCTGATTCCTGTATTCTGCCAGGGTGTATCTGTTGACGACTATTTTCCGGATTCGATACCTGTATCCAGCCAGGGCATATCTACATAAAGAGTTTGAAGATCGACCCCTGTAACAGGCCAGGTAGTTACCTTTCATTCTCAGGTACGCAAGTTCCCGCTAAGGAATCCCTTACGCGATCGACACCTAGATGGCATCTATAAGCCCATCCACATACCGACAGTCTCTAAATGGCATCCTATAAGCCCATTCCCGACAAAGTTCTGTCACACTTCCAGATGGCATCTATAAGCCCATCCTCCTATCCATCAGTCTCCAAATGGCATCTGTAAGCCCATTCCCGCCATCACACTGCTAACATGTGAGCGCAAATTTCTGGGCACTTTAGTGTTCAATCATCTTCCACCTTCGGATCACGAAAGGCACGCCAACCAATCTACATCCTCAGGTCTAAGAATATTGAACAGGGGCAACTGTTGTACCCCAAAATTTGCCCTCCTATATTCTTCAAGATTTGTCAAGATCATGGTTCAAAATTCCTCAAGGTTTGCACAGTCCAATTGCCTCCTAACACAGTCAAAATTAGGGTTTTGGTTCTAGCAAAGAAATTGAGATTTCCAAGGGTCCAATCAAGTCCCATGTGCCCATATACATTGTCAAGCATCCCTATGTCAAGTTTCAAGACTCACAGCATCAAGTTGCACAATCAAAAACCCTAATTGCTCCACAGTCAACTATAGGGGCAAAATGGTCATTTGACAGTCAAAAGTCAAAAATTTTGGTCAACATCTTATTTTGAAGCCACAAACATCATTTGATCAATTCTTGTTCATGATTCTCAAAGCATGGCTCAAAAAGTCTCAAGATGCAAAAGTTTCTATTTTTGGACAGCTGAAAAGTCAACTACAAATTGATCAAGGCATAACTTCTTCATGGTTTATCAGAAAAAATCCCATCCAAAGCTCATTTTGAAGGGGATGACATTTCCTACAACTCATCTTCACACTCCAAGTCCAAGAAATGCTCTCACAAAAAGTTATCAATTTCAACATTATAGGTCATTTTCAAAAGTCAACAAAAAGGCACTTTAAGTCAAAGACCATAACTTGAGATTGGTAAATCCAAATGCCATGGGACCAAAGGCATTGGTTAGAGGACTTCAAGACCTTTCCAAAATGTCCAAGAACATGATCATAGCTTCAAAATTGAGCAAGATATGCATTGGAGAAGTTGGGAAATTTTTGGGAACTTTCAAAAGTCAACTTTGCCTAAAACACTTCAAATTTGCTAATGGGCCTCAAATTCTTCCTTGAATCATTACCCAAAGCCTATACACGACCCATTGAGCTCAAAATAATTTATTTTCTTATTTTTGATTAATTAATTGAATTTATATTTATATTAATTCATTTAATTAGATTTAATTATGGGAAAATTCAAAGATATGATTTTTCAAATCTTTTTGTGCAGCAAATATACTCCAAATATGCTAAAGATTTCGTGCATCATCCAAGGGGACAAGATCTTCCACAATTGGCAAAGTTTTCATGGAAAAAGATTGGAAAATACATGATTGGCAATCAAATATTCAAGACAGTAATTCATGGACTTATGGGCTTGTTTTTGACCTAGAATCATTCACATACATATGCACAAGGAAACCCTAGTGCAGAGGACACGAAAAAAGCTGCTGAAAGCACATAACCAATTTGCAAAAAATAGAGAAAAAGCTTGAAACTGATTTCATAGTTGCAGGATAATTCAAGGCCTAAAGTCTATTCCAACACCTTGCTGACATTGCTAGGAAGCTATTGCCATCAAGAACAGATCCTCATATCCAAAGAAACAGTAAAATATGGTTATGGTTTGAACGAATATTTTGATAATCGAAACATGATTCCTATGCATCATTCATATGTTTTATTCATTGATTTACACTACTGACATCTCCCTGAAGCTTTTGGTATAACTGAATTGTGCTAATGTTGCCTAAATCAAAATCCACCATTGAAGAATATTAGGTTTTCAGAACATCCAAATTAGGGCTTTCATGTAGAGGAAAAATTGAACCTTGAGACCTATGCAGTTGAATTCAGGAGCTCCACACGAGTTGAATGGAAACCTCGCGCTCAATTTATATTACCTGTGGGCGTAATCGCTATTTTCCACACTTTCAATTTGTGGGGATTTAAAACCCCCGCTACTTGTTTTATATTTACAGGAAAAAGATGAAGAAGAAGCATGCGTGGCAAGGTGTGACAGGAGCATTCAAATATTAGCGCGTTTTTTAGGTTTCAGCATAACTGGCTTTTTTTGTATATTATATTTACTATCCATTATATGTATAAATGTGCATCATAGCTCAGCTGGTTGGCAACGTGTCCTGCAAGCACTGGGACCTGGGTTCGATTCCCAGGTCCCCCCATATAATTCATAATTTTCGTCTTAATATATTCTAGTGCAGCGCCTCCTTCAAAGCTCCATCATGCGTCCTCACGCGTTGGCTTGCCAGATGTCCTGACCAATAATCCAAGGGCCACTGAACGAATTCCATAGTGCACTCCAGTCAACAGCATGCACTCAATCTGGAAAGTCCAACGAGGCTTTTGTCTAATGGGCCTGAATTACATCCAAACACCTCCATTCTGGGCCTGATACCCCCTTTGGTTTGCATCTTTTTTTATTTTATTTGATTTTCTTTTCTAATTCTTTTTAATGTTTTAATTGTTTTTTCACCATAAAATAATTTTCATAATAAAAAATCAGAAACCAAAAAAATGTTTTATATTTAATTATTATTAATTTCACCACTAACATATTTTTGTAAATAAATTTCAATAATTAGCTTAGTTAAATTAGGTTTTAATTCAATATTTTCTTAATAAATAAAATACATAGAATTAGGTTTTGACCTTTTATCTTTTTTCTTAATTAATTTTTCCTCATTATTTATTATTATTATTAATTATTATTTTTGTAAATAAACATGTAAATTAATTAATTAGCGTAAATTAGGTTAACTCTAATGTTTTCTTTAATAACTAAAAATAATCTAGAATTAGGGTTTCCTTGTAAATTCTTTTCTTTATTTCAAAAAAACATAAAAAAACATTTTCTTTAATTAAATAATAATTAGACTTTAATTTAACTTAATTTCAAGCAAAGGGTCAAAACCCTCGGACGTTCAATTAATTCTTTTCGCGCATTTATTTTCTTATTGAATATTATGTAACTGCTTTCCGGATGTAATAGTAACTAGGTTTTACTTTCCGCATCTTTTATCAAAAAACGGGTCTTTGTAATTTGGCGATGTATAGACCCGCGCCTTGTAATAGCGTAGCTTTATCTTTCCGTCTTTTAATTTTTCCGCACTCTTAAATTCTAATTTTGTATGAAAGAATGTATGTTAATTAAAAACAAGCGTAGCTCACAATGCCACGATCAAAGATAACTGTTAAACTGAAAACAACACACAAATACACACACCACTTCTAGGGTACGCCTCACCTGTTGCCTTCGAAACGTGGTCGTCGAGTATAGGACGTTTTAGCGGTCGCTCTGATGTCTAAGATCCAATCGCCTCAAAAACGGTTGCCTCGGATAAAAGGATCTAGGACATTAGGGTAGCTTCTAAGGTGTCTTACTGTTGCTCTGGTGACCACACTGTCCCTACAAACGAATTGACCCGAACACCTCCAACGGTGGTGCTACTTACCTCTCAATGGTGGGATGGCACTACCTTAAGGACTTTTACACAGCCTAATTCCTTAGGGTAGGTAGATGACTCATGGATACTTGCTCTTCTAAAAAAACAAAACAAAAACCTTTTCACACCGACACTTTCAAAAAGCTTTCAAAATAATTTTTCAAACACTCTTGAGGACTGATACAAGAGTTATTCAGAAATCTTTCAAAGAAACTTTTTTCAAACCCGCTCACATTTTAAAAAGCAAACATTTTGAAAACATAAGAGCAAGTATCTAAGAGCCCATGGATAACCATGGATAGAAAGGGTGCTAACACCTTCCCTTTCTATAAATCTACCTCCCGAACCGAGAACTATTCTCATAAGGAATTTTGCTGTGCTTTTGTCCTGTCCATGTTGGAGAACATAAAAGACGGTGGCGACTCTTGCTTCCGCGACATTTCGCGAACCAGCATTAAACAGTCAGTTCTAAATCCACCGATCACACATTGATTTGCAATTATCCATATCAAACTTTTTCAAAAGTTCCTTGCAATATTTTGATTGATTGATGAAGATACCATCTTTCAGTTGCTTAATTTGCAATCCAAGGAAATAGTTCATCTTGCCATCATAGACATCTCAAATTCTCCTTGCATCATCAACGAGAATTCTTCACACAAATCTTGGTTAGTTGAACCAAATATAATATCATCGAAATAGACTTGTACTAATAAAGTGTTACCTTTGATCTTCTTTATGAACAAGGTCTTATGCACTTTACCTTTCTCGAAACCTTTTTTTCATAAGAATGTACTGAGTATGTCATACCATGCTCTAGGTGCTTGTTTTAAGCCATAAAGAGCTTTTATCAACTTAAAGACTTGTGAAGGATTCTTGAAGTCTTCAAAGCTCAGGGGTTGTTTGACATAGACTTCTTCATTGATGTAGCCATTTAAGAATGCGTTTTTGACGTCCATTTGGTAAAGCTGAAAATTCAATGAGTAAGCAAGTAAAACACGGATAGCTTCTAACCTTGCAACCGGAGTGAAAGTTTCTTCAAAGTCAATTCCCTCTTCTTGGTTGTATCCTTGGGATACCAATCTTGCTTTGTTTTGGACAATTATACCGTTCTCATCAAGCTTATTTTTGAACACCCATCTTGTACTTATGATGTGTTTGTCACTTTGTCTAGGAACAAGTTCCCAAACTTGATTTTTGTCGAACTGATTTAATTCTTCTTGCATAGCAAACATCCATTGGTCGTCTCCTAATGCATCATCGACTTTGGAATGTTCGATTTGAGAAACGAATGCCATGTTCAAGCAAGCATCTTTGAGGTTCAATCTTGTTGAAACGCCTTGACTGATGTCACCGATGATTTTATCAATAGGGTGATCTCTATTGGTTCTCCATTCCTTAGGTAGATCATTGACATTTGATTCTTCCGGAATTTGTTTTTCTTGTTGTTCCAATTGATTCTCATTGTTGGTCTTGAAGCCATCTTCTTGAGGAATATCTAAAATCTCATCATCATTATTTAAAACAATAGTATCCTCCTCAGAGGGGTTAGATTCATCAAATGATACATGCATAGATTCCTCAATAGTTAAAATTCTTTTATTGTAAATACGATAAGATTTACTAGATAAGGAGTATCCAAGAAAAATACCTTCATCTGATTTTTCATCAAACTTACCAAGGTTACCTTTGTCATTGTTAAGGACAAAACATTTGCAGCCAAAGACATGAAAGAATGAAATATTTGGTTTCCTTCCTTGAAAGAGTTCATATGGAGTCTTCTTTAAGATAGGTCGAATATTAACTCTATTGCTCACAAAGCATGTCATGCTTACAGCATCCGCCCAAAAATATTTTGGAAGGTTTGAATCACTAAGCATTGTCCTTGCAAGTTCAATAAGAGACCTATTCTTCCTTTCTACAACTCCATTTTGTTGAGGAGTCCTTGGTATTGAGAAATTATGTGATATTCCATGTTCTTCACAGAAATCTTCAAAGGAGGAATTCTGGAATTCTCCACCATGGTCGCTTCTTATGGAGGCAATAGATAGTGACTTCTCATTTTGAATTTGCTTTGCATATTTCTTGAACGTCTTGAATGCATCATTTTTCTGCACTAAAAAGAGTGTCCAAGTATATCTAGAAAAGTCATCAACAATAACTAAAGCGTATACATTACCTCTGAAGCTCCTCGTTCTAGAAGGGCCAAACAAGTCCATATGAAGAAATTGTAGTGGCCTAGTAGTGGATACCACATTCTTGGATTTGAAAGTTGATTTTGTTTGCTTTCCCTTTTTACATGCATCGCAAAGTCTATCTTTGATGAACTTTATCTTAGGCAGTCCAACAACAAGGTCATGCTTAATCAATTTGTTTAAATGCTCCATATGAATATGAGCGATCCTCTTGTGCCATAGCCATGAGTCGTTGTTGTTTGCCATGAGACATTTAACCTTCAAAGACAAATCTTTAAGGGAAATCATAAAAATATTATTTACTCTTTTACCTTTAAGTTTAGCCTCATGTGTGACTTCATCTTCTATCAAACATTCATCTTTAGTGAACTTCATCTTGAAACCTTTGTCACAAAGTTGGCTAATACTTAGAAGATTGTGCTTTATTCCTTCGACATAAAGAACATCTTCAATTGATGTGAAAGGTGGACCACCAACTTTGCCTATGCCAAGAATCTTTCCTTTGTTGTTATCTCCATATGTCACATAACCCTTGGCCTTAAGCGTTAGATGTGAAAATTTGTCGATATCTCCAGTCATATGCTTGGAACAACCACTATCGAGATACCATAGATTTGAAGTGGTCGTCAAGCTTACCTATAAAACAAGATTAGGTTTTGTTAGGTACCCAAGTTGCTTTGGGTCCTTCATAATTAGTTCCTTTCTTAACCCACACATAATGCCCATTTGCTTTGCCAAAGTTTCTAACATAACAAGCATTAGGTGTGTGTCCTTGAATACCACAATAAAAACAAGTAGGTTCAAATTTACTTCTATATCTAGAAGGATAAGATTTCTTATTAGAGGGTATTTTCTTTTTAGGATAGTGATGAACTATTTTGGGAGTGATTTATTTCTCTTTGGTTGGTTGATTGCTAGCCTTGACAAAGATGGTTTTGTTGGTACTTGGTTTTGAAAATTTTGAGTATCCAAGACCACTTTTGTCATTTGAGTATCTTTGTTGGCTAAGAACACCTTCCAATCCAATTTGTCCTTTTTCATACCTTTCAATAACCCTTTTCAATTGGACAATTTGGAAAGAGAGAGATTCACACTTTGTGCATACAAAATTCTGTTTTTCATCACTAACTTTTTGCTTTTCATCTTTGAGATCTTTTTCAATAGATCCACATTTTTCTTCCAACGATGAAATTTGTTTCTTTTGTGATGAGATAGTTTTGTACAAAATTTTGCATTCATTTAACAGTTCATTTATAGCACCTTGTGCATCACTATCAAAAAGAGATAATACATTACTAACCTTATCATCTTCGCTTTCGGAGTGGTGTGAGGCCATTAATGCAAGATTGGCACTTTCGTCGTTATCGGAGTCGGATGACGAACTTAGTTCAACATCTTCCCATGCAACATATGCTTTCTTATCTTTTAATTCCTTCTTGCCTTTGTAGCCACTTTTCTTTGAGAGTTTTGGACAGTCCGGTTTGATGTGACCTTGTTTACCACATTCATAACAAGTAACTTCTTGTGTTGATGAGGATCCTTCCTTCTTCTTGAAGTGTTTCTTCTTCTTTGAGTGCGAGAAGGCTTTGTAATTTTTACCAAAGAATGTTCCAAGTCTTCTAACGAGAAGCATGAAGTTTTCATCTTCATCAGGATTATCTTTCTTTTCATCTTCCTTGGAGTCAATCTTCAAGGCAATGTTCTTAGACTTCTTTTCTTGATTTTCACGCTTTTCCAATCTACCAAGTTCTGTCTCGTATTCTTGAAGTTTCCCGAACAAAGTTGCGGATGTCATAGTATTGAGACTCTTCTTTTCTGAGATTGTCGTTACCTTTGGTTGCCATTCTCTAGTCAAGGATCTGAGCACTTTTAGGTTCAAATAATCATTAGTCAATGTTTTGCCAAGTGCCCTTAGATGATTTGTAAGATGCACAAATCTCTTTTGTAAATCAAGAATGGATTCTCCGGGTTACATGCGGAACAATTCATATTCTTGACTTAACGTATTAAGTCTCGATCTCTTTACTTCAGTTGTTCCTTCATGTGTTTCAACAAGTGTATCCCAAATTTCTTTTGCCATTGTGCATGCTGAGACATGGAATAATTCATCCATACTAAGTGCGCTTTGAAGGAGGTTTATTGCCTTTTTGTCATACAAGACCTTTTTCTTATCATCATTATCCTATGTAGTTTTAGGCTTTGATGAACCAACGCTGTTTACTACAGTTACCGGAACAAAAGGGCCATTTTGGACAGTATCCCATATTTCTTCTCCTTGTGCTTCTAGATGAGCCTTCATACGGATCTTCCAGAAATCAAAATATTCACCACAGAATAGAGGAGGCTTGTTGCTACTTCCACCGTCTCTGAACACAACATTGTTGTTTGCGGAAGCCATTCTGGATCTAGTAGGAACAGGTTACCTATAACCTGCTCTGATGCCAATTGTAAGTTCAGATGCGCCTAAGAGGGGGGGTGAATTAGGTTCTTTAAAACTTTTTTTAAATTGTATGAATATTTTTGCACGAGTTTCTTTTCTTTCTTTTTCTGATAAGTGATGAAAGCAGTAAATGCAGAAAGTAAAGAACACGGAGATGTATCCTGGTTCCCCTCACAGTCCGAGAGTACTCCAGTCCCCTTTCAACATGAAAGAGATTTCCTTATAGTTGGTAATTTGTACAAAGACTACCTAACAAGCCAAGAACAATCCTCTTGGACCAAGAACAATCCTCTTGGATTTTCACTCAGACCACAAAGAGAACAATCCTCCCTAAGTGTCTTTCTTGTTTCCAACAATCCTGAAAACAAGTATACAATAGTTTGTTTGATTTGTATAAGAGTTTGAAAGAGAAATGTCAATCACTTGATTGATCTTTTCTATCAATATGAAATTTAAGATGGAATACTCTTCTAAGTGCTCAAGAACAATTTTCAGTATGCATATGAAAATGATGAACAAAAATCTTGAGTATAAAGAGTATGATCAAAAGAATAGAAAGTTGTTAGTGATTGTTGTAATGATTTTCTTTGATTTTTTTTTCAAAATTCTAAATGAAAATAATTTATAGTGTAGTAATACCTTTTCAATGAAACATAGCAATGTTTAAACCATTTTTACTAAAACAATGTATATGAAAAGATATAAAGATTTCCATGAAAAGGTGTTACTAAAAGTTGCTGGAAAAATAAATTTTTTCAAAATATGAAGTACAACAATTGGTTGCACTAAAGCAACAACCGATTGCACCACAGCAACGTTTAAAAATAATTGAAAATATAACTATGACAACCGATTGTCATTGAGGAGCAATTGGTTTCTCTAAAGCCAACGTTCAAAAAATTTGAAAATAAAATACATGACAATCGATTGCTGCTAGATGACAACCGATTGTATGTCAAACAGAATCAAAAGTTTTTTGGATGCAACCGATTGTCGTTTGATGACAATCGATTGCTTGTGTACAAAAATTTAAAAATCATTATTTTTCAAATATTTTAAGCAATTTAAAATATCCTTCTTTAATCATACATAGTATATACTCAAAATATTATTTTAATAAAGTAAATGCATGATTAAAAATAGTTTTGAGCACTAAGAGCATAAGATCAAAAATTTCATATACCTTAATCCATAAGTCTTGAAAAGTTGATCTTGATCAATAAATCTTTGCTTGAGATAAATCTTCTATTTTGATCCATTCATTTTTTCATGCTAGCTTGTCTTCATCAAAACACTTGGAAAGCTTGATTTCACAACGGCAATGTTGTGTTTCCTGATAAAGTTACAGAAATTCAATTGATGACTCTGTGGTTGGAGAATTATTTTATGTTGATGTTGGTGTATTTGTGTTAATTGATGTATGTTGATAGCAATGATAACTGGATGTTTGATTGTGTATTATTTCATGAAGTTTGTGTCTTTGGAATTGAAACAAATGGATTTTCGTGTTGCACTTTACAGAATTCGTAAAACTGTTTTTCACAGGGTACAATTGATTGCAGCAGAAGAGCAATCAATTGCATTGCTTAAAAATTGGGATTTTTGCTTTTGTTTCAGTAAGAAATCGATTGCAGCAGAAGAGCAATTAATTGCACTGCTTAAAAACGTGATTTTTGGCCTCTGGAACAAGGTGCAATTGATTTGCATGTTAGTGCAATCAATTGCTCACTGTTTGACAGTATTTTTGAAAACTCGAAAACTCCACAACTTTGAACTGCAACTCCATTTGATGTGTCGTTCGAAGCGTTGGAAAGATAATGCGATGAACTATATTTATAAGGAGTACAATGAAGGATAAGAAGGATAATTCTAGTACCTAAGCTAGGATAGAGTTATCTTTCCCGTGTTGAATCGCCATGATGTTTTGTGGTGATGAATTATGATGATGACATGACGATCTTATGATAATGATTGGTTCATAATAATAATATCAATGATAATGATGATGTAGTATTATAGTATAACAATTTTTAGAAGTTTGTAGTTAGAAATAAGCATTTAGATAAGTAATTAACCGGTATAGTCGAGAATTGTCCGAATAATTATGGGCAATATTATGTTGTAGGTTGTTGTACCCCAAAATTTGCCCTCTCATATTTCTCAACACATGGCAAGTGAGGTCCCCAAATTGCTCAAGGAAGTTCAAGAGTTAACCAGACAAACTCTCTCCTAAGGCAGTCTACCTCAAATTAGGGTTTCTATTTTCACCAAGATGTGTGGACCACAAAGGACTCATATACTCACCATTTCCCTAATATGTTCTCAAGATCATCCATGTCAAGTTTCAAGCCTTGCAGAGGAAGGTTGCTCAGTCAATTGCTCAAATGCCTGAAAATTAATTGTGCTAGGTCAAAAGTCAATTATTGCCCACATACAGTCAAACTTCAAGATTTTTGGTTAACATCCTCATTTTGAAGTATTATCCATTATTTGATCAAGGGTTGATCATGATTCCTCAAGGATTGCTCATAATTCATCAAAACCCAAAAGTTGATGAATTAGGGTTTTGTAGGAAAAGTCAACTCAATTTGACCAAGCATAACTTTCTCATACTTTATCATAAATGACCCATCCAAAGCTCATTTTGAAGAGGATTCAATTCCCTACAATTCATCTTCATCTCCCAAGTTCAGAATATACACTCACAAAAAGATATGAATTTTGACATTATAGGTCATTTTGGAAAGTCAACAAAAACACCTTTTGGGGAAAAGCTTCATACATGAACATGGAAGACTCAATTGAGATGAGACCAGAAGGTTTGCCTATATGACATCCTAAGCTTTCTAAAAAGTCCAAGAACACCTCTCTAGGGTCAAAATTGAGATAGTTATGCATTGGCCAAGTTGACCATTTTTGCAAAATTGCCAAAAGTCAAATGTGCTCAAATTTGCATTTTTTGCTAAATGGGCCCAACTTTTTATGCTTGCACCTTAATTATAATGTGGTCCACGACTCAAATACTTATCCACAAATTATTTTCTTCATTTTTCAATTTACTTTGATTTTTCATTAATTAAAAAGTGAATTAAATCAAATAAATGATGAAAATTATCAAAGATTTGATTTGATTGGTTTTTTTGACAGGTTAGCAACCAAGATATGCTGAGCTTGCAAGATCAATTCGAATCAATGGTAATTGGTACAAAAAGAGCATGATTGGCATGAAAATAGAAAGATATCATATGGCTAAAAAATCAAATCAAATATCATTAAAGCTTAAAGATTGGATCTGTTTTGCAACCCTAATTCACTCTAGTACATATAGAGAACGCATCCAAAGCAAGAAAAGGGGGTTAGAGGTTGTGCATAGCCAAGAACAAAACTAAAAAATTCAAGAAAAAGTGGGAATCGGTTTTCAATCTACAAGGAGTTTCAAAGCATTTCAAGAGCACCAATCCCTTCCCAAACATCCCAGAAAGCTATTCCAATCACTCCCAGGTCTTGAAACGCCTAGAATCGTGCTCTACGCATCCCACGGTTTGCCTAAAAACTTGATTTTGATTTCACTAATTCACGCATCTTTAGCACTTCTGATTGTTATACTCATGTTTATCATCGTGCTTGCAAGCTAATCATTCCATTTAATTGCATTTTTGATACTTGTATGTGATATTGCCATAGTTAGGGTTTGTGTTCTTGTTTAGGGGTTTTCAATGCGGGCAAAATTGGGCGTTGATTCTGGTACCATGATGCTCGTGAGGATGAAACGAGTTGATTGGTACCAGCCATTGTCATTTATCTTGAACATATGCAATTTTTGAGATGCACAGGTCTGTACCTACAGCAAGGTGTCTGTAGGTAAAGTGTCCTAGGCTAAGACGACGGGCTGAAGGAAGAAGAAGGTGAGTTGTCATCACCCCATTGGCTTATTTGAATACAGCGTGCGCAATTTTTTTTGTCCATCCTTATGGAAATTGCTTACATATTATACATTTTCCTATTTTCATTAACAACTAATGAGCGTATCCCAGGTGGTAAAGGCATCCCTTGGTAAGTGAGAGGACCTGGGTTCGACTCCCAGGTCCCAACATTTGTTTCATGTTATTTTTCATCAGGTGATCAGGCGCGTTTCTTAGCATGACGTCCACTATATGCCATCAAGATCCAACCATCAAACGCATCTTCAGCCAAGATCCAATGCCTTTCCATTGAAGGTCCATCATACACCCCAAGTCAACATACGCATCAGATTTGGCAAAGTCAAACGGGCTTGGATTGTTTGGGCCCAAAAGTCAGATCTGCACCCCCCTCTTGAGCATTGCTATCAGGCCCATTTTTCTTTTTCTTATTTCTTTTTATTTTATTTAATTCTTTTAATATTTCTTTTAATCATTTTAATTAACAAATTAATCATTTTTTTATAAAATCATAAAATCAAGACTTCAAAAAAAAATTAGAATTAGTTTTTTTTATTATCAAAATTAATTTAATTTAGCTTAACTTAGGGCAATTTTAACTTCTTTTTCTATAATTAAAACTAATTAGAAAATTAGGTTTAAATTCTTGGTTTGATTCTTTTATTTTTCTCAAATAAATAAAACACAAAAATAGGTTTTAGAATAGATTTATTTATTTTTCTTAATTTAAAAATTAATTAGAACTTAGGATTTTCTTTTTAAATTAATTATTTCATTATTTTCTTAAATAACCAAACATGACAAAACATTTTTTTAATCAATCGCAATTTGGTCTAGTCAAGGGTCAAAACCCTAATCGCCTCGTATTTAATTCATCGCGCGCTTGTTAATTATTTTTGCCAATATTTTTGTAATTGCTCATGGTTTGTAATAGTTTAATTTAGGGCTTTATTTACTGTTAAATTCCCAGGTTTTTTGGCTATGTAATTAATCCCCCTCCCCGAAGCCTTGTAATAGCGTAGATTTAGTTTCTTGCATTTTTAATTCCCGCAAATATTTAACTGTCTAGATGTATGCTAATAGGATTGTGTGGCAAGAATGCATGACAAATTAATACGGTTAGAAAACCCTAATATGCAGAGATAAATACCTGAAACAAAGCACTCGCACATATCACTCTTAGGGTATACTCTCACTTCGGCTGCCTTTGGTAAACGATCATTAAGCATAGGGTGTCTTAGTGGTTGCCCCCCTGTCTAAAAAGATCAAACGTCCCATTCGAATGTTGCCTCGGAAATGTTGCCTAGGAAATGCTGCCTCGAAAATGTTGCCTCAAATATGATCTTAAGACTCTAAGGTTATTACTAAGATGTCCTAATATTGCTTTAGTGATCGTACGTCCCTTTCGAATTGACCCTTACAATTCCAACAACGGTGTTACCTATTTCTCAATAGTAGGATAGCGCTGTCTAAAGGAACAAGAATAGAAACAATCTTTTTTTGAGTAGGTAGATGCTAGTAGGTACTTGCTCAAATCAAAACTTTTCACACTTACACATTTCAAAACAACTTCGTCACACCTTTGAGGACTGATACAAGGGTTATCACGAAGTCAAACTTTTCAAAAACAAAGCCCATACACAAGCAATTTTAAAAAGATGAGCAAGTACCTAAGAGCCCATGGAAAACCATGGATAGAAAGGGTGCTAACACCTTCCCTTTCTATAATCTACCCCCCGTAGTCAGAATATCTCGAAAAAGGATTTTTTTCTGTACTTTTTTCCTTTCCGATTGGATGAAATAAAAGTTGGTGGCGAATCTTGCTTACCGCGACATTTTGCAAAACACAAAATGCAAAATGCAAACCAGCGTCAAACAGTCGGTTCTGCCACCGTATCACAGAACTGGCGACTCTGCTGGGGACTTAATAAGTGGGGTATACCTTAGGATCTAGGTCATCATAATTTCTTCTCTTGATTTCTTTGTTTGCTTTACTTTTAAGGGTTTTGTTTGGGGTTACTATAGATCATACACCCGGATCTGGGGAATACCTTTTAGGTAAGTAGCAATAGACTATGAGGGAATGTACAGCGTAGACCGATACGGTTGAAGCAGTAGCTACGTTGGTGTGGCACTTTGCTTGGTACCGGTATCCTTTGTGGAGAAACGAGGAGAATACGGGGCCACTGCGTGGTGTCGTTAAGCATCAACTGACCTTAGAACCTTTAATTGCCCAACTTAGTCATTAGAAAGTAGTGAGATAGACGGCCTCGGTGTAGAGCTTGGAACTGGTTGATACTCGATGCTACACTCATTGAGATCATACTCTTGGAATAATTTCGGCCGCAAGAAAAGATTGCGTGAGCTGAAACCATGACTGATGGAGGATGGTCAGTGATATTGAGATCCTCTAGAACCCGGTTACTTTTCTAGGACGGGTTGAACCAACTTAACTTCAAGAGGGTATTACCTTAAACCTCATGCAAGCCTTAAACCTAAGGGCTTTGTGTGATTTGACTGTGTTTGCAATATTTTTTTTTTGCTATACATGTGGTTTATCATGACATCATGCATCATAACATGGCATTCATGTTTCATTACACTAATCATTTCAAAGAACAAGGGAATCTATCTTTGTTTTATTTTTCATATCATGGCTTCCGTGCGCAGAAATAGCATCCAAATCAACTTTGTGCAGATACCTTCCCAACTCAAAGAGCTAGCATCTAGAGTGTCTGAAACTTCTACTTTCATCAAGAGACACGGTCAACTTCTCAGCCTGGTTACTTCAAACCTTTAGGAAAAAATGATGAGCGTACTATTCCAGTTCTTTGATCCCAAGCATCACTGCTTCACCTTTCCAGATTACCAGCTGGTACCCACCTTGGAAGAATTCTCTCATTTATTGGGCATATCCATTCTTGAACAGGTACCCTTCACATGTATGGAAGAAGTTCCTAGGCCAGAAGACATTGCCTCAGCTTTGCATTTGAAACGGGTCGATGTGGTATCCAATTGGGAAACTCGAAGCGGGGTCGAAGGTTTTCTAGCCAAATTTATGATAGACCAGGCTCAGCTATTTTGGGATGATTTGGATTTTCAAGCTTTTGAGGATGTCTTGGCTCTTCTTATATATGGTTTAGTTCTCTTCCCTAATCCGGACTCCTTTGTAGATGTGAATGTTGTCAAGATTTTCCTTTCTCACAACCCTGTGCCTACCTTGCTTGGAGATATATTGCATGCTCTCCATACTCGTACTATGAAGAGAAGAGAGACTCTTATGTGCTGCATGTTGTTGCTGTCGAGGTGGTTTATTTCTCACCTCCCTAAGTTTGTGCTGAAGAACGAAGAAGGTTTGGGTTGGTCACACTGAATAATGTCACTCGCTCATACGGATATTCTTTGGTGTTCCTAGGCTATGGAAGACACTGTTGTTATTGACCGTTGTGGGGGGTACCCTAATGTCTCATTACTTGGTACCAGAGGTGGTATAACTTACAGTCCTTGTCTAGCCTTGCGACAATTTGGTCGTGCTCGAAGAGATGGTCCCCATGAGTTACTTCTCGAGGACATTGTATTCGACTATAAGGATGACGTTAAGGAGCATCGCCGGAGGTTCATACGATCTTGGGGCATGGTAAACAGATCTGACCCTGGAGAGTTGGGAACGAAGACTTCCCTTCCTATGCAGCTTTACCTCCAATGGGTCCGAGCTCGTGCCCAGAAGCTTATGATGCCTTATGAGGCCGTATTACCAGTGATTGTGGAGTCCACTAATGAAGAAGGCACTCCTTACACGGTTCTCTATCCTTACATGCCCACTGACCTTGGGGAGCTACAGAGGTCTTAGATTCAGCTGAGGAATGAGCGGGATACTTATCGAGAGTAGTTCCATGAGCAAGAAAGGAAGGTTTTGAAGCTCACCAGGCAGCTCGAGGAAGAAAGAGTGATCAATGATTACATCAGCACAAAGAGGAAGCGTCCATGGGACTTTTAATGTTTTGGTTCTAGTTTTAGATTTTGTTTTATTTACTTATCTTGTAAAGCCTTAAAGGCATTTTGAACCTTCAAAGTTTAAGCTAATAAAGTTTTGTTTATTTTTGGTTTGCAAATTTAAATCTCCCAAAGTCTTTGAAATCATTACATGCGCATCCCATTATCATGAACATCATTACATGTACCCCTATAGGTTTCTCATCTTCTTCGCTGTTTATTTCAGCAGAAATGTCTTCCGATCAAGCCATCAAAGATCTTCAGGAGCAGAACGCCCAGTTCCAACAGATGTTAATAAATCTGGCTAAAGGGCAAGAGGATCTAAAGACCCTCATTCTGAAAGAGAAGAAGAAGAAGAAGACTGGTATTCTGAATATGGGTAGAAGATTCGGAGAAAGGTTGAGGCAACAAGTTGATATGACCGCCTCGTCCAAAGAAGGGGAGAACTAAGAAAGGGAAAAGGACCATAGTCCTGCAGTTTCTGACGATGATACTGATTACGATGATGAGCAATATCCTCCTGCTGAGGATAGGTACAAGCAGTTAGAAGACCGTTTGAGTGCTATGGAAGTTCAGAAGATACCTGGTTTGGATTTCGGGGAATTGGGACTGGTATCAGGGGTGGTCATCCCTCATAAGTTCAAAGCTCCAGTTTTTGCCAAGTATGATGGGGTGTCCTGCCCAAAACTCCATCTCTGCTCGTATGTCAGAAAAATCCAACCCCACACTACTGATAGAAATTTGTGGGTGCACTTCTTTTAAGATAGTCTGTCAGGGACTCAGCTTGAATGGTTCTATCAGTTGGAGGGAGCTAATGTCTGAAACTGGGAAGATCTTGTTGCTGCTTTCTACAAGTAGTATCAGTACAATGTCGACCTTGCTCCCACTCGTACTCAACTCTAGAGTATGTCCATGGGTGCAGGTGAAGGTTTTAAGGACTATGCTCAGAAATGGAGAGACTTGGCTGGAAGTGTCCAACCCCCTTTGTCTGATAGGGAGTTGGTTGATATGTTTCTGGGAACGCTATCTGGTCCATTTTTTAATCACTTGATCGGCAGCTCATCATATGGTTTCACCGAGCTGATTTTAACTGGAGAAAAGTAGAAGCTGGAATTTGGAGTGGTAAAATACAGAAAGATGCCTCCTCGAGTTCAGCAAAGAAGCCTTTCGTTGGTAAGAAGGAAGCTAGTGCAGTCTATAGCCCGAGGGGCCAAAGCAGATCTGAACACCGCCAAACGGTAAATGCTGTAGTGATACCAAGACCCACAGTTTCTCCTCAACGCAACAATCAAAAAAGGGTGGAAAGACCACAACGGCAGTTCACCCACCTCAACATGACTTTGTCTGAAGTTCTACCTCACTTATTAAAATCCAACTTGGCCACCTTGAGAGAGGCTCCCAAGAATCCAAACACTACCTCTCCCAGATACAATCCCAACGCGCGGTGCGCCTACCATTCTGAGAGTCCTGGCCACGATACAAATGATTGTTGGGCTCTGAGAAACAAAGTACAATACTTGCTTGAAGCCAAGTAGATAGAGTTCGATGCTCCAGAGAAGCCCAACGTCATAACTGCACCCATGCCCAAGCATGGCTCGGGAATCAATGCTATTGAGGTTGTCTCTGCCACAGAGGATGTTGATGATGAGAACCCGGATGTTGACAGCTGAATCTACCCAACGACCAACAGTGGACTGAATAACTGGACGGCGGAGGACTTCATACCTATTTCTTTTATTCCGCCGTAATTGACTTTTGTTTTAAGATTTGTAATAAACAGTTTGAAACTTTACGGCCCAGTGCCTTGCCTGGGGCACCTTGGCTTTGCTTGTGAGTACTTATTATTTGTCATTTCATATATCATTAATAAAGCATTGGACGTTTCTTACATTACAAATTTTGCGCTCCTTGTTTTTCTTTTCTGTCTCTCACTTTATCAAAACAGTTATTCTCTTACACACACTAACGTATCATAATGCAGATCCATATCCACTCTGGATCCCATTAATAACAACTCTTCTATTGTCAGTTATGACTTCAAAATCCGATCAACCAAGCCGAGGACGAAGGTGAGGATGATTTTGAGGTGCCGGGAGAACTTTCTAGACTATTACAACAGGAAGAAAGGGCCATACAGCCTCATGAAGAGCCAGTTGAGTCAGTGAATTTGGGTATAGAGGAAGACAGGAAAGAAGTTAAAATAGGTGCGAATCTGGAGCCTAGTGTCAAACAACGGTTAAGATAGATGCTACACGACTATGTTGAGATCTTCACCTGGTCCTATGAAGACATGCCTGTTTTAGACACTGATATTGTGGTACATCGCCTGCCGACTAAAGAAGACTACCCTCCGGTAAAGCAGAAGGTCCGCCGTATGCGCCCTAAAATGTCAGAGAAAATCAAAGCAGAGGTCATGAAATAGTTTGACGTAGGATTCTTAGTTGTCACTTCTTATCCGCGGTGGGTTGCCAACGTCGTTCTGGTACCTAAGAAGGACGGTAAGGTACGGATGTGTATGGACTACAGAGATCTGAACAGGGCCAGCCCCAAAGATGACTTCCCACTTCCTCACATTGATGTTCTAGTCGACAACACCGTGCAGCACAACATCTTCTCCTTTATGGATGGTTTTTCTGGCTACAACCAGATCAAGATGGCTCCTGAGGACATGGAGAAGACAACCTTCGTTGCACAGTGGGGCACCTTCTGTTACAAGGTAATTCCTTTTGGGTTGAAGAATGCTGGGGTAACCTATCAGTGCGCCATGGTCGCTTTGTTCCACGATATGATTCACCACGAGATCAAGGTTTATGTTAATGACATGATAGTTAGGTCCCAGACTGAGGAAGAGCACCTCGATCATCTCCAAAAACTGTTTGACAGGTTGAAGACGTAGAAGCTGAGGTTGAATCCGAACAAGTGTACCTTCGGTGTAAGATCTCGTAAGCTTCTGGGTTTCGTCGTCAATGACAAAGGTATTCAGGTGGACCCTGCAAAGGTAAAGGCCATACAAGAGATGTCGGCTCCCCGCATAGAGAAGGAAGTTAGAGGCTTCTTGGGACGTCTGAATTGCATTTTCAGATTCATTTCACATCTGACTACTACTTGTGAGCCAATCTTCAAGCTTTTGAAGAAAGATCAAGTGGTAAAGTGGAATGATGAATGCCAGACCACTTCCGAAAGAATCAAGGAATACCTTCAAGAACCACCAATTTTGATGCCTCCAGTTGAAGGAAGACCTTTGATTTTATACTTGACAGTGCTAGACAATTCAATGGGGTGTGTGCTAGGGAAGCATGACGAATTTGGTCGAAAAGAGCATGCAATTTACTACCTTAGTAAAAAGTTTACCGACTGTGAGACCCGATACTCATTGCTCGAGAAAACTTGCTGCACTTTGGCATGGGTTGCTCGCCGACTGAGACAGTATATGCTGACTCACACTACTTTGTTGATATCAAAGATGGATCTGATCAAGTATATTTTCAAGAAGCCCGCCTTATCCGGAAGAATAGCAAGATGGCAGATGATCTTAACCGAGTACGACATCCAATACACAACCCAAAAAGCAATCAAGGGGAGTGTGTTGGCGGATCATTTGGCACATCAGGCCGTGGATGACTACAAGTCCATGAATTTCGAGTTTTCGGATGAGAATATCATGTTGGTAACCGACTGTAAAGAACCTGGATCGGATGAAGGACCCGAGGAGGGATCCCGATGGTCTATGTATTTTGATGGAGCCTCGAACGTGTTGGGTAATGGCATTGGCGTTGTAACTATATCTCCTGGGGGATGTCATACTCCGTTCACCGCCCGATTATGTTTTAACTGTACCAATAATATGGCGGAGTATGAAGCGTGTATCATGGGTCTTCGAGTTGTTATTGACTTGAGGATTAAGTTATTAAGTGTATTCGGAGATTCCACTCTGGTGATAAGTCATATCAAAGGCGAGTGGGATACGAAGCATCCGAATCTTATTCCTTACAAAAAGTATGTACTGACATTGCTCCCACACTTTGAGATAACCTTTGAACATTTCCCACGAGAAGAGAATCAGTTGGCGGACGCGTTAGCTACCATGTATTCTATGTTCAAAGTTAGGTGGGACAATGAAGCTCCCCAGATTACCATTGAGAGGTTGGATGAACCCGCACATTGCTACGACATTGAGACTGAAGAGGTAGCAGATAAGCCCTAGTTTCACGAGGTAAAGAGGTATCTTAAGGCTCAAGAATACCCCGAGGTGGCATCTGTTAATGATAAGAAGTTTCTGAGAAGGTTCGTTGTGAAGTTCTTCATCAGTAATGGAATCCTCTATAAGCGTAACCATGATTCAACCTTACTGCGGTGTGTAGACAAGAGCGAGGCAGAAAGGATCATGGCAGAGCTACATGAAGGCACTTCGGAACCCATTCTAGTGGACATACCATGGCAAAGAAGATCCTATGGGCAAGATACTATTGGTTCACTATGGAAGTTGATCGTTATCAGCACTCTCAAACCTGTCATAAGTGCCAAATCTATCTAGATAAAGTGCATGTGCCTCCAGTCCCTCTGAATGTCTTGACAGCTCCTTGGCCCTTTGCAATGTGGGGCATCGACATGATCGGCGAGATCAGGCCTACTGCGTCTAACGGGCATCGCTTCATTCTGGTAGCCATTGATTACTTCACCAAGTGGGTTAAGGCAGCTTCCTTCGCTACAGTAACCAAGAACGTCGTGTCGCGGTTTATCCGACACAATCTGATATGTCGATATGGTGTACCAGAGAGGATTATTACTGAAAATGGTACAAATCTCAATAACACGATGATCATGGAGCTCTGCAAACAGTTCAAGATACAGCATCATAACTCTTCTACCTACCGGCCGAAGATGAATGGAGATGTCGAAGCGGATAACAAGAATATCAAAAAGATTGTGCAGATGATGATGGTGACATACAAAGACTGGCACAAGATGTTACCATTCGCTCTTCATGGGTACCGTACCTCAGCACGGACGTCGACAGGGGAAACACCCTACTTTTTGGTATATGGCATGAAGGCAGTCCTACCCCTCGAAGTCCAGATACCCTCTCTCAGGATTATGAAGAATGCAGGTTTGAACGAAGACGACTAGATCCAAACCCGACTTGACCATCTGAATCTAATCGATGAAAAGAGACTTACTTCTATCTGTCATGGTCAGACGTATCAAAAGCGAATGATCAAGGCTTTTAACAAGAAAGTCAGACGTCAAGAATATCAAGTCGGGGATTTAGTGATCAAGCGCATCATACTACCGCAAGGTGATCCCAGGGGCAAATGGACCCCCACATACGAAGGTTCATTTGTGGTTAAGAACATTTTCTCGGGAGGAGCCATGATTCTAACCACCATGGATGGTGACGACCTTCCTCACCCCGTTAATGCAGACATAGTGAAAAGATACTGCGCATAATCAAAGACCCGCTAGGTTGACTGGCCTAGGCAAAAATAAGGGCTTCCCGGCGAACCAAAAGGGTTCAGGAAAAAGTAACGGATGAAAATGAAAAAACTGTACACCCAGCAAGTTGAAAACCTGAAAAGGCAACTTGGGAAAAAAGGGTATCCCGGGGGACTGAAAACCCGAAAGGGCGTTTGTTGTACCCCAAAATTTTCCCTCCCATATTCTTCAAGATTTGTCAAGATCAATCTTCAAATGGATCAAGGGGTTGCACAGTCTAAACATCCTCCTAAGCCAGTCAAATTAGGGTTTTGGTTCCTTCAGTGAATTTGAGGTTTTCAAGGGCTCAATTAAGTCATATATGCCTATATACATTGCCAAGCATCTACATACCAAGTTTCAAGACTCACAGCAGCAAGTTGCACAATCAAAAGCCCTAATTGCTTCACAATCAACTGTAGGGGTAAAATGGTCATTTGGCAGTCAAAAGTCAAAAAAAATTGTCAACATCTTATTTTGAGCATACAATCATCATTTGATCAAGTCTTGATCATGATTCCACAATAATGGCTCAAAAATCATCAAGACATGCAAAAGCTGCTGCAAGAACCATTACCATATTGAAAAAATTCAAAGAAAACTGAAATCTGAATTCCACCTTCCAGGCCCTTTCAAAGCGAGTTAAGAATTCTAATACGTTGCATAAGTCCCCAGAAACGTTTTAGAATCAAAACCAAGCGCTCAGGCCTAAGGAATCGCCCCACACGAACTTACGGTTTGCATAATTTTCTTGGAATCGAAATCCATTGTTCATGCATTATTAACATAATTCGTTGCTTGTTTTGTGTTGTATGAGTCCACAGGAAACTAATGGTATGATTCAATTGCCTTGAAACGCCCTGGAACTGAAACCACCATTGAAGAAATCTAGGGTTTCGAAGCTTTAATTTTAGGGCTTTGCTGCACAAGTAAAATCAGAACCAATGATACCCATGGTTGAAACCGTCTGGACATGACGAACCCAATGGACACCTCGCGCCATATTTATATAGCTTGGATTTCTATTCGCTATTATTGGCAGTTTTACTTTGTGGGGGTTTAAAACCCCCGCTATTTGTTTTTGTTTTACAGGAAAAAGGATGAAGACGAAGGACGTGTTGGCTGGTGATTGGACGGTTCAAATTTTATGCGCGCGTTTTGTTTTCTAGCATAAGCATTGATTTTCACATATTATAATTAATTGTTATTATTATAACAAATGCAGCATGATGTCCTAGTGGTTGGTGAGGTGTTTGTGCATCATTGGGACCTGGGTTCGATTCCCAGATCCCCCAAAATTTCCATATATTTTTTCTTTACATGCTTGTGTGCAGGTTCCCAAAGAAGGTGTATCATGCACCTCACATCCAAGCGCGCCAAGTGGCCTTTCCCACAGATCTGAAGGCCAAGAGAGGATGACCACCATGTACCCAGTCAACACGTGCCCTGGAGAAGTCAGAAGTCAACGCATGCTTGAGGAATTGGGCCACAAAATTGCTTCAGCACCTCCATTCAGGGCCCAAACCCCCTTGGGTTTGCATCTTATATTTTTTTTATTTTTTCTTTCATTCATTTACTTTATTTATTTTTTATTGTTTTTTTAATTAATTATTAACCAGCAAATTAATTAACATTTTTCACAATAAAAATTCAAAAACTAAAAAATGTAAATATTTCATTTATTTTTAATTTCATTCTTTTATTTTTTTGTTTGTAAATAAATACTAACTTAAATTAATCTAGTTTAATTAGGTTTAAATTTTAATTTTCTTTTTACAATAAAATAAAAATGAATTAGACTTAGATTTCTTTTTCTTTTGACACTTTTAATTTAATTTTTATTTTATTTTCATTAAAAACATAAAAATACAAAAACATTTTTTTCTTTTAATAAATAATTAATTAATTAGAATTAGGGTTAATATTTAATTAATTGCAAAAAAGAAGGACAAACTCAATTCTTTTCTCAAAAGGGTCAAAACCCTAGGACGTTCCCGATTCAATCTTTCGCGTGTATTTATCTTTTTAATTCATTATTTTGTATCTGCTCAGGAAATGTATTAATTAATTAGAACTTTATCGCTTTCTTTTAAATTCTCGCATTTTTATTTTCCAAACGGGTTGTTGTTTTTGGTGATGTATATACTCGCGCCTTGTAATAGCTAGATTTACCTTTTCCGCACTTTATTTTCCGCACTCCTAACTGTTAAAAAATGCATGAAAGACTTGTATAAAAAAATAAAATCAATCTGTAGCTCACAAATAACATGTACAAGACAAACATAAACTGAAACAACACACATGCACATGCCACTCCTAGGGTACGCCTCACTGGTTGCCTCGAACGTGGTCGTCAAGTATAGGGTGTTTTAGAGGTCGCCCTCCTGTCTAAGATCCAGTCGCCTCGAAACGGTTGCCTCGGATAAAAGGATCTGGGACATTAGGGTTACCACTAAGGTGTCCTACTATTGCTTCGGTGACCACACTGTCCCTTTAATCGAATTGACCCGAACACCTCCAACGACGGTGCTACCTACTTCTCAATAGTGGGATAGCACTGTCTAAAGGACTCTTATACAGCCTAATTCCTTAGAGTAGGTAAATTTCTCATGGGTACTTGCTCTCTCAAAACAAACAAAAACAACTTTTCATACTGACACTTTCAAAAGTTTTCAAACAAATTTTTTACACTCTTGAGGACAGATACAAGAGTTACTTAGAAATTTTTCAAACGAAACTTTTTTTCCAAAACCCACACACACTTGAAAAGCAAACATCTTTTGAAAACATAAGAGCAAGTACCTAAGAGCCCGTGGATAACCACGGATAGAAAGGGTGCTAACACCTTCCCTTTCTATAAATCTACCTCCCGAACCGAGAAACATTCTCGAATAAGGAATTTTGCTGTGCTTTTGTCCTTTCCATGTTGGAGAACATAAAAGACGGTGGCGACTCTTGCTTACCGCGACATTTTGCGAACCAGCTTAAAAAACAGTCAGTTCTATTTCCACCGATCACAGCGTTCCAGGAAAAAATTAGGGATCAAAGTGTAACACTATGTCTCATTGGATCATCTTGCAATCGGGCTTCGGTATGGACTATCAAGCTCAGACGACACCAATCAATCTGATCCATCTTCGACCAAGCAGCAAAGTGATGAGACGCTTGAAGATATAAAGGCAATAGCATAGTTGGAACCCAATGGGATTGTTTCACATAGCTGTTTTTCTTTATTTTACACAAGTTGTATAATTTCTGTTTTTTGGCGGCATTCTCTTACTAGGACGTCAGCCTCCTTGTACAAAACACCTATTACAGGCCAACTTGAAAATCAATACAATTCATTTTCACAAGAAATTTCGATTCGTTTTTCTTTTTCTCTTTTGTTTTGCAAGAACGTCCAATGATTCATTTTTGATATATGCATTTGAAAATAATGGCTGCTCATAAATATTTACATAAAAAACAAAAGACAATTACTCGTAATTCCAGGAACAGGGAAAAACAATAAGTGCCCAAACCTTAGTTACTCTGCCCATCAGGTACCGGGATAGAGCCTGCTTGAGAATATGAGTAGTGGTACATACACTCCCCACAGAGTAAAAAGTATCCAAAGACAGTGATGCCAGCTTTCTCGAACAGGACATAACTCTCCCAAGCTGAGGTTCACAATCGCGAGTGAGTTGGTAAATATTTCCCCAAGCAGAGTTTATTTCTCTCACAAGTAGCAATTCAATCTCCAACAGAATTCATTATCACCAGCAACGGAAATTCATCCCCGGTGGAGTTTATTTCTCCAAATCAGCAGATCTATCAACAGAGTATCTCCTCTTCGACGGAGTTATTTTCCCGCAGAATGGTTCTCAAATAAAGTCTCTCCTTGGCAGAATATCCATAAACAAGGGGTAAATCCCCAACATAGTCATTTTTCTTCACCATCCCAATAGAAATAGAGGAACTATGGTTTTTTACAGCAGTCAAGAATACCATTTCTCATACTCTCCAAACAGCAATCATGGATTTATTTTCCTGGACTCAGATTATTACGTCAGCATTTCATGTTCATACATCATGACATGTGCATACATTACATATAACATAATCTCAGTTGTTTTTAGAACCTCATCACAATGCATCACATGCATCGCACATAACTAACCTTGTATTCCTTTCAGGAAAGACAGTTATTATCAACAATTTCCAGCAGGTCCATGATCAACACTCGAAGCTAAACAGAGTAACTATAAGTGCGAAAAAGGCAACCTCACCCAGGTTCCCTCTGCAGTTTTACCCAAACTCATTCAGAAGTAACCTTACTATCCAGGTTCCTTCTTACAGCCCTACTACCCAGGCTTTCATATCGAAGCAACCCTACTATCCAGGTTCCTTCTCATAAGCCCTACTATCTAAGCTTTCATATCGAAGTAACCCTACTATCTAGGTTCCTTCTCAGCAGCCCTACTATCCAGGCTTTCATATCGAAGTAACCCTACCATCCAGGTTCCTTCTCAGCAACCCTATTATCTAGGCTTTCATATCAAAGCAACCCTACTATCCAGGTTCCTTCTCAATAGCCCTACTATCCCGTCTTTTATATCGAAGTAACCCTACTATCCAGGTTCCTTCTCACAGCCCTACTATCCAGGTTCCTTCTTACAGCCCTACTATCCAAGCTTTCATATCAAAGTAACCCTACCATCCAGGTTCCTTCTCACAGCCCTACTATCCAGGCTTTCATATTGAAGTAACCCTACCATCCAGGTTCCTTCTCACAGCCCTACTATTCAGGCTTTCATATCAAAGCAACCCTACTATCCAGGTTCCTTCTCATAAGCCCTACTATCCAGGCTTTCATATCGAAGCAACCCTACTATCCAGGTTCCTTCTCATAAGCCCTACTATTCAGGCTTTCATATCGAAGTAACCCTACTATCTAGGTTCCTTCTCAACAGCCCTACTATCCAGGCTTTCATATCGAAGCAGCCCTACTATCCAGGCTTTCATGTCAAAGTAACCCTACTATCCAGGTTCCTTCTCACAGCCCTACTATCCAGGCTTTCATATCGAAGTAACCCTACTATCCAGGTTCCTTCTCACAGCCCTACTACCCAGGCTTTCATATCGAAGTAACCCTACTATCTAGGTTCCTTCTCACAGCCCTACTATCCAGGCTTTCATATCAAAGTAACCCTACTATCCAGGTTCCTTCTCACAGCCCTACTACCCAGGCTTTCATATCGAAGTAACCCTACTATCCAGGTTCCTTCTCACAACCCTAATATCCAGGCTTTCATCTCGAAGTAACCCTACTATCCAGGTTCCTTCTCACAGTCCTACTATCCAGGCTTTCATATCGAAGCAGCCCTACTATCCAGGCTTTCATATCGAAATAACCCTACTATCTAGGTTCCTTCTTATAGCCCTACTATCCAGGATTTCATATCGGAGTAACCCTATTATCCAGGTTCCTTCTCACAGCCCTACTCTCCAGGTTCCTTCTCACAGCCCTACTATCCAGACTTTAATATCAAAGTAACCCTACTATCCAGGTTCCTTCTCACAGCCCTACTATCCAGCCTTTCATATCGAAGAAACCCTATTATCCAGGTTCCTTCTCACAACCCTACATTCCAGGCTTTCATTTCGAAGTAACCCTACTGTGATCGGTGGAAAAAGAACTGACTATTTTAGAATGCTGGTTCGCGAAATGTCGTGGTAAGCAAGAGTCGCCACCGTCTTTTATTTTCTCCAACAAGGAAAGGACAAAAGCACAGCAAAATTCTTTTTCGAGATGTTTCTCGGGTCCGGGAGGTAGATTATAGAAAGGGAAGGTGTTAGCACCCTTTCTATCTATGGTTATCCACGGGCTCTTAGGTACTTGCTCACTATGTTTTCAAAAATTGTTTGCTTTTCAAGTGTTTGTGGGTTTTGAAAAAGTTTAGTTTGAAAAACTTCTAAGTAACTCTTGTATCAGTCCTCAAGAGTGTATAAAATATTTGTTTGAAAACTTTTTGAAAGTGTAGGTGCGAAAAGTTGTTTTTGTTGTTTTGAAAGAGCAAGTACCCATGAGAAATCTACCTACTCTAAGGAATTAGGCTGTGTAAGAGTCCTTTAGACAGTACTATCCCACTATTGAGAAGTAGGTAGCACCATCGTTGGAGTTATTCGGGTCAATTCGATTATTAGGGACATGTGTGGTCACCAAAGCTATAGTAGGACGCCTTAGCGGTAACCCTAATGTCCTAGATCCTTTTTTATCCGAGGCAACCGTTTCAAGGAAACTGGATCTTTAGACAAAAGGGCGACCTCTAAAACACCCTATACTTGATGACCACTTCGAGGCAACCAGTGAGGCGTACCCTAGGAGTGGCATGTGCATGTTTCGATTCATATTATCTTTGAACATGCATCTTTGTGAGCTACAGATTGATTTTATTTGTCATACAAGTCTTGCAGGCATAATTAACAGTTAATGTTTGTGCGGGAAATAAAGTGCGGAATGGTAAATCTACGCTATTACAAGGCGCGGGTCTATACATCGCCAAAAACAAAACCCGTTTGGAAAATAAATGTGAGAAAAGTAAAGAAAGCGGTAAAAGACCTAATTAGCTATTACATCCTCGGAAACAGTTACATCAATATAATCAAAAGGAATTAAAGCGCGAAAGAAATTAAATCGGGAACGTCTTAGGATTTTGACCCTTTTTAAGAAAAGAAAGTAATTTGTCCTTTTTTTGCTATTAAATATTAAACCTAACAACTAATTAATTAATCAATTAAAAGAAAAAAAGTTTTTTTGTGTTTTTTATGTTTTAATGAAAATAAAAATAAAAAGAAATTAAAAGTCAAGAGAAAAACCCTAATTCTAAGTTTGTTTTATTCATTGCAAAAAAGAATTAAAGTTAACCTAATTTAACTAAATTACTTAATTTACATTTATTTACAAAAATAATTATTAATAGTGAAAATAATAAATAATAAAAATAAACAATATTTTAAGTTTCTGATTTTATTATGAAAAATAATTTATGAATTAATTAAATAATAGTAATAATAATTATTAAAAGGAAATAAAAAGAAAGAAAAAAAGAAATAGAACACAGGGGGGTGTTGGACCCATAGGAGGTTTTGTTTAGAAATTCTTGGCCCATTAACTCAAGCCTGCGTTGACTTCTGGGATTAACTGCGTGTTTATTGACTAGGTAGTACCATAGTCTTCCATCTTTGGCCCTTGGATTGTTGCATAAGACACATGGCATGCTGGATGTCTGGAGGCACATGGTGTACCGCCCCTGGAAAGCTGCACATGAACATGCATAAGAAAATAGCAAATAATTGTTTTGGGGGGACCTGGGAATCGAACCCAGGTCCCAATGGTTCTTGGACAACGCATCCACCACCAGGCCACTCGCTTGAATTTGTTAGAATAATAATGAGTAAAAATAATATATGAAACAAGTAAATATGCTGTGTAAAACATAAAAACGCGCGCTCCTTTTGAATCATCCAATGGCATAGCACCACGTCCTCGTCTTCTTCATGAAACCTGCAGAAAACAAAACAGATAGCGGGGGTTTTTAACCCCCACAAACTGAAAATGTAAAAAATAGCGAATAGCTCCATGGTCAATATAAATTGTTCGCGAGGGTTGGGTTCAATTCGTCTTGTCCAGGCGGTTTCAACCATGTGCGTGAGATGGTCTAATTTTTCCTGTGCTGGAAATCCCCAAATCTCAAGCTTAGGAACCCTAGATTTCTTCAATGGTAATTCTTGATTCCGTGCATCATAATCTAATTAACCTGCATCATTAGCTTCCTATGGACTCAAACAATGCAAAACAAACAATAAATTGTGTTAATGATGCATGAAATAAGCAACTCGATTCCAGGAAAAAAATGCAAACCCTTAAACTGTTCTTGGTGATTCTGATAGCTTTAAGGCTTAGTTTTGATTGTGAATCATTTCTCACACCTCCAGCAATGTATTGGAATCAACAAAAGGATTTGAATTGGCGTGGAAAGTAGGATTCAGTTTTCAAATTTTCCTGAGTTTTTTGAATATGATTATGGCGTTGTGCAGCAGCTTTTCACGTGTGCATGATTAGGTTTAGGTTCAGTACATATAGGAGAATGGTTTTAGGTCAAATCTTGCTCAATAAATCCCTTGCATTGATGTTCCAATATTTGATTGAAAATCAAATATTTTTCAATCTTTTTGATTGAGAAAACTTGCCAAACATGGAGATTTTGATGTCCTTGATTGATACACGAATTTTCCAGCTTGCCCTGAGTTTATTTGCTTCACAAAAGATTGAAAAAATCTCATATTTGAATTTCCTACATTTTAAATTAATTAAATGAATTAAAAATCAATTAAAAATCCAATTAATTAATAAAAAATAAGAAAATAAATCAATTTAGGCTTGATGGGGTCGTGCATAGGCTTTGGACAAGGTTTCAAGAAGGAATTTGAGGCCCATTAGCAAAAATGATGTGTTTTGAGCAAAGTTGACTTTTGCAAATTCATGAAAATTTCCCAACTTCTCCAATGCATATCTTGCTCAATTTTGATCATATGAACATGTTCTTGGACATTTTGGAAACTTCTTGGAGTCCTCTAACCAATGCCTTTGGTCCCATGTCATTTGGATTTACCAATCTCAAGTTATGGTCTTTGACTTAAAGTGCCTTTTTGTTGACTTTTGAAATTGACCTATAATGTAGAAATTGATAACTTTTTGTGAGAGCATTTCTTGGACTTGGAGTGTGAAGATGAGTTGTAGGAAATGTCATCCCCTTCAAAATGAGCATTGGATGGGATTTTTCTGATGAACCATGAAAAAGTTATGCCTTGGTCAAGTTACAGTTGACTTTTCTACTGTCCAAAAATAGCAAGTTTTGGCATCTTGATGATTTTTTGAGTCATGCTTGTGGAATCATGATCAAGACTTGATCAAATGATGATTGTGTGCTCAAAATAAGATGTTTGACCAAAAATTCTGACTTTTGACTGTAAAATGACCATTTTGCCCCTGCAGTTGATTGTGAACCAAATAGGGCTTTTGACTGTGCAATTTGCCATTGTAAGTCTTGAAACTTGATATGTAGATTCTTGACAATGTATATGGGAACATGAGACTTGATTGGACCACTGAAAATCCCAAATTTACTGAAGGAACCAAAACCCTGATTTTGACTGGCTTAGGAGGATGTTTGACTGTGCAATCCCTTGAGAAATCTTGAACCATTTGAAGATGATTCTTGATAAACCTTGAAGAATATGGGAGGGAAAATTTTGGGGTACAACAGTTGCCCCTGTTCAATCTTCTTAAACCTGAGGATGTAGATTGGCTTGCGTGCCTTTCGTGATCCGAAGGTGGAAGATGATTGAACACTAGAGTGCCCAGAAATTTGCACTCGCATAGTAGAATATCAGCAATGTGATGTTGGGAATGGGCTTATGGATGCCATTTGGAGTGATGGTGGATAGGAGGATGGGCTTATAGATGCCATCTGGAAGTGTAATGGATCGTTGTGGAGATGGGCTTAAAGATGCCATCTGGAAATGCTTGTTGGATTGTTTGAGCTGGTCGAGTAGGTAATTTTCATGTCTGGTTTCAGGTGTTAACCTATAATCAGTCGTCCACAGATATTTCCTGGCTAGTTACAAGTGTTGATCCGGAACTTAAGAAGAAGGTTGGTCAAGATAGCTTTCCTGGCTGGTTTCAGGTATAGATCTCTGACTTGAGAAATAAAGATGACTTCCTGGCTTGCTACAGGTATTGATCTTCAGTCTCTTCGTGTAGATACTTTCCTGGCTAGTTTCAGGTATAGATCTACAATTAGTCGCTCACAGATATGCCCTGGCTAGATACAGGTATTGAATCTGGAACTTCAAAAGGTTGATGGGTTGTCTCTACTGACAGGTTATCTCAGAAAAATCTTTAGGAATCGATTTAACTGAACCAGAGGAGGTTTTGTCGTCTTTGACGAGTTGTCTTAAATGATGGACTGTCTTTCATGACGGGTTGTCTTCAACGACGGGTTGTCTTTATTGACAGGATGTCTTTAACGACGGGTGTCTATAATGACGGGTTGTCTTTAACGACGGGTGTCTATAATGACGGGTGTCTATAACGATGGATGTCTATAACGATGGATGTCTATAACGACGGGTGTCTATAATGACGGGTGTCTATAACGACGGATGTCTATGACGATGGATGTCTATGACGACGGGTGTCTATAACGACGGGTGTCTATAACGACGGGTGTATATAACGACGGGTGTCTATAACGACGGGTGTCTATAACGACGGGTGTCTATAACGACGGGTGTCTATAACGACGGGTGTCTATAACGACGGGCTGTCTTCCTTGACTTTAGGAATTAATTTAACTGGACTTGTCTTCTTTGGCTGGATTGGTCTCTTTTGACTGTATTTGTCTACTTTGACATAGCTGATCATTTAACTGTATCTTTTCTGAAAGGTAAAGGTCAGTCATATGCAATGCATGATATGGATCAAGCAACGATGTTCTCAACATAAATGAGATTGTATGATATGATGCGTATATGCATGTATCATGATGTAGAATAATGTGATGCTTATGAATGTATCTTCGTCTGGGAAAATAAATTCTTGGCGAATGCCGGGAAGTTCGTTGAATCCTGGGCTGCTGCTGAAGAGTAGAGTTCTTCATTGCCGCTGGGGATGATGGTTGCAAGAATAAGCCGGCAGGAGAAGATGACTCCGTTGGGGAATAAACTTGTTGAAGAGATTACTCTGTAGGGAAATACTCTGTGGGGAAGAGATGCTTCGCTGAGATTTTAATGAGAACTCCGTTGGGGATTCCGTTGATAAGTTATGTTGGAGGATTTGAGGAACTCCGCTGGGGATAGGAAGAACTTCACCGAGGACGATCTTTCCATTGCAAATTGGCTGAGGATAACCCAGTTATAGGCTCTGGTGGGGGATAATCTTCTGAATAAAGCCGGGGAGATGCTTTTGCACTTTGCGGGGAATAAGCTTCCAGAATCTACCGGGGATAAGCTTCCAGAATCTACTGGGGATAAGCTTCTAGAATCTACTGGGGAGATTGATTCAACTCTCCTGGGGAATGGCTCCACTTGGGTGTCTGGTATTCCACCGGGGAATAATCTTATATTTCCGTCGAGGGATATTAAGACTGCCGGGGATGCTTGTTGAGGGATATCTGTATACTCTGCTGGAGAATATTCAGATCTTCTGGGGATACCCAACTTCCTTAGGGATGGAAGTAGCCTAACTCTGCTCGGGAAGAGTGTTGCTGACTTGCTAGGGATACTGTGCCTTTTCGGGGCTGATGGGAGACCAACTCTGCTTGAGGAGAGTATTGTTGATTCTAGTCTTACTCTGTGAGGAGCGGAGGTATCTTGGTTACGTTCTTCAGCCGAACTTACTTTGGTACCTGGAGGACAGAGCAGCTTGTACAGTTCAGACAAATCTTTATTGCCCCAGTTTCTGCAGGAGAAGGTACCTGTGGAGGTGTTTGACAACTGCCGATTGACAAATCTTCTTCTGGTAGGCAAGTGAGAAGATGACGGGACATAGTTATACGCTTTAATCCCTAATTTTTGCCTAGACCGCCCTTTCGGGTTTTCAGTCCATCGGGATACCCCTTTTTTCCCAAGCCGCCTTTTCAGGTTTTTGACTTGCCGGGTGTACAAATTTTTTCATTTCATCCCTTACTTTTGCCCGAACCCTTTTGGTTCGCCGGGAAGCCCTTATTTTTGCCTAGGTGTGTCAACCTAGCGGGTCTTTGATTATGCGTAGTATTTTTCGACTATGTCCATGCTCTCAGGATGTAGGGAGGTGCCCCTGTCAGTAGTGTTGCGTTGCCAGACTGCTAGAAGATGTTTGATCATGCAAGATTCGTTTTCGGAATTCATGTCCAATGCCCCAAGTGACTCGGGCGGAGATTTTCCCCTGACTATTTGGCATCTTGAGAGATTCCTTGAATCTTGACTGGACTGCCCCAGATGATAGACAATGCTCATGTCGTGCCCCTTGATCGGGAGTGCCTTTGTTCACCAGATATTCTTCGTGCGAATTTCTCTGCTGTTTGAACAAATAGTCATATGCAAACAATGTTATTTTAAGAAATGCAAAGCTTATGTCTGTCTTGAAGTTTTTTTTTTGAAGATGCAGTTTTCAATAAAACAAGTGAATTTTTGTAAAATGTGATGTCAACTCAAGATTTTACAGCGAGCCCTAAGGAGTCAGGATACGTTTGTAACAGTATGCTTTCGAACTAACCCATGCTTCAGCTAGGACTTTTAAGGGTTGTAACGTGGCCTGGTTCATGGTTTAAGAAACAAAGGATAAAGGCTCAAATTTTATTTGTACCCACCCGCTCTTCGTGATGTTCTTCGATCCTAAACTCAGTTAATCATACGTTAGATCGTGTTTGAGTCTTTGCTCTGATATTCCAGTGATGGTTCGGATGTTGACAATTTATTTTGAATAGGCAGTCGTTTCCCCTTTTTTTTTAGGGTTTGTAGGACCTCTTTCTTTTTTGATTTGTGTTATCCCTGTTTTTTGCCTGAACTGTTTCTTTTGTGATTACAGTCAGCGGGATGCCCCAGTTTTGTAAGTCTCCTTCATTGGTTTTGACTTAATGGGCTTTCATTTTGAGAGATAATGACTACCTGTCCTTATGATTATAGGGAACCATCACTGTCTTTTGCTTTGGAGGGACTCCTTTGATGTCATTCATTATGCACCTGGATCAACTGAGAAGACTACCCTGCCCCAGGTTATAATTAAGGGTTTTAATTTTTTGTGAAAAGAAAAAAAAAACTCCTACTTCTTTGGCTCGAAGGGGTTGACGAGGGATTATCTTCCTTATAACTCCAGTGTTTAGGAATTGAAACAATGCATGTACCTCATCAGTGGGGTTTGTTCAAAAGCATACTATAGATGTCGTGGTATCGTTTTCGTCATCCTCCCTCAAGAGGCTTAGAATTATTAATCGAGAGTTAAACATCATAAAAAAAATGAAAGCAGTTTGAATATAGTGAATACGAATATATTGATTCAAAACAGACATATGCGATGCATTAATGAAATAACAACGTTTGACATAAATAAATGTTTGAGCAATCAAAGAAAAATACAACTTGAACATTCGAATGAACAAAAGTTTTGTTTTTTTTTCATCCTAGCCATGTTTTGGCAAGGGAGCAGTGATCACATTGGGAGTCTCGGGCGCTTCGAACTCGGCCTCCTTTGCATCGATCAGGTCCTGAACCTTGTTCCTCAGAGTCCAACAATCATCTGTAGCATGCCCCGGGCTGTCAGAGTGATAAGCGCAGCGAACGTTGGGGTTATACCTTGAAGGTGTCTTGTTGGGATTCTTAGGAGGGTCCCTTAGAGTTACCAACTTGGTCTCCAGCAACTGTGGCAATATCTGGGACAAGGTCATGCCGAGGGGAGTGAATTGCCTTTTAGGTCTCTCTTCCCTTTGTTGGTTGCGATGTTGAGGAGCACTGGCCGGTTTTGAAATAACTACCACGTTGACATCTTGGCGGTGCTCGGCCCTATTCTGCCCTCTTGAACCATAGACAGCACTAGACTCCTTCTTGAATGATTTCTTCTCAGTGTTCGAGGAGTCACCTTTATGTATCTTCCCAGACTTGATACCAGCTTCTATCCTCTCACCAGTCAAGATCAAATCTATAAACCCAGCAGAAGAATTTTCAATCAGATGGTTGAAGAACGGACCAGACAGGGTCCCCAGGAACATATCCACAAGTTCACGGTCAGTTAAGGGTGGCTTCACCCTTCCGGCAAGATCTCTCCATTTTTGCGCATACTCCTTGAATCCTTCACCCGTTCCTAGTGACATACCCTGGAGTTGGGTACGCGTAGGAGCGAGGTCGGAATTATACTGATACTGCTTGTAAAATGCAGTAGCCAAGTCCTCCCAGTTTCAAATACTGGTTCCATCCAGCTGATAGAACCATTCGAGTTGAGTCCCTGAAAGACTATCCTGGAAGAAATGGATCCATAGATTCTTGTCTGCAGTGTAAGGTTGGGTCTTCCTTACATATCATCTGAGATGCAGCTTAGGACAGGAAGCCCCGTCGTACTTTGCGAAAGCAGGTGCCTTGAACTTGTGTGGGATCACCACCCCAGAGGACAGGCCTAGATCTTCGAAGTCTAGACCGGGTACCTTTTGTATCTCCATAGCGCTTAACCGGTCTTCCAGTTGTTTATACTTATCCTCAGCAGGAGGGTACTGTTCATCATTATAATCAGTCTCGTTGACGGAGACCACGGGACTAGGAACCTCTCTCCCTTGTGGGCTGTCTTTCCCAACAGATGGGGTAGTCAGCTCAACCTCGTTTTGTGATCCATTCCCAGATCTGCGTCTAGTGTTGAACAAAACAGTCCTCTTCTTCTTCTTCTTCTTCCTCTCTTTCAGAAGGAGAGTTTTCAAGTCCTGTTGACCCTGGGCTAGGCTCATGACCAACTCCTGGAACTGGGCATTCTGGGCCTGGAGGGCCTTGATAGCTTGTTCAGTGGATGGTTCAGGATTCACGATGATTGATGAAATAAATAGTGAAGAAGATAAGTGACCTGTCAAAAGGGTACCTGTAATGCAATGATATGTATGTATGCAATGTTTTCAGGGATCTCGCGGGGTAAACAAGAAAATCGTTAGAACTTCAATCCGGTTGCTTGATTGAAGGATCTTCATGTTGTTGAGGGTCCTTCTTCAAGAGTCAAAGCTCACCATATCGAGTGGGTCATAGCCCCTGACTCAAGTCATCATGTTTTGATCTCCGAACAACCTTGGCTAGAGGAAAATAAATCCCCTTTTCCCCTTGCTAGACAGTTGGTCCATCATGACCTGCACCACAAGCCCTTGAGATCCTTGAAATGGATTAGTCTTTATGCAGGATGTATGCAATGGTATGATGGTATGATGTTATGCACGTGGATGCAAAGGTGTGAGGTAAGTAACCCCTGTTATAAGTCCAGATTAAGGACTATAAACAAAACCTGCAAGTAGCTCAATGTTGTCAGATAACAAGAACATGCAAGTAGTCAGATTTGAAGGCACACAAGTCACATAAAAGAGCCCTTAGATTTCAGGCCAGCATGAAGTTTAGGTACTACCCTCTTTCAGTTTCAGTTGGTTAAGACCTGTCCTAGAAAATAGTAATCGGGTTCTAGAGGATCTCAATATCACTGACTACCCTCAATCGGTCATAACTCCAGCGTCGCAATCTTTTCTTGCAGCCAGAACCATCACGAGAGTTTAGCCTCAATGAGTGTAGCATACTGCTACTATTCTATGGCCAAGTTGGGTCGATTTAGGGTTCTAAGGTCGGTTGGTGCTTAATGACTCCTCAGAAGACCCATATTCTCCTCGTTCCAACACAAGGGATATCGGTACAGACCAAGGTGTCACACCAATGTAGCTACTGCTTCACCCGTGTCGGTCTACGCCGGACAGGTCCCTCACAGCTTATGCTACCTAAAGGGTATTCCCCAGATCCGGGTTAGGATCTATGAAACTCCGATGCAAGCCCATAAATATAAAAGCAAACAAGGCATACAATTGAAAACATAAGAGTGGTCTAATCCTAAGGTATACCTCACTTATTAAGTCTCCCCAGCAGAGTCGCCAGTTCTGTGATCGGTGGAAAAAGAACTGACTGTTTTGGAATGCTGGTTCGCGAAATATCGCGGTAAGCAAGAGTCGCCACCGTCTTTTATTTACTCCAACAAGGAAAGGACAAAAGCACAGCAAAATTCCTTTTCGAGATGTTTCTCGGGTCCGGGAGATAGATATTAGAAAGGGAAGGTGTTAGCACCCTTTCTATCCGTGGTTATCCACGGGCTCTTAGGTATTTGCTCACTATGTTTTCAAAAATTGTTCGCTTTTCAAGTGTTTGTAGGTTTTGAAAAAGTTTAGTTTGAAAAACTTCTAAGTAACTCTTGTATCAGTCCTCAAGAGTGTATGAAGTATTTGTTTGAAAACTTTTTGAAAGTGTAGGTGCGAAAAGTTGTTTTTGTTGTTTTGAAAGAGCAAGTACCCATGAGAAATCTACCTACTCTAAGGAATTAGGATGTGTAAGAGTCCTTTAGACAGTTCTATCCCACTATTGAGAAGTAGGTAGCACCATCGTTGGAGTTATTCGGGTCAATTCGATTATTAGGGACATGTGTGGTCACCAAAGCAATAGTAGGACGCCTTAGCGGTAACCCTAATGTCCTAGATCCTTTTTTATCCGAGGCAACCGTTTCGAGGCAACTGGATCTTTAGACAAAAGGGCGACCTCTAAAACACCCTATACTTGATGACCACTTCGAGGCAACCAGCGAGGCGTACCCTAGGAGTGGCATGTGCATGTTTCGATTCATATTATCTTTGAACATGCATCTTTGTGAGCTACGGATTGATTTTATTTGTCATACAAGTCTTGCAGGCATAATTAACAGTTAATGTTTGTGCGGGAAATAAAGTGCGGAAAGGTAAATCTACGCTATTACAAGGCGCGGGTCTATACATCGCCAAAAACAAAACCCGTTTGGAAAATAAATGTGAGAAAAGTAAAGAAAGCGGTAAAAGACCTAATTAGCTATTACATCCTCGGAAACAGTTACATCAATATAATCAAAAGGAATTAAAGCGCGAAAGAAATTAAATCGGGAACGTCTTAGGGTTTTGACCCTTTTTGAGAAAAGAAAGTAATTTGTCCTTTTTTTGTTATTAAATATTAAACCTAACAACTAATTAATTAATCAATTAAAAGAAAAAAAGTTTTTTTGTGTTTTTTATGTTTTAATGAAAATAAAAATAAAAATAAATTAAAAGTCAAGAGAAAAACCCTAATTCTAAGTTTGTTTTATTCATTGCAAAAAAGAATTAAAGTTAACCTAATTTAACTAAATTACTTAATTTACATTTATTTACAAAAATAATTATTAATAGTGAAAATAATAAATAATAAAAATAAACAATATTTTAAGTTTCTGATTTTATTATGAAAAATAATTTATGAATTAATTAAATAATAGTAATAATAATTATTAAAAGGAAATAAAAAGAAAGAAAAAAAAGAAATAGAAACCAGGGGGTGTTGGACCCATAGGAGGTTTTGTTTAGAAATTCCTGGCCCATTAACTCAAGCCTGCGTTGACTTCTGGGATTAACTGCGTGTTCATTGACTAGGTAGTACCATAGTCTTCCATCTTTGGCCCTTGGATTGTTGCATAAGACACATGGCATGCTGGATGTCTGGAGGCACATGGTGTACCGCCCCTGGAAAGTTGCACATGAACATGCATAAGAAAATAGCAAATAATTGTTTTGGGGGGACCTGGGAATCGAACCCAGGTCCTAATGGTTCTTGGACAACGCATCCACCACCAGGCCACTCGCTTGCATTTGTTAGAATAATAATGAGTAAAAATAATATATGAAACAAGTAAATATGATGTGTAAAACATAAAAACGCGCGCTCCTTTTGAATCATCCAATGGCATAGCACCACGTCCTCGTCTTCTTCATGAAACTTGCAGAAAACAAAATAGATAGCGGGGGTTTTTAACCCCCACAAACTGCAAATGTAAAAAATAGCGAATAGCTCCATGGTCAATATAAATTGTTCGCGAGGATTGGGTTCAATTCATCTTGTCCAGGCGGTTTCAACCATGTGCGTGAGATGGTCTAATTTTTCCTGTGCTGGAAATCCCCAAATCTCAAGCTTAGGAACCCTAGATTTCTTCAATGGTAATTCTTGATTCCGTGCATCATAATCTAATTAACCTGCATCATTAGCTTCCTATGGACTCAAACAATGCAAAACAAACAATAAATTGTGTTAATGATGCATGAAATAAGCAACTCGATTCCAGAAAATAAATGCAAACCCTTAAACTGTTCTTGGTGATTCTGATAGCTTTAAGGCTTAGTTTTGATAGTAAATCGTTTCTCACACCTCCAGCAATGTATTGGAATCAAGAAAAGGCTTTGAGTTGGCGTGGAAAGTAGGATTCAATTTTCAAATTTTCTTGAGTTTTTTGAATATGATTATGGCTTTGTGCAGCAGCTTTTCACGTGTGCATGATTAGGTTTAGGTTCAGCACATATAGGAGAATGGTTTTAGGTCAAATCTTGCTCAAGAAATCCCTTGCATTGATGTTCCAATATTTGATTGAAAATCAAATATTTTTCAATCTTTTTGATTGAGAAAACTTGCCAAACATGGAGATTTTGATGTCCTTGATTGATACACGAATTTTCCAGCTTGCCCTTAGTTTATTTGCTTCACAAAAGATTGAAAAAATCACATCTTTGAATTTCCTACATTTTAAATTAATTAAATGAATTAAAAATCAATTAAAAATCCAATTAATTAATAAAAATAAGAAAATAAATCAATTTAGGCTTGATGGGGTCGTGCATAGGCTTTTGACAAAGTTTCAAGAAGGAATTTGAGGCACATTAGCAAAAATGATGTGTTTTGAGCAAAGTTGACTTTTGCAAATTCATGAAAATTTCCCAACTTCTCCAATGCATATCTTGCTCAATTTTGATCATATGAACATGTTCTTTGACATTTTGGAAAGTTCTTGGAGTCCCCTAACCAATGCCTTTGGTTCCATGTCATTTGTATTTACCAATCTCAAGTTATGGTCTTTGACTTAAAGTGCCTTTTTGTTGACTTTTGAAATTGACCTATAATGTAGAAATTGATAACTTTTTGTGAGAGCATTTCTTGGACTTGGAGTGTGAAGATGAGTTGTATGAAATGTCATCCCCTTCAAAATGAGCATTGGATGGGATTTTTCTGATGAACCATGAAAAAGTTATGCCTTGGTCAAGTTACAGTTGACTTTTCTGCTGTCCAAAAATAGCAAGTTTTGGCATCTTGATGATTTTTTGAGTCATGCTTGTGGAATCATGATCAAGACTTGATCAAATGATGATTGAGTGCTCAAAATAAGATGTTTGACCAAAAATTTTGACTTTTGACTGTAAAATGACCATTTTTCCCCTGCAGTTGATTGTGAACCAAATAGGGCTTTTGACTGTGCAATTTGCCATTGTAAGTCTTGAAACTTGATATGTAGATGCTTGACAATGTATATGGGCACATGAGACTTGATTGGACCACTGAAAATCCAAAATTCATTAAAGGAACCAAAACCCTAATTTTGACTGGCTTAGGAGGATGTTTGACTATGCAATCCCTTGAGAAATCTTGAACCATTTGAAGATGATTCTTGATAAACCTTGAAGAATATGGGAGGGAAAATTTTTGGGTACAACACCTACCATCCAGGTTCCTTCTCATAACCTTACTATTCAATTTCTTCCTCTCTTATCCCCAGACAGTAGTCCACAACACTGTAAGACCGGGACCCGATCAAACACAATTGATTTCAAATTTCCCCAAAAAGTTGCGGTGCAGTATCTACCCCGACCAAGCACACAAGTTCACTTCGGCTTCCCAAACCAGAATTATTCCCCAGTAGAGTAATGGACAACTGAAGCTCCTAAAACTCTATTTCTCTCAAGACATAGACTAGCATTCCCCAGCGAAGTCTACCTCAACAACAGGTATACGGGTTCTCGCAAAGGAATCTCTTATGCAATCGACACCTCTTCAAATGGCATCTTTAATCCCATCTTTGACAATTCTCTAGAAATTACCAAATGGCATCTATAAGCCCATTCCCGATATCACAAATCAAGTATCACTTCATGCGAGTGCAAATTTCTGGGCACTTTAGTGTTCAATCATCTTCCACCTTCAGATCACGAAAGACAGACGAGCCAATCTACATCCTCAGGTTTAAGAAGATTGAACAGGGGCAGCTTTTGTACCCCAAAATTTTCCCTCCCATATTTCTCAACACATGGCAAGTGAGGTCACCAAATTGCTCAAGAAAGTTCAAGAGTTGACCAGACAAACTCTCTCCTAAGGCAGTCTACCTCAAATTAGGGTTTCTATTTTCACCAAGATGTGTGGACCATAAAGGAATCAAATGCTAACCATTTCCCTAATATGTTCTCAAGATCATCCATGTCAATTTTTAAGCCTTGCAGAGGAAGGTTGCTCAGTCAATTGCTCAAATGCCTGAAAATCGACTATGTTAGGTCAAAAGTCAAACGTGGCCCACATACAGCCAAACTTCAAGATTTTTGGTCAACATCCTCATTTTGAAGTATTATCCATCATTTGATCAAGGTTTGATCATGATTCCTCAAGGATTGCTCATAATTCATCAAAACCCAAAAGTTGATAAATTAGGGTTTTACAAGAAAAGTCAACTCAACTTTGACCAAGCATAACTTTCTCATACTTTATCATAAATGACCCATCTAAATCTCATTTTGAAGAGGATTAAATTCCCTACAATTCATATTCATCTCCCAAGTTCAGAATATACACTCACAAAAAGATATGAATTTTCACATTATAGGTCATTTTGGAAAGTCAACAAAAACAACTTTTGGGTCAAAGCTTTATACATGAACATGGAAGACTCAATTGAGATGAGACCACAAGGGTGTTTACCTTGGGTTTTGGTAAACAACCGCTGATCCTCCAAATGGTTACTTATTTGGTTACTCGCAGGATCGATCAGATTGATCCTAGGACATAGGTTGATTTTGAAGTTTGATTGAATTGGATAAGGCTTTAAATAAAGAGGCTTTAAAAGACATAAAAAGGTTTCAAGTAAATTGCATGAAGGAAAGACTTGGTAAAATAGACAAGGCTTAAAGTAAAGGGTTTCGACAGGAATGTAAAGAGGAAAGCAAGTAAATTTCTGGAAAAGTAAATGACTTTGATTAATAAAATTGGTGTTTCACACATACATTTCTCAACAATTCTTTCTCACACGCTGGGTACTCGAATCTATATGAGTGACTTTGTATAGAATTGTGAACACACGCGAGAAACTACATGTCTACTCCTATTTATACTAAAACATCCCAAGTAACCGTCGGGCAGTTACACTGCTTCGAGATCAATCCACTTGGCACGTTCTCCACGTTTGACGCTCCAGATCCTTGCACGTTTGCACGTAGTAACTGCTGGAAACCGTTTTCCCTCCAAAAGCTTGAATTTCAAACTGCTCCACTCTGAACCATCGAACACTTTCGTCAAGAGACATCTTCGACGAGAAACTCCTTCGACGTCGAAGGCAACCAGCCTTCTTCCTTGGAAGAAATCTTCTAAGTACTTTGCCATCTTTCGACGGGCACTTCGACAGACTTAGCCAGTCGAAAGCATCTTTCAGCTTTTAATGGTTGACATTGATAAAACAAGAGTGTCGAATTTAGGAGCCAACAAATTGCCCCCCAAGAATGCCTTATTTCGACTCTGACAGAAAAAGGCATTCTTTGAAAACGCCATTCGACACTTGTCTTTTTATGCTTAGTCACAAATTAACTTGTGCACTTTTGTTGTTTTCTACCAACTATTGGCAATCCCAAGAGAACCATCATTGATTCGTACCTAGGACGTCACTTTCAGTACGGCGTGCAGTACCAAACGTCATTTCAGAATTTGTCATTATGACAATTCCCAAAAACGAGGACGCACGCTGCGTCCCTCTATTTCTGCAGAAACGGCTAAAACAACAGGGGGCTGCCACGCGTCCCACTAACTCCTGCAGCATTAAATGGCATTTAATGTCCTCGTTATTGGGGATTTTTCCCCACTACTATAAATAGCAGTAAGTACCCCATTGTGGGACTTTTTACGCCATCTAGCCTTTCAAACTTCTCTGTTTTCATACAAGCTTGTTATCTTTGCAGAAACTCTTCCTCTTTCACTTCGTCTTCAACCTCAACTCTAACAATGGCATCTGCTTCCAATGCTCCTGGCGCTACTGTACCATCTGAAAATGCTAAGCCCAAGGTTTTCGTCACTGCTCCGGTAGTAAATTCTACAGGCAAACGAAGAGTTCCTGAACCCTCTGACATCGCCGTTCGCGATGCCTACTCACGCCACTTGATGATCCCGGTTGGATACTCCAACCAGATCTTTGCAATGTCTGGCCCCATGAATCCAAGTATCTCTGAGGCTTTGAAGATCAAGAGCTATTTCCCGGTAGTTGAGAAACTCAAACCGGTCGCATGTGCCAAGAAAGATGCAGAAGACAATGAAGACCTTGCACATGAAAAAATCGACCTCCGTTTCTTCAACAGAGGTGTTAGGGCCTTCAGGTCTTGCCCTAACCTTACCCCGGATTACGTTGCTTGGCTAGTAAAGATGGAGAAGCACCAAACTTCGATCTGGAAGGATATGGGGATCTTCGACCTAGTGATGCTGTCGAAGACAGGTTTGAACTACTCCCCGGAGATGCTGATAGCTTCTCTGTTGTTCTGGGACTACTCTCATTTTACTTTCCATCTTCCCTGTGGGATGCTAACCCCCACACTCTTCGATGTGGCCGCTATTACTGGCCTTCGACCCACCGGGGATTACTTCGATCCGGAGGAGATGTCGGAGGACCAAATTGGCTTCTCTGAGACCAAACCAACATACACCACTTTCATCAACCATTATCATGACAGGTCGACAGATGTTGTGTCGGATGTCGAACACATAGCGTTTCTAGCCTTATGGCTGACTCGCTTTGTATTTTGCTCGAAGTCTTTACAGGTGACCAAAAAGATGGTCACTCTTGCTACTCAACTGCATCATCGCCAAAACATCTGTTTGGCAGAACTGATTCTGGCTAGCCTCTATGATTCGATCAGCAATGGGGCAACTCTTCTGAAACATATCGAGGACAGGGCCAGTTTGCTACTTGTTGGGCCTTTTTGGCTGCTCCAACTGTGGCTCAACGCCACTTTCGAATCTTTCTTGCCTAAGAAGGTTCAGATAAATGAGCAGGCTCCAGCAATAGCTAACAGACGCGTCGAAGGAACCAGGCTGGCTCTACTGACACCTATGGAAGATGGACTGGAGTTTCAGCAAACCTTCACCAACTTCGTTCTAATGTTTGCTTGAAGGAAGGAGTTTGTTTCAACTATGGCTCCATTTGCTCGACGACAGGTAGGCCCAGCATGGTTCACAAGGCCGCATCCAAGGACGTCGAGTGGTCCCAATGTCGACGAACATACAATACTGTGGGAGGCATTCCTTACACCAAGGATCATGCCTCTTCGATTCAGGAGCTCTAAGACTCATTTGAGTCTGATTGCATACCAACCAAACCTGGTATCTCGCCAGTTTGGTATTATCCAAACCCTACCTTCTCCGATTTTTCAAAGAGAGAAGTCCATGCTGTACTTCTGCAATGATTACACCGAAGAAGCGGCCATTAAGCATATCGGAAGATATGCTGGTCGAACAATTCTCTCGCTGTTTGACTACCAGCTCAATTTCCTTTGCTCACCATCCTTCGAGGAGTGGTGGAAAAGCTATTATGCTGAGTACTTCTTCGACGAGAAGGACTTTATGGATGAGTTGCAGAAGTCTTTTGTCCTTGTGTTGGACAAAATAAAGAAATGTAAGTTCATGCTCTCACATTACTTTTTGTCTTTCTCTTCGACTGCTAGCCTGTTAACTTTTTATTTGCTTTCAGTTGTTCGAAAGCCTGTAGCCAAGAAGGCTACAGAAGGCCAACAGGGAGGAGGCCCTTCAACAAAACCTCCACCGCCGGCGAAGACTACAGCGCCGGCGAAGACCACAAGCAACCAACAGGGGGAAGGCTCTTCGAAGAAGCCTTCTATATCGGTAACCAGACTTTCATTATTTCCTCCTGGCTTTCGATTTTTGATTTTCGATGTAATTATTAAATCGAATCCCCATTGGTTTTCTAGGCACCTTCGCCCAAGAAACGGCCAGCACTGGTGGTCGAATCTGGGAGCGATGAAGAAAGCGATTCTCCTCCTGCCCCCTTAAAAAGGCGAAAGTTGACGAAGGATGCTCCTGTTCCTGCTCCTGCTCCTGAAGGTCGAACCGTCAGAATAAAGGTTGCTGTGAGAAAGCCTAGGCCACCTCCAGTGATCATTGAGGAGCCAACTGAGGAGGAACTAAACATTCTTCTTAACAAGCCTGTCGAAAGCGACAATTCCAGCCCTGGGGCTGAAGCTAATCCACAAGTAATCCCTTAGACCTTTTTATAATTTAGGTATAGATACCCATATTCGATTGTGTCTCTTTCGATCTCTGAAGATTTGTCTTCTTTCCTTTTTCAGGACACTACTGAAAGTTCTCCGCCAAGGACCTCTGAAACGCTGGAATCTGCTGAACTTAGCAGGCCTCAGGAAAAAGGCTTGGGAAATGACGAAGCCCATACTGAGAATGAGGCCAATGCTGAAACAGTAGAAAAACCAGCGGAGGAGCCTCAAACGGAGGCACAACATCCAGAAGCAGTTCAGGTGGTGGATCTGTCAGAAGAGAATCATGAAGAAAGGGACCAAGGCAATGCTGGCGAAGAAAATCAAGGTGCTGCTGACGAAGAGAACCAAGGTGATACTGTCGAAGGGCACCAGGGTGACGCAAGCGAAGAACGCCAAGGTGACGCTAGCGAAGAGCCACAAGTCGACGCTGGTACTGCCCCAGTCCGAGTCGAAGAGCCACAAGTCGAGGCACCTAACACTCAACAACCTCAAACCCAAGATAATGCTGTTGCAAGGGTTACCTCAACGAAGCACAGGTCTAAAGAGGACTTGGAACTCTTGAAACAAACTGACCCTGTTAGCTACCTCAACGCAATCATCGAGAGCAAGAGTTCGTCTGACGCTAGTCAGGAAGTTCCTACCCTGTCGGGGAAGTCTACTGAAACTTCTCCCCTTGATGATGCTTTGGCGAAGGTTAAGGCCCAGTTCTTCAAGAGGGACTTGATGAAGACTTTATAGGGGGACCCCACTGCTCCATCATGCTTGAAGGATGTCTTGAATGATGTCGACTTTGAAGCTGTAGCCCCAGACGTCTCAGGCTTGATCATGGAGTTACACTCTATGATTGATCAAGTCTCAGCAGATTACAGGCGCCAAAGGGGGTTTAACAGTCAGCTTGAGGTGTTGTATGGCAAAAGCTCCTCTGCGTGGACTGCTGTCTCGGATTCGACTTCTCGAATTGCGGAGTTGTCGAAGCAAAGAGCATCTACGCAGGAAGAAGTCGATGTCATTGATCGAGAGAATGCTTCCTTCCGGGCACAAATCGAAGAAATAGAGGCGAAGATAAACGCCAATACTATACGCAAGGAGGAACTTCTTTCGACCATCTCAGACACCAAGAGCCAAACTGAGATCAAACAAGGCCTGGAATTCGCTGAGAGGGCCCAAAGCCTCGACGCTCATATTGCCAAACTGGTGCAGGAGAACGCCTGGTGCAAGAAAAGGTTGGAGCTGCAGCAAGCCAAGTATCTTCGACTCAAGGACTCTCTTCCCTTTTGATTGATTCTCTTTTGTAACCATATTTTGTAATTCATGTTCGACAACAATTGCCATCTTGGCTGAAATTTATAAAATTTCCATTTTGGCATTTTATGGTTAATTTAGTCTTGTTCTTTTATCATTTTATTTTTATCTCTTGAAGTATAGGTTTGTATTTTTTCAAATATTTACCATTTACTCTCAAGAGCCTTTTATCTCCACTTAACTCTTCGACTTCATAGGCTCCACCAGAAAAAGTTTGGATAACTCTGAAGGGTCCTTCCCATTTGGGTGACCATTTCCCCATGCTTCGATCCCTTCGATCCATGGGAAGAATTACCTTCCAAACTAGTTCTTCAGGCAAAAATACCTTAGGTTTCACCTTTCTATTATAAGAGTCTTCTACTCTTTTCTTCTGAAGCCTGAGTAGGTCGAGAGCGCGTAATCTCTCTTCGTCTAAATCCACCAGTTCGTCTAACATCATGTTCCAATAAATTTCAGAGGGAATATCATAATGCTTCTGAACCCTTGCAGATTGAAGACAAATTTCTGCTGGCAACACTGCATCATGGCCAAAAGTTAGCCTATACGGTGTTGTACCAGTGGCTTCTTTTGGGGACGTTCGACAAGCCCATAAAATCTGGTCCAACGTCTTATGCCAATTCTTTGGTTTCTTCCCAACATGTTTCTTTATCAAGCCAATCACCACTTTGTTGGCTGCTTCGACTTGACCATTTGCCTGTGCATAATAAGGCGTTGATGTTAGGAGTTTGAAACCTGTTTCCTGAGCAAATTCCTGCATCTTTCGACCAGTGAAAACTGACCCTTGATCAGTTGTTATCGTCTCAGGGATCCCATACCTATAGATAATGTTCTTTTGAATAAATTCAATGACATTTTCTTGGTCTACATTGACTAAAGGGACAACTTCGATCCACTTAGTAAAATAATCAATGCCTACCAATATGTATTTCTGACTCTTTGATGATGCTGGTCGAATCTCTCCAATGAGATCCAACGCCCATCCTCTAAAAGGCCAAGGCTTCACTATCGAGTGAAGTTCGCTTGCTGGCACATGTTGGATGCCTGTATGAACTTGACATTCTTGACAACCCTTGGCGAACTCAACACAATCTTTTAGCATAGTGGGCCAATATAGTCCTTGTCGAAACAACAACCATCTCATCTTATGGCCTGCTTGGTGAGCCCCACATGCCCCAGCATGCGTAGTCGAAAGGGCTATGTATGCTTCAGTTTCACTTAAACATTTCAGCAACACCCCTTCAGGCGTCTTCTTGAATAACTCATTACCCATGAGTACATAACTCAACGCCCTGTATTTTGTTTTTCGTTCTGTCGAAGCTCCTGGATTTTGAAGATAGTCCACAATGGATTTCCTCCAATCTTGCTCTGACAAATTATCAATGAACGAAATCTCGAAGTTACTGTGATCAGCATATCCTAGTCTCGTCGATTCCAAGTCTGATGGTGATAGACAAGTTGCCTTTATCTTTTCTCGAACTTCGATTGCTCTTTGTAATCTCGTTTTTGAAATCTTATACCCAGATGCAATCTGTGCCAAGTCGTTGGCTATTTGATTTTCGACTCTGGGTATGTGTCGAATATTGACCGCTTCAAATTTTTTCAACAAACGATTTGCTATCACAAAGTACATAATGAGATTCTCTCTTATGCATTTATATTCTTTTGTGATTTGCTTAATGACTAACTCTGAGTCTCCCATTATTTCAACTCGAGTTGCCCCCAATTCCAACAATATCTCAAGGCCAGTAATTAGAGCTTCATACTCAGCCTCATTGTTCGAACAAGAACTTGATATTTTGTACTTGAATGTTGTTGGAATTTTATCTGGAGAAATAATCAAGACTCCTACCCCTGTTCCATCTTTATGGCTGGAACCATCGAAGTAGAATTTCCAAGGCTCTATCTCCACATAATTAATATCCTCAACTTGAATTGAGTGGTCGACTATAAAGTCTGCCACCACTTGTCCTTTTACTGCCTTAAGAGGCATAAAGGTCAAGGAGTATTCAGTTAATGCTAATGCCCACTTGCCAATTCGATTATGCAAGATAGGTTTCGACAACATATATTTGAAAACATCAAAATAAGACGAAACATAAACATCAACTGGTTTTATATATTGCTTGAGTTTTGTACAAGAAAAATACAGACATAGACACAATTTTTCAACTTCGCTATATCTAGTTTCTGCATCATTCAAAACTCTACTGAGATAATAAATGGGTCTTTCGACTCCATTCTCATCCTCTTGGGCTAACATGCTTCCCAGAGTTTTGTCGGATGCAGCTATGTACAATCTCATACTCCTATTGCTACAAGGAGGCACCAGAATAGGTGGCTTAGTGAGGTACCCTTTGATTTTGTCGAAGGCGTCTTGTTGCTCCTGCCCCCATTCGAACCCCTCTTTATTCAGTCGAAGTAAGGGTGAAAAGGCCTGAGCTTTCCCACTTAGATTAGATATAAACCTCCTTAAGAAATTTATCTTGCCTAAGAGAGATTGCAATTCCTTCTTATTCGATGGCGCTTTCACTTCCAGAATTGCCTTCGTCTTGTTCTGGTTGATTTCGATTCCTTTCTTGTGGACAACGAAGCCCAAGAAATCTCCAGCTTTCACACAGAACGCACACTTCAAAGGGTTCATCTTCAGACCATGTTCTCTCATTCTTTCGAATGATTGTCGAAGGTGGTCAATATGATTCTTCCTGGAAACAGATTTTATAACAATATCATCAATATATACTTGCATAAACGTGTTAATAAAATCATGGAAGATAGTATTCATTGCTCGCTGGTACGTTGCCCCAGCGTTTTTTAGGCCAAAAGGCATCACTACCCATTCGTAAGTGCCTAAGGCCCCAGGGCATCGAAAAGCTGTTTTCGACACATCCTCTTCAGCAATGAATATTTGATTATATCCTGAATAACCATCGAGCATACTCAGGTATTCATAACCAGCGGCAGAATCGACTAGCATTTCCGCCACAGGCATAGGATATTCATCTTTGGGGGTGGCAGCATTCAAATCTCTGAAATCTATGCACACCCTTAACGTACCATTTTTCTTAATTACTGGCACAATATTTGCAATCCATTCGACATACCTTGTAACACGGATGAATTTGCATTTCAGAAGTCTTTCGACCTCCGTTTTGATCTTCGACAGTATTTCTGGAGCGAAGCGCCTTGGATTTTGCTTGATTGGCTTCTTCCCAGGTTTGATTGGCAACTGAAGTTCTACCAATCCTCTGTCGAGACCAGGCATTTCGTCATAATCCCATGCAAAACAGTCTTTAAACTCTTTCAGCAATTGGATTACTTCCAACCTAAGTTCTGGATCGATTTTGGCGCTGATGTAAGTTGGCCTTTTCTCTGATCCTTCGCCTAAGTTGATTTCTTCTAAAGGATCTTGTGCTAACATTTTAATGTTGTTCGCCAAGGGATCCTTTTCGAAGCCCAAAGGCTCATCGTCATAGATGGCGTCGAGCCTCTGTTCCTGCATTTCTTCTGGCATGATATCAGGAGGTTTTGGATCGAAATCCTTTCCTGGGCCTACAGCAGATAATTGTTGATCGTTGGCCTGTGTGGCCATGTACTTTACTTCGGCTTCGAGAGCCGTTATCATCTTGGTTTCGGCTACATAAGCCGAAATTCGCTTCAAAGATTGTGACTCAGTCATTATCACTGAATTCACTTCCCTAACCAGTTGGTTGGATATCAGTTAACCCACTGAAGTCTATGTGGGACAAGTCTTCTCTGTCCCATTGGAAACCATGCTCAGGATGCAGGTATAGGGAACAAAAGGTGTTTGGCGCTGGCGCCATGTCGAAGTCAGGTGTTGGACATGGCCCTATGTGAGCCAAGTTCTTGTCGAAATCTGCCAAACCCAAGTGATTCACTTCGCCAAGGTAGTAGCTTTGATCTGCCTCTATGTTTTCGACCATCCCATCTGGACGCCATAGCAGCAGCCTTTGGTGCATTGATGAAGGCACAACGCCAACACCATGAATCCATTCACGTCCTAACAAAAGATTGTAGTTAGGTTTGGCCGATATGACCATGAACATCGTTGGTCGAAGGATAGACCCTACTTTGATATCTTGCTGGATCACTCCCATGGTGGTCCCTATGCCGCCCTCATAGTTCGACAAGACCATGTTGTGAGGCTTAATGTCCTCATCCCTTTTGCCAATTTTCCTTAGCATGGAGTGAGGGATAATATTGATGGTTGCCCCATAATCGACCAATATTTTATTCACAGTAGTTTCTTCGAGTTTAGCCCTTATGAATAAAGGCTTGAGGTGATTTTTCATCGCCTCTGTAGGTGGCTCGAAGAAGCCATTTTGTTCCTCAGTAGTGCCATTGTCCATGACAAAATAGCACACTGGCCTGTGTTTGGCCATTTCTTGCTCCACTTCCCAGTCACTTGCTTCGACTTCTACCTGTCGATTGAATTCTCTGGGCAGCACTGAAACGATATTCACCATTATGTCCAAAGTATCATCAGACTCAGCATCGTCTTCGTCTTCGACTTCACTTTGGTTAGGCCAAACTAGCCTGTTGGTTACTGGCTCTCTCTCTAGAGGCTTCCTTTGTTTCCTTTGAGGAACATTCGAACTAGTTTCTGCCTTAGGTTCGTTGGCAGCCTCCCTTTCAGCTTTTCGTCTCCTTTGATATCTCCTCCATTGAGATCGAGACATAGGATTTTTACCCTTGTAGTTGCTGGACACTTGTGCAACCTTAGGTGCAGCAACCTGAGGCTCTTTCTTTTGAGTCAAAGAGGAACCTCTTGGCACTTCGAAAGAATGCCATTTCTCCTCACTTGGCCTTTTTCGACCAGAGGTTTTGTACCAAGTGTCTACTGGCACATTTGTTGGAGGCCTAAAAGTCAATGGCCTCTTGTCTTGGTTAGAACCTCTTCTGGGATCATGTCGAAGGTCAACATTCTCCCTTCTCTTATTCGCTGCTCTTACGCCTTGAATGTGCTCAGCAGCTTTTTTATCAAAGATCGAACTGCATCTTGGACACAGCATCACCTCTGATTTCTTTTTCTGGCATCTTTGTAGAAAATCTGCCAAGTTTTCATTTTCCCGAGGGAAAGCAGTCTTATTAGCCTGTTCTTGCCTCATGGCCTCTTCTGATGCTTTTGGGTCAGAAAGTTCGACCATGTTGATATTCATTGTATCTTTGTTAGCAAGAGTTAACTGCTTCATTTGTATCTCCAGATTCTCCGTCTGGCCTTGAACGGTGGCCAAGTGGGAACTGGGTTTTGATCCAGTTTTTTGTGCTTCAGCGGTCTCCGACTTCGGGTTTTCGACCGCTTTCTGGACAGCTTCTATTGTCTTCCTGGATAAATTTCCAGAAAAACTGCCAAAGATTGGCATGTTGATGTGGTCCTTTGAGACTTCGACCATGGTAATTCCTGGCTTCTTCGACTGGACCCTGGTTGCCTCTATCACGTTCACCTCAGAGGGTTCAGCATAGTGGGCTTCAGCCTGCAATGGATTTGAGTCGACAGCCATGGGGGATTTGTCAGCAAACTTTAATCTCCCTTCTTCGATAGCGTCTTGCACAAGATTCCTGAAAAGAAAACATTGAGAAGTTTTATGGCCCAAAAAATTATGATATTTGCAAAAACCTCTCTTCTTTCTTTGATCAAGAGGAGGCACTTTTACCCCTGGGGGTACTATCATTTGGCCATCTTTAACCAATAAGTCGAATATTTCATCACATTTTGTGATGTCAAAACTATAAGTCTTTTTTGGGAACCTATCGTTGGTCCTTTCTGGACCAGTGGGATTTTTCCCATTTGAGGGGACTAACAGTTTACAAGAGTATGGTGGCCCTTGTTTTAGTTCTGCTAAATCGACTTCTCCTTCTTCGACAGTTAAAGTATCGTCGAAGGATTCTAGATCTTCGTCATCCATCTCAACGTACGCTATTCTCTCTCTCTTGTGAGTTTTCGTTGCCTTAGCTTTTTCAGCTTTGAGGCGTTCTACCTGTCGAACTCTATCGGCCAGTTGGGCCATGTCTCTTAGGTACTGGGTGTCTAGCTTCTTCCTAATGGAATAATCTAAACCGCCTGCGGCTATTTCGACCAACTCATGTTCTGGAACTTGTGTAAAACATCTCGCCTTGAGCAACCTAAACCTATTCAGATATTCGTCTATAGGTTCAGTGAAACGTCTCTTCACACTGGCCAGTTCTTTCAGGCTTATCTTGGTTTGCCCCATGTAGAATTGTTCATGGAACAATCTTTCCAATTGGGTCCAATGATGGATCGAATTTGGGGGGAGAGTTATAAACCAAGTAAAAGCGTTCTTGGTTAAAGAACTTGGGAAGTACTTGATCCTTAGGTTTTCGTTATTCGAAATGTCTCCTGCTTCGATCAAGTATCTCGCCACATGCTCGACAGTAGATTCTGTCGTGTCCCCAGAGAACTTAGTAAATTTGGGGACTTTGCATCTAGGAGGTAAGTCCGTTTGTAACACGTATTCTGACAATGGAGATGTAAAGTTGGGCCTTCGAAAGCCCATGTTCATCCCATTCTGAGTCATGATCCTTTCGATCATGGTTGCCAGATTGTTTTCCAAACCCATGTTTTGGTATTGGATATGCTGAACTACTTCGTCAGCATTTTGGTTTCTGTTAACTAACCTTACCTCTGGGGTTATTACCCTAGGTTCCTCGACAGGTTGTTCCAATCGTGCCCTAAGGTTTTCTTCGACAGGCTGTTGAGCCTGGTTAATGGTGGTTTCTTCCTCTAAAAATATCCCCTGATTTCCCCTTATTTGCGCCCTTTGGGGCTGTCGAACAGGTTGGGGTACTCCAAAGAAGTCAGCCAAACGCGTCATTTGCGCTGTCACTTGCTGATTCGATTGAGTAGTGTTTTGTATTAGAGGGTTTAGCACCGTACTCAAAGTTTGTGCCAACATTTGCACCATATCATGGTTGCTTTCGTCCATTTGTTGCCTCAAGACTGTTGTCGAGGCATTTGTAAGGCCATGGGCTACTTGGGACGTTCCTCCTAAGAGTTGGGTCCTATTTCTATTCGCCATGCCTACTCCAGAGCCTTGGAGTGGCGAAGAGGCACTCACAAAAGGGTCTGAAAAAGTGGACGCAACATTCGTCAGGCTTGCCACTTCAGAAGTTGGCATACCATAGAATGGAATAAAGCCTGGGGGAACCAAAGGCCTTGTGCCTAAATTTCCCCTTGGTGGGGGAGTTCCCAAAGGCATCCTGGGGCCTGTTAACGAAGGTATTGGCCCCGTGGTTGTGACCGATACTGCTGGTGTCGAACCAACATTTGTCGCTTCACTTACGGTCATACTAACCGTTGCTCCCACACTCGTTTGTGGGATTTCGTTATTGTTTGGCGGATTCGCCATCTCTTCCCTTCTTCTGGCAGTATTGTTATCGTTAGTGTATATTCTACCACTTCTCAATAACATACAACTCGAAAAGATGAGATTATTTTCAACAATCAACACACAGTCCCACCAGGTGTGCCAATTTGTTTACCTTGGGTTTTGGTAAACAACCGCTGATCCTCCAAATGGTTACTTATTTGGTTACTCGCAGGATCGATCAGATTGATCCTAGGACATAGGTTGATTTTGAAGTTTGATTGAATTGGATAAGGCTTTAAATAAAGAGGCTTTAAAAGACATAAAAAGGTTTCAAGTAAATTGCATGAAGGAAAGACTTGGTAAAATAGACAAGGCTTAAAGTAAAGGGTTTCGACAGGAATGTAAAGAGGAAAGCAAGTAAATTTCTGGAAAAGTAAATGACTTTGATTAATAAAATTGGTGTTTCACACATACATTTCTCAACAATTCTTTCTCACACGCTGGGTACTCGAATCTATATGAGTGACTTTGTATAGAATTGTGAACACACGCGAGAAACTACATGTCTACTCCTATTTATACTAAAACATCCCAAGTAACCGTCGGGCAGTTACACTGCTTCGAGATCAATCCACTTGGCACGTTCTCCACGTTCGACGCTCCAGATCCTTGCACGTTTGCACGTAGTAACTGCTGGAAACCGTTTTCCCTCCAAAAGCTTGAATTTCAAACTGCTCCACTCTGAACCATCGAACACTTTCGTCAAGAGACATCTTCGACGAGAAACTCCTTCGACGTCGAAGGCAACCAGCCTTCTTCCTTGGAAGAAATCTTCTAAGTACTTTGCCATCTTTCGACGGGCACTTCGACAGACTTAGCCAGTCGAAAGCATCTTTCAGCTTTTAATGGTTGACATTGATAAAACAAGAGTGTCGAATTTAGGAGCCAACAAAGGGTTGCATATATTACACCCTAAGATTTCTAAAAAGTCCAAGATCACCTCTCTAGGGTCAAAATTGAGAGAGTTATGCATTGGCCAAGTTGACCATTTTTGCAAAATTGACAAAAGTCAAATGTGCTCAAATTTGCATTTTTTGCTAAATGGGCCCAACTTTTTATGCTTGAACCTCAATTATAATGTGGTCCACGACTCAAATACTTATCCACAAATTATTTGCTTCATTTTTCAATTTATTTTGATTTTTCATTAATTAAAAAGTGAATTAAATCAAATAAATGATGAAAATTATCAAAGATTTACTTTGATTGGTTTTTTTGACAGGTTAGCAACCAAGATATGCTGAGCTTGCAAGATCAATTCGAATCAATGGTAATTGGTACAAAAAGAGCATGATTGGCATGAAAATAGAAAGATATCATATGGCTAAAAAATCAAATCAAATATCATCAAAGCTTAAAGATTGGATCTGTTTTGCAACCATAATTCACTCTAGTACATATAGAGAACGCAGCCAAAGCAAGAAAAGGGGGTTAGAGGTCGTTCATAGCCAAGAACAAAACTGAAAAATTCAAGAAAAAGTGGGAATTGGTTTTCAATATACAAGGAGTTTCAAAGCATTTCAAGAGCACCAATCCCTTCCCAGACATCCCAGAAAGCTATTCCAATCACTCCCAGGTCTTGAAACGCCCAGAATCGTGCTATACGCCTCCCACGGTTTGCCTAAAAACTTGATTTTGATTTCACTAATTCACGCATCTTTAGCACTTCTGATTGTTATACTCATGTTTATCATCCTGTTTGCAAGCTAATCATTCCATTTAATTGCATTTTTGATACCTGTATGTGATATTGCCATAGTTAGGGTTTTATGTTCTTGTTTAGGGGTTTTCAATGCAGGAAAAATTGAGCGTTGATTCTGGTACCATGATGCTCGTGAGGATGAAACGAGTTGATTGGTACCAGCCATTGTCATTTATCTTGAGCATATGCAATTTTTGAGATGCACAGGTTTGTACCTACAGCAAGGTGTCTGTAGGTAAAAGTGTCCTAGGCTAAGACAACGGGTTGGAGGAAGAAGAAGGTGATTTGTCATCTCCCCATTGGCTTATTTGAATACAGCGTGCGCAATTTTTTTTGTCCATCCTTATGGAAATTGTTTACATATTATACATTGTCCTATTTTCATTAACAACTAATGAGCGTAGCCCAGCTGGTAAAGGCATCCCTTGGTAAGTGAGAGGACCTGGGTTCGATCCCCAGGTCCCAACATTTGTTTCATGTTATTTTTCATCAGGTGATCAGGTGAGTTGCTTAGCATGACGTCCACTATATGCCATCAAGATCCAACCATCAAACGCATCTTCAGCCAAGATCCAATGCCTTTCCATTGAAGGTTCATCATACACCTCAAGTCAACATACGCATCAGATTTGGCAAAGTCAAACGGGCTTGGATTATTTGGGCCCAAAAGTCAGATTTGCACCCCCCTCTTCAGCATTGCTATCAGGCCCATTTTTCTTTTTCTTATTTCTTTTTATTTTATTTAATTCTTTTAATATTTATTTTAATCATTTTAATTAACAATCATTTTTTTATAAAATCATAAAATCAAGACTTCATAAAAAAATTAGAATTAGTTTTTTTATTATCAAAATTAATTTAATTTAGCTTAACTTAGGGCAATTTTAAATTTTTTTATAATTAAAACTAATTAGAAAATTAGGTTTAAATTCTTGGTTTGATTCTTTTATTTTTCTCAAATAAATAAAACACAAAAATAGGTTTTTAGAATAGATTTATTTATTTTTCTTAATTTAAAAATTAATTAGAACTTAGGATTTTCTTTTTAATTTAATTATTTCATTATTTTCTTAAATAACCAAACATGACAAAACATTTTTTTAATCAATCGCAATTTGGTCTAGTCAAGGGTCAAAACCCTAATCGTCTCGTATTTAATTCATCGCGCGCTTGTTAATTAATTTTGCCAATATTTGTGCAATTGCTCATGGTTTGTAATAGTTTAATTTAGGGCTTTATTTACTGTTAAATTCCAGGGTTTTTTGGCTATGTAATTAATCCCCCTCCCCGAAGCCTTGTAATAGCGTAGATTTACTTTCTCACATTTTTAATTCCCGCAAATATTTAGCTGTCTAGATGTATGCTAATAGGATTGTGTGGCAAGAATGCATGAAAAATTAATACGGTTAGAAAACTCTAATGTGCAGAGATAAATAACTTAAATAAATCACTCGCACATATCACTCTTAGGGTATACTCTCACTTCGGCTGCCTTCGGTAAACGATCATTAAGCATAGGGTGTCTTAGTGGTTGCTGTGATCGGTGGATCTGGAACTGACTGTTTAAAGCTGGTTCGCGAAATGTCGCGGTAAGCAAGAGTCGCCACCGTCTTTTATTTTCTCCAACATGGACAGGACAAAAGCACAGCAAAATTCCTTATGAGAATAGTTCTCGGTTCGGGAGGTAGATTTATAGAAAGGGAAGGTGTTAGCACCCTTTCCATCCATGGTTATCCATGGGCTCTTAGATACTTGCTCATTTGTGTTTTCAAAAGTGTTTGCTTTTCAATCGTGAGTGGGTTTGAAAAAGTTTCGTTTAAAGATTTCAGATCGACTCTTGTATCAGTCCTCAAGAGTGTTTGAAAAATTGTTTTGAAAGCTTTTTTGAAAGTGTCGGTGTGAAAAGAGTTTGGATTTGTTTTTGAATAGAGCAAGTATCTATGAGTCATCTACCTACCCTAAGGAATTAGGCTGTGTAAATGTCCTTAAGGTAGTACCATCCCACCATTGAGAGGTAGGTAGCACCACCGTCGGAGGTGTTCGGGTCAATTCGTTTATAGGGACAGTGTGGTCACCAGAGCAATAGTAGGACACCTTAGAAGCTACCCCTATGCCATGGATTATGGACATAAGGACTTTCTAAAATGTCCTCTACTCGACGACCACGTTTCGAGGGCGAGGCAACAGTGAAGCGTACCCTAAGAGTGGTGTGTGAATTTGTGTATCGTTTTCATGTTAATATTTGTCTTTGGTCATGCATTTGGTGAGCTACGCATTGTTTTTAATTTAGGCCATTCATTCTTTCATGCGATTAGAATTTAGAAGAGCGGAAATCTAAATGCGGAAAGTAAAGTCCTACGCTATTACAAGGCGCGGGTCTATACATCGCCAAATTACAAAGACCCGTTTTAGTAAAAGATGCGGAAAGTAAATAAATTCCTAATTACTATTACATGGCTTGAGCAATTACATAATATTTGAAAGAAAATAAATAAGAATGAATGCGCGAAAAGAAATCAGAATCGAATGTTCGAGGGCGTTGGACCCTTTTGAAATTAAATTGAAATTAAAAACTAATTAATTATTTAATTAAGAAAAGGAATGTTTTTTTTATGTTTTTGGGTATTTAATGAAAATAAAGAAAATAAGAATTAAAATTGAAGAGAAACCCTAATTCTAAGTTATTTTAATTATTAAGAAAACATTAAAGTTTAAAACCTAATTTACACTAATTAATTATTTTACATATTTATTCATAAAAGTAGTAATTAATAATAATAATAATAATGAGAAAATTATTTATTGAAAAAGATAAAAAAGGTTAGAAACCCTAATTTCTACATATTTTACTTATTTAAGAAAAAGTATTAAAATTGAAAACCTAAATTAACTAAATTTATTATTAAAGTTTATTTACAAAAATAATAGTGAAATTAATATTAATAAAATAAACACTTTTTGATTTTTTCTGTATTTTATATTTATTTATGAAAATTATTTTAGGGAATTAAAAGAAAACAATTAAAAAAACAATTAAAAGAATAAAAAGGAAAAACAAAAGAAAAATTAAAAATTGAGCAAACCATGAGGGTGTCTGGACCCAAAGGGAGGTTTTTTGGAAGCAGTTTGGCCCAATAATGCAAAGCCTTTTTTGACTTTCAGAGATTGCATGTGGAGTGGTTAACTGAGGTGCATGGTGGAATCCACGTTATGGCCATTGGAGGAAACTGCACATGAACATGTTATAACAAAAATTATTGAGAATATGGGGGACCTGGGAATCGAACCCAGGTCCCAGTACCTGCATGCCACTTCATCCACCAACCAAGCCAACGCGTATATTTGTTATTTGGATAACTAAGAAACATAATATGCAAAAACGTTCGTTAGTGGTGTACACAAGAAAATACGCGCCAGTATTTGAATACCCCAACCGCGTCTGGACACATCAGCATCTTCTTCATCTTTTTGCCTGTAACATAATCAAATAGCGGGGGTTTTAAACCCCCACTAAACAAGACCAGGAAAAATAACGATTAGCATGCAAGCAAATATAAAAAAGGCGCGAGGTGTGGATTCCATTCGTCTTGTTGCCACAAATTCAATGGTCCCAGTTGGAAGGTTTAATTTTTCCATATGAAGGAAACCCCAATTTAGAGTTTCTGAAACCCTAGCAAGCGTTAATGGCAAATCTCTATACAGGCATTCTTAGTTCAATTCAAGGGTACCATTAGCTTCAGAACATCCATATTAGTGTAAATCAACATTTAAAACATATGAAAAATGCATGTAAATTAAAAAACGATAATGGACAATTTCAAGAAAAGCGTGATGTCGTTCTACCGATTCTGGAGGTCTGGAGACTTGGTTTTGATTGCAAATGCTTCCTAGGTGGTCCAGCAATGTATTGGAATAGCTTTTAGGCTTTGAATCGTACTCTAGGTATGAAAATAGTTTCAAGGTTTTTTGGCCAAAATTGCAAGCTGGTTATTGGTTTTCTGCGCAGCTTTTTGTGTCTAATGGAATAGGTTTCAATTGTGCATAAGTAAGTGAATAGAATTAGGTCAAGAAACCAGCCCAAAGTCCATCCATTTATGATTTTGATATTTGATTTCCAATCATATAAAATCCAATCTTTTTCAATCTTTTCTATGCCAATCATTGCCAATCATGTAGAATCTTTCCTTTTTGAATGATGCACAAAATATTTAGTTCATAATGGAAGAATTTGCTGCACAAAAAGATTTAAAACCATTGTTTAGTATTTTTCTCATAATTAATTTTAATTAAATGAATTAATAAGATTAAAAATTCAATTAATTAATTAAAAATAAGAAAATAACTCCCTTTTAGCTTAATGGGTCGTGCATAGCCTTTGGGTAATGATTCATGGAAGAAATTGAGGCCCATTAGCATTTTTGAAGCCTTTTGTGCAAAGTTGACTTTTCAAAATTCCCAAAAATTTCCCAACTTCTACAAGGCATATCTTGCTCAATTTTTAAGCTTTGATCATGTTCTTGGACATTTTGGAAAGGTCTTGAAGTCCTCTAACCAATGCCTTTGGTCCCATGTCATTTTAATTTACCAATCTCAAGTTATGGTCTTTGACTTAAAGTGCCTTTTTGTTGACTTTTGAAAATGACCTATAATGTTGCAATTGATAACTTTTTGTGAGAGCATTTCTTGGACTTGAAGTGTGAAGATGAGTTGTAGGAAATGAAATTCTCTTAAAACTGAGCTTTGGATGGGATTTTTCTGATAAACCATGAGGAAGTTATTCTCTGGTCAATTTGCAGTTGACTTTTTCAGCTGTCCAAAAATAGAAACTTTTGCATCTTGAGACTTTTTGAGCCATGCTTTGAGAATCATGATCAAGAATTGATCAAATGATGTTTGTGGCTTCAAAATAAGATGTTGACCAAAAATTTTGACTTTTGACTGTCAAATGACCATTTTGCCCCTGCAGTTGACTGTGAAGCAATTAGGGTTTTTGACTGTGCAATTTGATGTTGTGAGTCTTGAAACTTGGCATATGAATGCTTGAAAATGTATATAGGCATGTAGGACTTGATTGGACCCTTGGAAACTTCAATTTCTTTTCCATAACCAAAACCCTAGTTTTGACTGTGTTAGGAGGCAATTGGACTGTGTAACCCTTGAGAGATTTTAAAGCTTGATCTTGCCAAATCTTGAAGAATATGGGAGGGAAAATTTTGGGGTACAACAGTTGCCCCTGTTCAATCTTCTTAAACCTGAGGATGTAGATTGGCTGGCGTGCCTTTCGTAGTCTGAAGGTGGGAGATGATTGAACACTAGAGTGCCCAGAAATTTGCACTCACATAGTAGAGTATCAGCAGTGTGATAGCGGGAATGGGCTTACAAATACCATTTGGAGACTGTTGTTGCGTGGATGGGCTTATAGATGCCATCTGGAGATGTGATAGAACCTTGTCGGGAATGGGCTTATAGATGCCATTTGGAACTGTAATGGATAGTTGTGGAGATGGGCGTATAGGTGCCATCGGGAGATTGTCGATCGCGTAAGAGATTCCTTAGCGAGAACTTGCGTACCTGAGAAAGAAAGATAATTACCTGGCCTGTTACAGGAGTTGATCTTCAAACTCTTTATGTAGATGTGCCCTGGCTGGATACAGGTATCGAATCTTTAAACTCTTCAGACGTGCCCTGGCAAGATACAGGAATCGAGTCCGGAGAATATAGTCGTCAACAGATACACCCTGGCAAGATACAGGAATCGGATCTTCGAACTCTTCAGACGTGCCCTGGCCGGATACAGGAATCGAGTCTGGAACTTCAAAAGGTTTTTGTTGATAATGACGTGATGAAGGAATCTTGAACGATTACTACCTCAGCAGGACAATGAAGGAATCAGGGACGATTACTACCTCAGCAGGATGATGAAGGAATCAGGAGCGATTACTACCTCAGCAGGGCGATGAAGGAATCAGGAGCGATTACTACCTCAGCAGGATGATGAAGGAATCAGGAGCGATTACTACCTCAGCAGGGCGATGAAGGAATCAGGAGCGATTACTACCTCAGCAGGATGATGAAGGAATCAGGGACGATTACTCAGCAGGATGATGAAGGAATCAGGAACGATTACTACCTCAGCAGGATGGTGAAGGAATCAGGAGCGATTACTACCTCAACGGGACGATGAGAGAACCTTGGATGATTACTACCTCAACGGAACAATGAGAGAATCTTGGACGTCTTCTACCTCAAAAGGTAAAGACTTTTATCTGTTGATCGTTCTTTCCTGAAAAAGTAACGAGTTAGTTGTACGCAATGTCATGACGTATGATATGCATGATGTCATGATGTTCTCAAAAATAAATGAGATTTGTGTTGTATGATGCGTATGCATGCTATAATGTATGAAGATGTGATGTTTATGACGGTATTTTTGTCTAGGAAAATAAATCCTTGACGAATGCCGGGAAGTCAAATCCTGGGCTGATGTTGAAGAGTAGAGCTTTTTGTTTCCGCTGGGGGTGATGGTTGCAAGAATACCGGTAGGAGAAGATGACTTCGTTGGGGAATAAGCTTGGCAAATAGATTACTCTGCGGGGAGTACTCTGTGGGGAGAGAGGTACTTTGTTGAGGTGCTGATGGTAACTCCGCTGGGGATACCATTGTTATGTTGAAAGCTTTAATAGACTCTGCTGGGGATAGGAAGACTTTGCCGAGGACGATCTTTCCATGGCTTTTGGCTGAGGATAACCCAGTTATATCCTGGTAGGGAAATGACCTTTGAATAAAGTCGGGAGACGCGTTCGTGCTCTGCGGGGGTAAGCTTCCGGAATCTACTGGGGATAAGCTTCCTGCTGGGGAGATGGATTCCACTTTCCTGGGGAAACTTTTGGACTGGACTCCCCTAGGGAGATTTTTGAACTGTACGGGGGAAGTGGCTCCATTGAATGTCCGTATACCGCTGGGGAACAATCTTAGATCAAGACTTCCGGGGATGCTTGTTAAGAATGTTTGTATATTGCGCTGGGGAATGTTGAGATCTGCGGGGGATACCCAATTTCCATAAGGCTGACTGAGCAGGCTAACACTGCTTGGGGAGAGTATGTGTAGGGTTGCCTGATGATGAGCTCGTGTAAAACTGCATCTTTGGGGGGAGGAAACCTGTGTAGGGTTTACTGATAATGAGTCCGTATAAGACTGTATCTAGAGCTGAGAAGGAAACCTGTGTAGGGTTTACTGATGACGAGTCCGTATAAAACTGCATCCTTGAAAATAGAGAACCTGTGTAGGGTTTCTGGGTGACGAGTCTGTGTAAAACTTCATCTTTGGAAAGAGAGAACCTGTGTAGGGTTTCTTTGACGACGAGTCCGTGTAAAAGTACGTCTGGAGAGAGAGAACCTATGTAGGGTTTCTCCGGGATAAGTTCGTGTAAAACTTCTGGAGGAAACGGGGTAAGGTTACTTCGGGATAAGTTCGTGTAAAACTTCTGGAGGAACCGGGGTAAGATTACTTCGGGATAAGTCCGTGTAAGACTTCTTGATGAACCGGGGTAAGGTTATCTTGAGGTAAGTCCGTGTAAGACTTCTGGATGAACCGGGGTAAGGTTAATTCGGGATAAGTTTGTGTAAGACTTCTGGAGGAACCGGGGTAAGGTTACTGCAGGGTAAGTTCGTGTAAAACTTCTGGATGAACCGGGGTAAGGTCACTTCAGGATAAGTCTGTGTAAGACTTCTGGAGGAACCGGGGTAAGGTTACTTCGGGATAAGCCCGTGTAAGACTTCTGGAGGAACCAGGGTAAGGTTACTGTAGGGTAAGTTCGTGTAAAACTTCTGGATGAACCGGGGTAAGGTCATCTTGAGATAAGTCCGTGTAAGACTTCTGGAGGAACCGGGGTAAGGTTACTGCAGGGTAAGTTCGTGTAAAACCTCTTGATGAACCGGGGTAAGGTTATCTTGAGGTAAGTCCGTGTAAGACTTCTGGAGGAACCGGGGTAAGGTTACTGTAGGGTAAGTTCGCGTAAAACTTCTTGATTAACCGGGGTAAGGTTATCTTGGGATAAATCCGTGTAAGGTTTTAGGAGGAACCGGGGTAAGGTTACCCTGGGATAAATCCGTGTAAGATTTTGTCTGAAAATTGAGAAGGAACCGGTGTAGGGTTATTTTGATGATAAGTCCGTGTAAGACTTCGTCTGAAAATAGAGAAGGAACCGGTGTAGGGTTACTTTGATGATAAGTCCGTGTAAGACTTTGTCTGAAAATTGAGAAGGAACCGGTGTAGGGTTGCCTGTTGATGAGCCCGTGTAAGACTTCTTCTGAAAGAAAAGGAACCGGTGTAGGGTTGCCTGAGGATGATCAAGTAGGTAATTGTCCTATTTCTGAGGTGAGGGAAGAAGATACCTTGTGGGGGTGCTTGATGACTGCCGATTGACAAATCTTCCTCTGGTAGGCAAGTGACGAGATGCCGGGACATAGTCGTACGCTTTGATCCCCAACTTTTGCCTGGACCGCCCTCTCGGGTTTTCAGTCTATTGGGATACCCATTTTTGCCCAAGCCGCCTTTTCAGGTTTTCGACTTGCCGGGTGTACAGATTTTTTTCATTTCATCCCTTATTTTTGCCTGAACCCTTTTGGTTCGCCGGGAAGCCCTTATTTTTGCCTAGGTATGTCAACCTAGCGGGTCTTTGATTTTGCGTAGCATTTTTTTCGACTATGTCCATGCTCTCTAGTTGTAGGGAGGTGCCCCTGTTAGCAGTGTTGCCATGTGACCAGAAGATCTTTGTTTGATCAGGCAGGATTCATAGCTGGAATTCATGTCCAATGCCCCCAGTGACTCAGGCGGAGAATTGCCCCAAGTGGGTTGGCCTTTTGAGAGATTCTCTGAATCTTGACTTAACTTCCCCAGGTGATGGACCATGATCATGTCTTCCCCTTGGTTGGAAGAGCTTTTGTCCATTAGACATTCGTCGTACGAACTCTTATGTTGTTCAAACAAAAAGTCATATGCAAACAAAGTTATGTTAAAAATGCAACGCTTATGTCTGTTTCGAAGTTTTTGAAAATGCATCCTTTTTTAGTTAAAACAAATGAATTTTGTAAAACGGTGATGTCAACTCGTTATTTTACCATAAGCCTTAAGGAGTCAGGATACCTTTGGTAACAGTATGCTTTCGAACTAACCCATGCTTCAGCTAGGACTTTTAAGGGTTATAACGTGGCTTGGTTCACGGTTTAAGAAACAAAGGATAAAGGCTCAAAATTTATTTGTACCCACCCGCTCTTCGTGATGTTCTTCAAACCTAAACTCAGTTGACCGTGCATTAGACCTTGTTTGAGTCTTTATCCTGATGTTCCAATGATGGTTCGGATATTGACAGCTTATTTCGAATAGGCAGTCATCATTTTTACCGTTGAGGGTTTGTTGGACCTCTTTCCTTCGATTTTTATTATCCCTATTTTTTTGCCTGAACTGCTCTTTTGTGATTACAGTCAGCGGGATGCCCCAGTTTTGTAAGTCTCCTTCATAGGTTTTGACTTAATGGGTTTTTATTTTGAGAAGTAATGACTGCCTGTCTTTATGATTATTCGGAACCCTCACTGTCTTTAGTTTTGTAAGGACTTCTTTGATGTCATCCATTGTGCACTTGGATCAACTGAGAGAACTACCCTGCCCCAGGTTATGATTAAGGGTTTTAATTTTTTTGTGAAAAGAAAAAAAACTCCTACTTCTTTGGCTCGAAGGGGTTGACGAGGGATTATCTTCCTTATAACTCCGGTGTTTAGGAATTGAAACAATGCATGTACCTCATCAGCGGGGTCTGTTCAAAAGCATACTGTAAGGAACGTGGTATCATTTTCGTCATCCTCCCTCAAGAGGCTTAGAATTTCAAAAGCGAGTGTTGAACATCACAGAAAATATGAAAGCAATTTTGAATATAGAGAATGCGAATATATTGATTCAAAACAGACATATACGATGCATTAATGAAATAACGACGTTTAACATGAATAAATGTTTGAATAGTCAAAAGAAAAATTACAACTTGAAAATTCTAATGGACAAAAAGTATTCTCATTTCAGGACTTGTTACTTCAAATGGTGAATCCTGTAGGGAGGGTGGGAGCACTCAGCCTGACCCATTTGGGTGAAATCCACTACTCCTTCATTAATCAGGTCCTGGACCTTGTTCTTCAACGCCCAACAGTCGGCAGTGTCATGTCCAGGACTATCAGAGTGGTATGCACACCTTTTGTTGGGATGATAGTTAGGAGCAGAGATGTTGGGATTCCGGGGAGGAGCCCTTAAGGTAATCAGATTCAACCTCAACAGGTGTTGTAGAGCTTGAAACAGCGACACGTTAAGCTGGGTGAATTTCCTCTTGGACCTGTTTGGCTTACTCTGATCAGCATGTTGCTCTGGGCGAGGTTGATGCTGGGCCGGTGAAGTGGTAGCAATTTGGAGAGATCTATTCCTCACCATACCAGACTCTTGTCCTCTTGGAAGTTGATCAATGACCTGGTCCCTGACTTGGACTGGTTGCTTCATGTCTTGATGAAGCTGACTGATCATGGTCCTCAACTCTTCTTGCTCCCGAGCTAAACCTTGGATGAGAGCCCTTTGCCCCAGCATCTGGGTTTTCATTGTATCTATCTCCGCTTGCAGATGTTTCATCCGTTCGTCCTTGTCATCTTCGGGACTTTTCTTGACCAGATTCCCTATGAGGAGTGTCCTTAATTCTTCTTGCCCCTTGGATAGGCTTAAGAAGATCTCCCTGAACTGAGTCTCTTAAGCCTGAAGACCCTGGTTATCTTGTTGGGAAGACATTGCTGAAATAAACAGCGAAAAAAGGGTAAGTGACCTGCAACAAGGGTACCTGTAATGCAATGATGTGTATATATGCATGCAATGTTTTCAAGGACCTCGCGGGGTAAACAAGAAAAATTGTTAGGATTTGAATCTGGATAGCTTGATTGAAGGAACTTCATGTTGCTGAGAGTCCTTCTTCAAGAGTCAAGGCTCACCATATCCAGTGGGTCATAGCCCCTGACAACCTTGGCTAGAGGAAAATAAATCCCCTTTGCCCCTTGCTAGACAGTTAATTCATCATGACCTGCATCACAAACCCTTGAGATCCTTAAAATGGATTAGTCCTTATGCAGGATGTATGCAATGGGATGATGTTATGCTATGCATGGAATGATGTAGGTAAACCCTGTTATGAGTCCAGATTAAGGACTATACACAAAACCTGCAAGAAACTCAAGTGTCAGATAACAAGCATGCAAATAGTCAAGTTGGAAAGCATGCAAGTCACACCAGACAAGCCCTTAGAGTTTAGGCCAGCATGGGGTCTGGGGTACTACCCTCTTGAAGTTAGTGGGCTCAACCTGTCCTATCAGAAGTAACCGGGTTCTAAGGGTCCCAATATCATTGGATTGCTTTCATTGTTCATCGTTTCGATTTAGCCACTGAACTGGCGACCGAAATAGTCCAAGAAAAACAACCCTCAACTGAGTGTAGTATCGAGTATCAACCAACCTCGGATTGCACCAAAGTCAGTTATCTCACTACCCTAAAGAGGCCAAGATGGTTCAATTAAGGTTCCTAAGGTCAATTGATGCTTCACGACACCACGCGGAGGCCCCATACTCTCCTTGACTGAACTCAAGGGTTACCGGTACACACCAAAGTGCCACATCAACGTAGCAGACTGCTTCAACCATGTCGGTATACCTTGCACAGTTCCCTCACAGCCTTGTTGCTACTTTCTAAGAAGGTATCCCCCAGATCCGGGTTAGGATCTATAGAACTCCCAAGACAGTACCCACAATAATAAAGCAAGCAATTCAAAGCAATTGAAAACACAAGTGATCTTAGTCTTAAGGTACACCTCACTTTAAAGATGTCCCCAGCAGAGTCGCCAGTTCTGTGATCGGTGGATCTGGAACTGACTGTTTAAAGCTGGTTCGCGAAATGTCGCGGTAAGAAAGAGTCGCCACTGTCTTTTATTTTCTCCAACATGGACAGGACAAAAGCACAGCAAAATTCCTTATGAGAATAGTTCTCGGTTCGGGAGGTAGATTTATAGAAAGGGAAGGTGTTAGCACCCTTTCCATCCATGGTTATCCATGGGCTCTTAGATACTTGCTCATTTGTGTTTTCAAAAGTGTTTTCTTTTCAATCATGAGTGGGTTTGAAAAAGTTTCGTTTAAAGATTTCAGATCGACTCTTGTATCAGTCCTCAAGAGTGTTTGAAAAATTGTTTTGAAAGCTTTTTTGAAAGTGTCGGTGTGAAAAGAGTTTGGATTTGTTTTTGAATAGAGCAAGTATCTATGAGTCATCTACCTACCCTAAGGAATTAGGCTGTGTAAATGTCCTTAAGGTAGTTTCATCCCACCATTGAGAGGTAGGTAGCACCACCGTCGGAGGTGTTCGGGTCAATTCGTTTATAGGGACAGTGTGGTCACCAGAGCAATAGTAGGACACCTTAGAAGCTACCCCTATGCCATGGATTATGGACATAAGGACTTACTAAAACGTCCTCTACTCGACGACCACGTTTCGAGGGCGAGGCAACAGTGAAGCGTACCCTAAGAGTGGTGTGTGAATTTGTGTATCGTTTTCATGTTAATATTTGTCTTTGGTCATGCATTTGGTGAGCTACGCATTGTTTTTAATTTAGGCCATTCATTCTTTCATGCGATTAGAATTTAGAAGAGCGGAAATTTAAATGCGGAAATTAAAGTCCTACGCTATTACAAGGCGCGGGTCTATACATCGCCAAATTACAAAGACCCGTTTTAGTAAAAGATGCGGAAAGTAAATAAATTCCTAATTACTATTACATGGCTTGAGCAATTACATAATATTTGAAAGAAAATAAATAAGAATGAATGCGCGAAAAGAAATCAGAATTGAATGTTCGAGGGCGTTGAACCCTTTTGAAATTAAATTGAAATTAAAAACTAATTAATTATTTAATTAAGAAAAGGAATGTTTTTTTTATGTTTTTGGGTATTTAATGAAAATAAAGAAAATAAGAATTAAAATTGAAGAGAAACCCTAATTCTAAGTTATTTTAATTATTAAGAAAACATTAAAGTTTAAAACCTAATTTACACTAATTAATTATTTTACATATTTATTCATAAAAGTAGTAATTAATAATAATAATAATAATAATAATAATGAGAAAATTATTTATTGAAAAAGATAAAAAAAGGTTATAAACCCTAATTTCTACATATTTTACTTATTTAAGAAAAAGTATTAAAATTGAAAACCTAAATTAACTAAATTTATTATTAAAGTTTATTTACAAAAATAATAGTGAAATTAATATTAATAAAATAAACACTTTTTGATTTTTTCTGTATTTTATATTTATTATGAAAATTATTTTAGGGAATTAAAAGAAAACAATTAAAAAAACAATTAAAAGAATAAAAAGGAAAAACAAAAGAAAAATTAAAAATTGAGCAAACCATGGGGGTGTCTGGACCCAAAGGGAGGTTTTTTGGAAGCAGTTTGGCCCAATAATGCAAAGCCTTTTTTGACTTTCAGAGATTGCATGTGGAGTGGTTGACTGAGGTGCATGGTGGAATCCACGTTATGGCCATTGGATGGATCCTCTGGGACACTTGGCAAGCCTGAGCGTTGGGACATATGGTAGGACGTTTTGAAGGAAACTGCACATGAACATGTTATAACAAAAATTATTGAGAATATGGGGGACCTGGGAATCGAACCCAGGTCCCAGTACCTGCATGCCACTTCATCCACCAACCAAGCCAACGCGTATATTTGTTATTTGGATAACTAAGAAACATAATATGCAAAAACGTTCGTTAGTGGTGTACACAAGAAAATACGCGCCAGTATTTGAATACCCCAACCGCGTCTGGACACATCAGCATCTTCTTCATCTTTTTGCCTATAACATAATCAAATAGCGGGGGTTTTAAACCCCCACTAAACAAGACCAGGAAAAATAACGATTAGCATGCAAGCAAATATAAAAAAGGCGCGAGGTGTGCATTCCATTCGTCTTGTTGCCACGAATTCAATGGTCCCAGTTGGAAGGTTTAATTTTTCCATATGAAGGAAACCCCAATTTAGAGTTTCTGAAACCCTAGCAAGCGTTAATGGCAAATCTCTATACAGGCATTCTTAGTTCAATTCAAGGGTACCATTAGCTTCAGAACATCCATATTAGTGTAAATTAACATTTAAAACATATGAAAAATGCATGTAAATTGAAAAACGATAATGGACAATTTCAAGAAAAGCGTGATGTCGTTCTACCGATTATGGAGGTCTGGAGACTTGGTTTTGACTGCAAATGCTTCCTAGGTGGTCCAGCAATGTATTGGAATAGCTTTTAGGCTTTGAATCGTACTCTAGGTATGAAAACAATTTCAAGGTTTTTTGGCCAAAACTGCAAGTTGGTTATTGGTTTTCTGTGCAGCTTTTTGTGTCTAATGGAATAGGTTTCAATTGTGCATAAGTAAGTGAATAGAATTAGGTCAAGAAACCAGCCCAAAGTCCATCCATTTATGATTTTGATATTTGATTTTCAATCATATAAAATCCAATCTTTTTCAATCTTTTCTATGCCAATCATTGCCAATCATGTAGAATCTTTCCTTTTTGAATGATGCACGAAATATTTAGTTCATAATGGAAGAATTTGCTGCACAAAAAGATTTAAAACCATTGTTTAGTATTTTTCTCATAATTAATTTTAATTAAATGAATTAATAAGATTAAAAATTCAATTAATTAATTAAAAATAATAAAATAACTCCCTTTTAGCTTAATGGGTCGTGCATAGCCTTTGGGTAATGATTCATGGAAGAAATTGAGGCCCATTAGCATTTTTGAAGCCTTTTGTGCAAAGTTGACTTTTCAAAATTCCCAAACATTTCCCAACTTCTACAAGGCATATCTTGCTCAATTTTTAAGCTTTGATCATGTTCTTAGACATTTTGGAACGGTCTTGAAGTCCTCTAACCAATTCCTTTGGTCCCATGTCATTTTGATTTACCAATATCAAGTTATGGTCTTTGACTTAAAGTGCCTTTTTGTTGACTTTTGAAAATGACCTATAATGTTGCAATTGATAACTTTTTGTGAGAGCATTTCTTGGACTTGAAGTGTGAAGATGAGTTGTAGGAAATGTCATTCTCTTCAAAATGAGATTTGGATGGGATTTTTCTGATAAACCATGAGGAAGTTATGCCCTGGTCAATTTGCAGTTGACTTTTTCAACTGTCCAAAAATAGAAACTTTTGCATCTTGAGACTTTTTGAGTCATGCTTTGAGAATCATGATCAAGAATTGATAAAATGATGTTAGTGGCTTCAAAATAAGATGTTGACCAAAAAATTTGACTTTTGACTGTCAAATGACCATTTTGCCCCTGCAGTTGACTGTGAAGCAATTAGGGTTTTTGACTGTGCAATTTGATGTTGTGAGTCTTGAAACTTGGCATATGAATGCTTGACAATGTATATAGGCATGTGGGACTTGATTGGACCCTTGGAAACTTCAATTTCTTTGCCAGAACCAAAACCCTAGTTTTGACTGTGTTAGGAGGCAATTGGACTGTGCAACCCTTGAGAGATTTTGAAGCTTGATCTTGCCAAATCTTGAAGAATATGGGAGGGAAAATTTTGGGGTACAACAGTTGCCCTCCTGTCTAAAAAGATCAAACGTCCCATTCGAATGTTGCCTCGGAAATGTTGCCTCAGAAATGTTTCCTCGAATATGATCTTAAGACTCTAGGGTTATTATTAAGATGTCCTAATATTGCTTTAGTGATCGTACGTCCCTTTCAAATTGACCCTTACAATTCCAACGACGGTGCTACCTATTTCTCAATAGTAGGATAACATTGTCTAAAGGAACAAGAATAGAAACAATCTTTTTTCGAGTAGGTAGATGCTAGTAGGTACTTGCTCAAATCAAAACTTTTCACACTTACACATTTCAAAACAACTTTCAAAACAACTTCGTCACACCTTTAAGGACTAATACAAGGGTTATCACGAAGTAAAACTTTTCAAAAACAAAGCACATACACAAGCAATTTTAAAAAGATGAGCTAGTACCTAAGAGCCCATGGTAAACCATGGATAGAAAGGATGATAACACCTTCCCTTTCTATAAACTACCCTCCGTACTCAGAATATCTCAAAAAAGGATTTTTTTTTTTTCTGTACTTTTTTCCTTTCCGACTGGATGAAGTAAAAGTCGATGGAGACTCTTGCTTACCGCAACATTTTGTGAAACACAAAACACAAAATGCAAACCAGTGTCAAACAGTCGGTTCTGCCACCGTATTATATAGGCCAATGGCCAATGTCGAATGGTTGTTGACATGTTGTTGTGATATTGTTATTGTGATGTACTAAGTTGTAGGCTTATGCCAACGTTATGTTAATTGTCGTTGTTGAAATATCAAGTTGTAGGCTTATGGCCAAAGTTGAATTATGTTGAGTTGTTGTGTTGTTGTGATTTTCGCTGTGAATTCTTGTTGATAATGTGAAGTTGAAGAGAATTTTTTATGATGATGAGTTACCTCTATTTACTGGTAACAATGGTAATGTAGGCTTATGCCTTGCGATGAATAATGAATTGTTGTTAATTACGTTGATGACGTTGTAGGCCTATGGCCCGTGAAGTAGTTATGCAGGCGTATGCCTTGTGAAGTGTTTAATGATATTGTTTCATGTGTTGTACATTCATATATTTGCATTTGTGAAGGCCTGTATTGGCGGATTTTTTGAAGGCCTGTATTGGCGGATTTTGTGAAGGTCTGTATTGGCAAAATGATTTGTGAAGAAGGATTATGCCTTGTGCCTCGAGATTACTGGAAAATGTTTTTAAGTTGGGAGTTCTACTTCAATGGTACCACATGCATGTGCATTGTAATTGAGTCGCATTTGATGTTACATCTTTAGTCGTGGTGAAGATAGATTTGTTGTTGCTTTATGTTGTTGACTTGTTGTGACAGGTATCATGTAAAGGTTGTGAATTAGTTGTTATGTCGTGTTGATGTTTTTTTGAGATTAAAGATGTTTGAAAGTTATGAAGCGGTGATTTTATATGAATTGATTCTGATATATTAATTATCATATATTCAATTATATAGTTCGATATCTCACCCCTTCTGTTTGAATATTTACCTCTGTTGGTAACGTGCATGTAATCAAGAAGAATAGTTGTTACCCTCGTCAGTATTGAGTCGGTGTCGTCACTCTGATACATAGCACTCGGGGGGATGAACCCTTGATGTTTAGTTGTTGATTATCATTTCTGTTGCTGAATCTTTAAGTTGTTTACATGTAGTAACTGTTGTCTTGAAGTTGTTTTAGTTGAATAAAGATGTTAAGTGAATTAAAGTTGAATATGTATATTCCGCTGCTTATCAATAAAAGTTGTTTGATTTTAAAGAATAAATCAGGTTGTTATCGTTTCATCTGAATTAAGTGTTATGTATCTTTTTTATATGTGATTAAATGAAGTTTGATTTCAAGTTGAAAAATGTAGCATTCTATTTATGTTGAACTCTGATTTTTTTTATTATCCGACGTGTAGAAATGGGGTGTTACACGAAGCCTGGAATCCGACCAGATAAGAGTTTAACTTCATCCTTTTAAGCAAGTTACTGTGAAGCTTGGAATTCGACCAGATAACATTTTAACTTCATCCTTTCAAGCAAGTTACTGTAAAGCCTAGAATCCGACCAGATAACAGTTTAACTTCATCCTTTCAAGCAAGTTAATGTGAATCTTGGAATCCGACCAGATAACAGTTTAACTTCATCCTTTCAAGAAAGTTACTGTGAAGCCTGGAATCCGACCTGATAACAGTTTAACTTCATCCTTTCAAGCAAGTTACTGTGAAGCCTGGAATCCGACCAGATAATAGTTTAACTTCATACATCTGCATGCAACTAACCCTATTCCTTGCAGGAAAAATTAATCAACAAAAACGAAAGTCCTCTTCTGGATAGATTCACATCTTCCAGTTAATAATAGGCAATCAAAATTCCTCTTCTAGATAGATTCATATCTTCCAGTTAATAATAGGCAATCAACATTCCTCTTCTGGCTAGAATCATTTCTTCCAGTTAATAATAGGCAATCAACAGACCTTGTCTAACTAGATTCACTTCCTCCAGTTAATAATAGGCAACCAACAGGCCTCTTCGGGTTTAAATTGTTTCCCCAGTGAAGTCACCAATCACAAGACCTCTTCTGATCAAATTTATTTCTATCAGTTAAAGACAGGCGCACGAAGACCTCTTCTGATTAGATTTATTTTTATCAGTTAAAGACAGACGAACAAAGACCTCTTCTGGTTTAGATTTACTTCTTCCAGTTAAAGACAGGCGAAGGACATCTACTGTTTTGGTATAAATCAACCAAAGGTTTATTATGATACTTCTCTTAGTAGACCTTTTCTGGCTCAGATTAAATCGACCAAAGATTTATTCTGATACTTCTCCTAGCTGAAGTCAAGCATTAGACTTGGTCTAATTTCTCTATCAACAGTCATTTCTGGATGGCATCTATAAGCCCATCTCCGACGATTCTCAACCATTTCTGATGGCATCTATAAGCCCATCTTCGACAATATTCTGTCACTCTCCAAATGGCATATATAAGCCCATTCCCTATATGATAAGTCCATAGTGGCATTTCTTGCACAAGCGAGTGCAAATTTCTGGGCACTCTAGTGTTCAATCATCTTCCACTTTCAAGCTACGAAAGGCGAACATGCCAATCTCACTTTTCATGTTTAAGAAGATTGAACAGGGGGAGTTGTTGTACCCCAAAATTTTCCCTCCCATTTTTCATTCAAAATGTCATCCTAGGGTTTCTCAAATGCTCAAGATAGCTCAGGATTTGATCAGACAAATTCTACTCCTAAACATTAAGTCTACGACTAGGGTTTGGCATTTCTCAAGAAAATTTGATTTTCCAAAGTGACAAGTGGTCTTCATGGTTCTTCATGGATGTTCATGTCAAGTTTCAAGCTTTTCATCGCATGTTTTCTCAGTCAATGGTTCAGATGACTGAAAATCAACTACATTGACCCAAAAGTCGACCTTTTCAAGATCAAGTTAAAACGATTGTAACTTCTTCATTATTCGATATTTTTGAGTGGTTCTTTTTGCGTATGACTCTCCTTGACGTCATCTCCAATTTCTCTTTACAAGTCAAGAGTCGATTATGTGCAAAAAGATCATCAAAAATTTGAATACTTTAGAGGTCGCTTCCTGGACTTTGACCTAATCTCAAGTAATTGTTGCCTGACTTCTAAGAATCGTAATTTCCTCAATCTTCAAGATCTTGAGACAATTATTTTGCACATTGTCATAAGCGATGAAATCTACAAGTTCTCTTTAAAAATTAAAGTCAAATTATGAAATGTTGCAGGTCGCTTTTCTTAACTTAAAGGTTTCTTGACTTCTAATAAAATTCATGGTGCCAACTTCTCAAAGCGATAACCTTTAGCCTCGAATCCTTTCTTTAGTAAATCATTCGAAGTATTTTAGGTTTGGTTCAACTTCTTGTACTTATATGATGCTAGATGAATTTTGTTTGAGTGGCGTGATTGAATTTAAGATTTGTTTTGGAAGAAGGATTCATTTAGAATACTTGGAGTTTTCATCATTTGAATTCAGGTGTTAACTAGATGAAAGTAATCAAAAAAGGGCTCATTCAAGATTCAAATCATTCATCACTGATACGGTGGCAGAACCGGACTGTTTTAGGAAAATGTTGGTTTGCGTTTTGCGTTTGTGTTTGCAAAATGTCGCGGTAAGCAAGAGTCACCACCAACTTTTATTTTATCCAACTGGAAAGGACAAAAGCACAGAAAAATTCCTTTTTTGAGATTTTGAGTACGGGGGGTAGATTATAGAAAGGGAAGGTATTAGCACCCTTTCTATCTGTGGTTTTCCACGGGCTCTTAGGTACTTGCTCATCTTTTAAAAATTGCTTGTGTGTGTTTGTTTTGAAAAGTTTTGTTTTACTTCGTTTTAACCCTTGCTTCTGTCTTCAAGAGTGTTACAAAGTGTTTTTAAAAACTTTGTTTGAAAAAAAAGTGTAAGTGTGAAAGTTTGATTTTGAGCAAGTACCTACTAGCATCTACCTACTCGAAAAAAGAATGTTCCTACCCTTGTTTCCTTTAGGCAGCGCTCTCCCACTATTAGTGAGTAGGTAGCACCGTCGTTGAAGTTGTAAGGGTCAATTCGAAAGGGACGTACAATCATTAAAGCAACGTTAGAACGTCTTAGTAATAACCCTATTATCTTAAGATCATATTCGAGGCAACATTTCCGAGGCAACATTTCCGAGGCAACATTTCCAAATGGGACATTTGGTCTTTGTTTAGACAACAGGGCAACCACTAAGACACCCTATACTTAATGATCGTTTATCGAAGGCAACCGAAGTGAGAGTATACCCTAGGAGTGTGCATGTGCGAGTGATTTGATTTCAAGTTATTATCTTTGCACATTTAGGGTTTGCTAACCATTTTAAAATTAACATGCAGTCTTGTCATGCAATCTTATTATCATACATCTAACAGTTAATATTTGCGAAAATTAAAATGCGAGAAATAAAACAACGCTATTACAAGGCTTCGGGGAGGGGATTAATTACATAGCCAAAAACTAGTAAAATGATAAATAAAAAGAAAACCCTAATTAAACTATTACATCCCATGAGCAGTTACATTAATATCGTAAAAATAATAAATGCGCGCGATGAATCGAGGACGAGAGAAATTAGGGTTTTTACCCCGTGTAAACCCAATTGAAAGAAAAATTGTTTTTTGTTGTTTTTGATTATTTTGAGAAAATAAAGTTTTAAATGAATAAATACAAACCTAGTTACTAATTAATTTAATTTGAGAAAAATAATTAATTTGACCTATTTTTGTATTTTTTGTTATTTTAAGAAAATAAAATAAAAATTAAATCAAATAAACCCTAGTTTTCTAATTTATTTTAAATTATTTACAAAAAGGTTTAAATTACCCTAAAATTAAATTAAAATAATTATTAAATTAAATTTGATAAAAATAAAATAAAAAACCTAAATTCTAATTTGAGAATTGATTTTATGAGTTTTGTAAAAAAAAGAATTAATTTTGTGCTAGAAAATAATTGATCAAAATAAATAAATAAAAGAAAAATATAAGAAAAAGAGATGGGCCTGGTATCAAAGCAAAAAAGGAGGGTGTCAATTGCATTTCCTGAGCCCAAGACTACTTGGCCCATGTTGACTTTCCAGATCCAATACTGCAAGCTTGACTAATGTTCATGGTAGGCCTTCATTGTGAATCCTTAGATCTAGCGCGTGGAAGATATGATGGTTGATGGATGATGGCGTATCGTGGTCTCATGAGAAGCCTGCACATGGAATTATACAAAGCAAAATAATGTTGAACAAATAAGGGGACCTGGGGATCGAACCCAGGCCCTTTGGCTTTTTCCAACGCATGACAACCATCTGAGCTGGCTTTTTTTTGTGTTAGTAAAATAATAAATAAGCATTATATTATAAAGACCAAAAGTGGATTCTGGAAACACGTGAGATTTGAATGGGCCATTCACACCATGCCACGCCATCATCTTCTACCTCCTTTTGTTGCTAAAAGTTTGGAAACTTTTACCTACAGACAAAAGGGTGTAGGTACAACCCTGTGATTCTCCAAAATCTTATGCAAGCATCATAAATCAATTTCAGCGGTACCAATCAACTCGTGGCAGCCTCACGAGCATCATGGTACCACTCTTCATGGCTAATTGTTCCTGGAAACAAAATCCCTAAAAAATAAACCTAAACCCTAATCATGGCAACTTTCTATATGATTAACCAAAATGCAATTAATTATTATCATTAGCTTGCAAATGTTTCAAGGATTCATAATATATAGACAAATCATGCTAAGAGTGCCAGGATTATGATATGCGATTTCAAGAAAAACATGGAGTTCGTGGGATACTTACAGCGCGTGTCTGGGAACGAAAATGCTTGCTAATGATTGGGATAGACTCCTTAGATATCCAGCAAACTAATGATGTGCTTGGAATGGCTTGAAAAATCCTGGAACTATGAATTCAGATTGCCACTTTTCCTTTGAAATTTTGAGATTTGTTTCCACCTTTGCACGCCTCCAATGTCCCTGTTTTTGGTCTGCACATGTTCTATATGTACCCTTGAATGGATTAGGGCTACAAATTTGCTTCAAATCTTTTTCAATTAAGATGATTGAATCATGATTTGATCCTTATTCAAATCTTTCTAAATCAAGCAAAACTCAATATTTTTGTGTCCAAATGACCCTTGCACGATTTGATTCTCTTCCCAGTTGTATAAGAGACCTAAACATGCACAAAATCTCAAGCCTTGATTAGTTTTGATATTTTCATGATTTTATTTTGATTTAAATTAAATTAATTGAAATAAAAATCAAAATAAATGAAAAATATAAAATAAAGACAATTGGGAAGGATCATGGGTCGTGGACCATGTTACCAACTCAATACAAGCACAAAAGGTTGGGCCCATTTGACAAAAATTGCAATTTTGACCACTTTTGACTTTTGGCAATTTTGCAAAAAGGGTCAACTTCACCAATGCGTAACTCCTTCAATTTTGACCCTAGAGATGTGTTCTTGGACTTTTTAGAAATCTCAAGATGTCCTATAAGCAACCCTTTTGGTCTGATCTCAAATGAGTCTTCCATGTTCATGTATGAAGCTTTGACAAAAAAAGTGTTTTTGTTGACTTTTCAAAATGACCTATAATGTCCAAATTCATATCTTCTTGTGAGTGCATATTTAGAACTTGGGATATGAATATGAATTGTAGGTAATTGCATCCTCTTTAAAATGAACTTTGGATGGGTCGTTTTTGATAAAGTATGAGAAAGTTATGCTTAGTCAAAGTTGAGTTGACTTTTCCTGCAAAACCCTAATTTAGCAACTTTTGGGTTTTGATGAATTGTGAGCAATCCTTGAGGAATCATGATCAACCCTTGATCAAATGATGAATAATGCTTCAAAATGAGAATTTTGACCAAAAAGCTTGAAGTTTGACTGTATGTAGGACACAGTTGACTTTTGCCCTAGCATAGTCGATTTTCAAGCCTTTGAGCAATTGACTGAGCAAACTTTCTCAGAAAGGCTTGAAACTTGACATGGATGATCTTGTGAACATATTAGGACAATGGTGAGCATTTGGGACCCTTTTTATTCAAACATCTTGATGCAAACTAAAACCCTAATTTGGGGTAGACTGCCTTAGGAGAGAGTTTGTATGGTCAACCCTTGGACTTCCTTGAGCAATTTGAGGACCTCACTTGACATGTATTGAGAAATATGGGAGGGAAAATTGTTGGGTACAACAACTGCCCATGTTCAATCTTTTTAAACCTGAGGATGTAGATTGGCTTGTCTGCCTTTCGTGATCCGAAGGTGGAAGATGATTGAACACTAGATTGCCCAGAAATTTGCACTCACATGAAGTGGTACCGGTCTTGCGATGCCGGGAATGGGCTTAAAGATGCCATCCGAAGGAGTGTCGATCGCATAAGAGATTCCTCTGCGAGATCCGGTATACCTGCTGTTGAGGAGGACTTCACTGGGGAATGCTGGTCTCTGTCTTGAGAGAAAAAGAATTTTAGGAGCTTCAGTCGGCCGTTATTCTACTGGGGAATCATCTCTTAGTCGAGGAGGTGAAAATGAACTGCTATCTGGTCGTGTTCGAGGCTTCACAATGATTTGCTGAGGAAAATAAGGTCGATTGTTATCTGGTCGTGCTCCGGGCTTTACAATGGCTTACTGGGGGGATGAGATTAAACTTGCTATCCGGTTGTAATCTAGGCTTCGCAATTTCTCACTTCTTATCTGGTCGTGCTCCAGGCTTCAGAAGGAATTAAATTGTTATCCAGTCGTATCCGAGCTTCAACTTGAATTTAAGGCAATACCAATATCCGGTCGATTTCGAGCTTCTTAGTAATTGGACGGGTAAACTGTTATTCGATCGAATTCCGAGCTTCACAGTACCTTATACTGTTATCTGGTTGTATCCCAGGTGTGATCAGTGGATCTGGAACTGACTGTTTAAAGCTGGTTTCGCGAAATGTCGCGGAAGCAAGAGTCGCCACCATCTTTTATTTTCTCCAACAAGGAAAGGACAAAAGCACAGAAAAATTCCTTATGAGATTGTTTCTCGGTTCGGGAGGTAGATTTATAGAAAGGGAAGGTGTTAGCACCCTTTCTATCCATGGTTATCCATGGGCTCTTAGATACTTGTTCATTTGTGTTTTCAAAATGTTTGCTTTTCAATTGTGAGTGGGTTTGAAAAAGTTTCGTTTAAAGTTTCAGATTGACTCTTGTATCAGTCCTCAAGAGTGTTTGAAAAATCGTTTTGAAAGCTTTTTGAAAAGTGTCGGTGTGAAAAGAAGTTTTTGATTTGTTTCGAATTAGAGCAAGTATCTATGAGTCATCCACCTATCCTAAGGAATTAGGCTGTGTAAATGTCCTTAAGGTAGTGCCATCCCACCATTGAGAGGTAGGTAGCACCACCGTTGGAGGTGTTCGGGTCAATTCGAGGGTTAGGGACAGTGTGGTCACCGAGCAATAGTAAGATACCTTAGAAGCTACCCTTATGCCATTGATCTTTTTATTCCGAGGCAACCGTTTCGAGGCAACTTGTTTCGAGGCAACTAGATCAATGGAACATAAGGACTCACTAAGACGTCCTATACTCGACGACCACATTTCGAGGGGCAAGGCAACAGTGTGATCACCAGAGCAACAGTAGGACACCTTAGAAGCTACCCTTATGCCATGTTCACGGACATAAGGACTTACCAAAACGTCCTATACTCGACAACCACGTTTCGAGGGGCAAGGCAACAGTGTGATCACCAGAGTAACAGTAGGACACCTTAGAAGCTACCCTTATGCCATGTTCACGGACATAAGGACTTACCAAAACGTCCTATACTCGACGACCACGTTTCGAGGGGCAAGGCAACAGTGAGGCGTACCCTAAGAGTGGTGTGTGAATTGTGTGTCATTTTCAGTTATTATTTGTCTTGTCATGCATTTGGTGATCTACGCTTTGATTTTATTTGAGCATACATTCTTTCATGTGATTAACAGTTTAAAGGGTGCGGAAATTAAAATGCGGAAAAATAAAGGTTCTACGCTATTACAAGGCGCGGGTCTACATCGCCAAATTAACAAAGACCTGATTTTGAAATAAAAGTGCGGAAAGTAAATGTCCTAATTACTATTACAAAGCTTTGGGGCAATTACATAAATTTAAAATGAAAAAAATAGAAGCAAACGTGCGAAAAGAAATTATAATCGAAGGTGCGAGGGCGTTGGACCCTTTAAAGAAATTAAATATGAAATTACAAATTAATTAAAGAAAAGAACTTATTTTTTGATATTTTTGTATTTAAGGGAAATAAAGAAAATTAATTGAAATTATAAATTAAATAAAAACCTAGTTCTAAATTGTTTTTAATTATTAAAGAAAATATTTAAGTTTGAACCTAATTTACTAATTGTTTAATTACAAGAAAATATTTTTTGACCTTTTTTATGTTTTTATGAAATAAAATAAAAAATGAATTAAAAATGTCAAAAGAAAAAGCCTAAGTCTAAATTTGTTTTTATTTATTATGAAAAAAGGTTAAAATTAACTAATTAAACTAATTAATTTGTTAGTATTTTATTTACAAAAATAATTACTAAAGTGAAATTAATAATAATAATAATAATTACATTTTTTTTGTTTTTTTCTGAATTTATGAAAATAATTATTTGTGAACTAACTAAATAATAATAATAATTAATAAAAGGAAAGAAAATAAGAAAATAAATGCTAAACCAAGGAGGTGAAGGCCGGATTTTGGAGGTTTTACTCAAAATCATCCTTAGGTATCAAAAATTCCATCTAAGCCCATGGTTGTGATCGCCCATGTCTCCTGATCACGTCTATGCTTATGGTTTGTCTCAATTTCACCTGTAGACAAAATACCTAAAAACAAAACCAACGAACCCTAGGCACGGGTATTGTTATACGAAGCCTAAAAATGAAATTGAATATAGCAGTTACATTGGAAATTAAGCATGGAGTATGAATATGCTATTATTTTCCAAAAAAAATGCAAGAATGGAGAAACATGATTTCGTGTACAGGGGTGAGTTTGAGACAACTTACAGCGCTTGGTAGTAGACCTTAGGACGCGTTTGTGGTTGCTTTGGCTTCAGGGAGTGGCAAGGAAGAAAGCCACGTGCTTGCTTGGATCTGAAAATGTTTGCAACACCGCTTTAGATCTCTCACTTTTTTGGACAAATTTTGAACTTTTCCTCTGGCTGTTTGTGCACACTCTCCTTTTTTTCTAGGTCCTGAATGAGGCTTGCAAGGCTTGTATATATAGGCTTGGATGAGAATCAGTCACATTAAGAAGCTTTTAAGCCTTGCAATGAAGTTTTGATTTTCTCCATAATCACCATTGAAATAACTTGCCATATTTGCTCCAAATTTGAATTTTTTTTGCTTGAAATAGGTCTTGAATGAATTTGGTATATGTTTTATGATGTATCAAAGCTATTCAAACCACAAAATATCCTCCCATTAATTTTCTTGATTTTTATTTGAATTTTAAAGATTTAAAATGAATTAAATCAAATAAAATTAAACAAAAATAGAAAAATTAATTTTTATTCTTGAAATAAAACATGGGACACGTGGAAGCATGGCCAAGCTGATTCAAGTGGAAAAAGTGGGCCCCTTTTGTCAAAAAATGAAATTTCAAGGATAAATGATTTTGGCCATTTCACAAAAATTTCCCAACTTCTCCAATGCATATCTTGCTCAATTTTTAAGCTTTGATCATGTTCTTGGACATTTTAGAAAGGTCTTGAAGACCTATAACCAATGTCTTTGGTCCCATGTAATTTTTATTTACCAATCTCAAGTTATGGTCTTTGACTTAAAGTCCCTTTTTGTTGACTTTTGAAAATGACCTATAATGTTGAAATTGACAACCTTTTGTGAGAGCATTTCTTGGACTTGGAATGTGAAGATGAGTTATAGGAAATGTCCTCCCCTTCAAGATGAGCATTGGATGGAATTTTTCTGATGAACCATGAAAAAGTTATGCCTTGGTCAAGTTACAGTTGACTTTTTAGCTGTCCAAAAATAGAAACTTTTGCATCTTGAGACTTTTTGAGCCATACTTTGAGAATCATGATCAAGCATTGATCAAATTATGTTTGTGGCTTCAAAATAAGATGTTGACCAAAAATTTTGACTTTTGACTGCCAAATGACCATTTTGCCCCTACAGCTGACTGTGGAGCAATTAGGGTTTTTGGTTGTGCAACTTGACCTTGTGAGCCTTGAAACTTGACATGTAGGTGCTTGACAATGTGTATGAGCATATGGGACTTGATTGAGCCCTTGAAAACTTCAACTTCTTTGCCAGAACCAAAACCCTAATTTTTGACTGTTAGGAGGCAATTGGACTGTGCAACCTTGGAGAGATTTTATAGCATGCTCTTAGCAAATCTTGAAGAATATGGGAGGGCAAATTTTGGGGTACAACACCAGGCTTCAGTATTCTTTGTCGCTATCTGGTCGTAACCTAGGCTTCACGGTGTCCTATACCATTATCTGGTTGAGTCCAGGCTTCATGGTGTTTGGAGAAATCGAGATATTATCCGGTCGAATCTGGGATTCATAACTTGCATTAAAGATATACCACTATCTGGTCGATTCCAGGATTCGTAGTCTTCTTTGCTGCTATTTGGTCGTAATCCAGGCTTCACAATGTCTTATACCATTATCTGGTCGAGTCCAGGCTTCATGGTGTCATATACCATTATCTGGTCGAGTCCAGGCTTCATGGTGTTTAGAGAAATCAAGATATTATCCGGTCGAATTTCGGCTTCATAACTTGCATTAAATATATACCACTATCTGGTTAATTCCAGGCTTCGTAGTATTCTTTGCTGCTATCTGGTCGTAATCTAGGCTTCACAACGTCTTATACCAGTATCTGGTCGAGTTCAGGCTTCATGGTACCTTGTATTGCTATCTGGTCGTAATCCAGGCTTCACAATAACTTGCTAAGTTGTTATCCGGTCGATTTCCGGGCTTCACAACTTGTGTTTATGACATACCACTATTTGGTCAATTCCAGGCTTCATGGTATCTTGTACTGCTATCTGGTCGATTTCCAGGCTTCATAGTAACTTACATTGCTATCTGGTCGTTCTCCAGGCTTCACAATAATGTGTTGGGGATTCAACTATTTTCTGATCGATTTTCGGGCTTCATAGCTTAAGTTTAAGATAAACCACTATCTGGTCGATTCCAGGCTTCGTGGTATTTTGGTACTGTTATCCGGTCGTTCTCTGGGCTTCGCAGTATGATGGAGAAATCAAGATATTATCCGGTCGGATCCGGGCTTCATAGTTTGAATTGGAATAGAAATCTTAGCGACGGTTTGACTGAACCAGAGAAACTTGTGAGAATTTGATTGTATATTTCCCCAAAAGGTAAAGAGTTAGTCGTATGTAATGTCATGATGTATGACATGTATCGAGTAATGATGCTCTCAAAATAAATGAGATTGTGCTGTATGATGCGTATGCGCATGCCACGGTGTATGGATATGTAGTATTCTCGTGATGTTTTCTAAATGGAGAAAATAAATCCCGGATTGTTGCTGGAGAGTACAAGGAGTTGAGTTCCTCATTCTCGCTGGGGTAACGACCGAAGATGATTTGAGAAAAAAGTGGAAATAGAATGACTCTGTGGGGAAGAGAGATGCTCTGCTAGAAGATTTGCTGATTTGGAGAAACAACCTTGGCTAGGGATGAATTACCGTTGTTGGTGATAATGAACCCTGCCGGGGATCGAATTTCTGTCTGTGGAAGAAATAAACTCCACTGGGGATAATCTTCTATTGCTAATGCTGGTGATAGATAAACTCTGCTTGGGGAGATTTTTGCCGACTTATTCGTGATTATGAACTTCGGCTGGGGAGAACTAACACCACTGTCTTCGGACACTTCCTACTATGCGGGGAGTGTATGTGCCTTTAGTCATTTTCTCAAGTTGGCTTTATCCATGTACCTAGTGGGTAAAGAAACTGTAAGGTTTGGACATCTCTTGTTTGCCCTTATTCCTGGAATTACGAGTGTGATACGGTGGGAAAGAACTGACTGTTTTTTGGAATGCTGGTTCATGTTTTGCGTTTGTTTTCGCAAAATGTCGCGGTAAGCAAGAGTCGCCAGCGTCTTTTATTTTATCCAACAAGGAAAGGAAAAAAGCACAGAAAAATTCCTTTTTCGAGATGTTTCTCGGGTCCGGGGGGTAGATTATAGAAAGGGAAGGTGTTAGCACCCTTTCTATCCTGGTTATCCACGGGCTCTTAGGTACTTGCTCAAAGTGTTTTCAAAATTTTGCTTTTCTTTGTGTTTGTGGGTTTGAAAAGAGTTTTTGTTTTGAAAGGTGTAAGTGTGAAAAGTTTTGTTTTGTTTTAGAAATAGCAAGTACTTCAGAACCATCTACCTACTCGAAAAAGGAATCAATCTGTGCTAATGTCCATTAGACAATGCTATCCCACTATTAGTGAGTAGGTAGCATCGTCGTTGGAGTTTTAAGGGTCAATTCGATTAAGGGATGTGCGGTCACTAAAGCAATGTTAAGACGCCTTAGCGGTAACCCTAATGTCTTAGATCATTTTTTCGAGGCAACTATGATCTTTGGACAAGAGGGTGACCTCTAAAACTTCCTATACTCAATGACCACGTTCAAAGGCAACCAAGTGAGGTGTATCCTAGGAGTGCGCATGTGCGAGTGTGTTATTTCGGTTAATTTTATCTTTGTACATGTTATGGTTATCTATGTTGATTTTAGGTTTAAACATTTGATCTTGTCATGCATTCCCTATTACCAAACATCTAACAGTTTATAGATTGCGGAAATTAAATTGCGGAAATTAAAACTAAACTATTACAAGGCGTCGGGTATTTACATCGCCAAAAACAACCCTTGAAATTAAAATGCGGAAAATAAATAAAGCGATAAAATAAAGTCCTATTAAACTATTACATTCCGGGAAGCAGATACAATAATATGGTAAAATGGATCGCGTGCGGGAAAATTAAGTCGGGCGCATTCTAGGGTTTTGACCCTTTGGTTTATTAAAGAAAAGATTTTTTGGTTTATTTTGAATTAAAGAAAGAAATTAAATTAGGTTAACATTAAATTAATAAACAAATTAATTAACTGATGAAAATAATATTTTTTGGATTTTTTGATATTGAAAGAAATAAAAATAAACTGATTAATGTTAATAAAACCTAATTGTCTAAATTAATTTTAATTATTGCAAAAGGAAATTAAAGTCATTCCTAATTAAAACTAAATTAATTCAATTAATATTTATTAACAAAAAATAAAATGCTGAAAATTAATTTAATTAAGAAAACATTTTTTGGTTTTTGATTTTATTAAGAAAAAAGGTTTTTATTGGTTAATGATAATAAAAAAAAATTAATCAAACAAATAAATAAATAAAATAAAAAGAAATAAATAGAAATACTCAAGGGGGTTTTGGGCCAGATCAGGGGGTTGATTAGCAATTTTGTGGCCCAACAATTACTTGGCCTGGCTGGCTTTTTGGATTCCATGCATGCATCTTGACTTGGGCATATGATGAACATCACATCTGGACCACCAGATCTGGCCTGGGGCCATCTGGCGCTTTGAGATTTGATGGTGCATGGTGGTCCACAATTCTTGAAACACGCTGGAATATCTGTGGAAAAATAATACAAAGCATATGGGGACCTGGGATTCGAACCCAGGTCCTATTGGATCTTGCACTAACGCCCTTGCCACTGCACCACTATGCTTCATTCGTTATAATATTAGACAATAATTAATATAAGGGTAAAACAATTAGTATGCCAGAATTAAAAACAAAAATGCGCGAATGTTTGAATCAGCGAATGGGAGGGGGACGCGTCATCATCTTCCTCGTTGAAACCTGGTTTTTTTTACCTACGGATTTGTATCCGCAACTAAATGCGCATGGCCATCCTAAAATCTATCCTAGGCCATAGAAATTGATTCCAAGATCATGGTTCGATTCGTCTGGGCATCCTGAGTACGTCTATGTCCCTCTTGGATCTTGATTTCACCTGTATAAGAAATGCCCAAAAAAAAACTACCAAAACCCTAGGTTCGGTTACAGGGCTATGGCTCATAAAAACGCAATCAAATAATGCAGAATGCCTCTAATTTGAACGATAAGCATGAATATACCAATAATTTGTCAAAAAGATGCAAGAACATGAGGATACGATTTCAAATGCCAAGTGGTTTTGTGAGAGACTTACAGAGCTTTAGGGCACGTATGGAGATTAATTCTGGGTGGGTTCTGCTTCAAGGATGGTCCAGCAATTGATTCACGTTGAGATTTGGTTTGAAACTGCCTCTATGCACGATTTCAGTTTCAAGCTTTTCCACCTTTTTTCAAGTTTTGATTTTTGTGATTCTGTAGCCTCTAACCTCTAAAACTCGTTCCTTTGCATTGTATATGTATGCTGCATTGTATTAGGTCAAGTTTTGGGTCTTGAATCTTTGCACATTGATGTTTGGAGATATGATTTGATTCACCATTGATAACCTTCCAATTTGGTCCAAAATCCAATATTTTTGTACATGAAAAGCTTGATACGTATTTGATCATGATTATGATGATAATTAAGACCTATAACAATAAAAAAAGATCCTAAGTAATCAATATTTGGATTTTATTTGATTTAAATTGATTTTAAATGAATTAATTCAATAAAAAATCAAATAAGATAGAAAAAATAATAAATGAACACAAGGCTGAATCTAGGACACGTGTGTAGTGTGACAAGATCAAATCAAGTGGAAAAGAATGGGCCCATTTGACCAAATTTGATGTTTTGGGGATAGTTGACTTTTGGCAATTTTGCAAAAATGCCCAACTTCAACAATGCATAACTTCTTCAATTTTGAACTTTTGGTAGTGTTCTCTGACTTTTTAGAAATCTTGAGATGTACTATAACCAACCCTTTTGGTCTCATCTAATTTTGATATTCCATGCTCAAGTTATAAGCTTTGGAAAAAAAATGTGTTTTTGTTGACTTTCAAAAATGACCTATAATGTCCAAATTTGTAACTTTTTGTGAGTGTATTGCTTGATCTTGGGGTATGAAGATGGATTGTAGGTAATTGCATCCTATTCAAAATGAGATTTGGATGGGTCATTTATGATAAAGTATGAGAAAGTTATGCTTGGTCAAAGTTGAGTTGACTTTTCCTGCAAAACCCTAATTTAGCAACTTTTGAGTCTTGATGAATTTTGAGCAATCCTTGATGAATCATGATCAACCCTTGATAAAATGATGAAATAACCTTCAAAATGAGAATGTTGACAAAAAATCTTGAAGTTTGACTGTTTATAGGTCACAGTTGAGTTTTGCCCTAGCACATTCGATTTTTGGACCCTTTGAGCAATTGACTGAGCAAATTTCCTCTGCAAGGCTTGAAATTTGACATGGATGACCTTGAGAACATATTAGGACATTGGGGAACACTTGATATCATTTGGATGCAAGGACCTTGATGCAACACAAAACCCTAATTTGAGGTTGACTGCCTTAGGAGATAGCTTGACTGTCCAACTCTTGAGCAATCTTGAGCCACTTGGAGATTTTTCTTGCAATGTCTTGGGAAATATGAGAGGGCAAATTTTGGGGTAAAATAGCTGCCCCTGTTCAATTTTCTTAAACCTGAGGATATATATTGGCTTTCGGGCCTTTCGTGATCCGAAGGTGGAAGATGATTGAACACTAGAGTGCCCAGAAATTTGCACTCACATGAAGTGGTACCAACCTGGTGATGTCGGGAATGGGCTTACAGAGGCCATTTGGATATTGTTGATAGGTGGTCTGGACTTCGACTGGAATGCGAATCAGGGAGATCTTATCGGTGATCTGACTGAACCAGAGAAGGTCTTGGATTAACTTTGACTGGATCGGCATCAGAAAAATCTTTAGGAATCGATTTAACTGGACCAGACAAGGTCTTGGAATAACTTCAACTGGAATACGAATCAGAGAGATATTATCGGCGATCTAACTGAACCAGCGGATCTTCTCAAAATGAAGCATGTTGTATGTATATATCATGTATGTTAAATGATGTATGAATATGAAGTATTGTTGAAATGTAACTTTGTCTGGGAAAATAAATCCATGAAAAACGCTGGGGAGCTTTGAGAAATGAAATCCCGGACCACTGCTGTGGACAAAGAGTATGCTCCTCTTCGGACCTTGTTTTTAGGATGTTTCCACTGGGGATTCATGTTTTTGTTGATTGAGGATAAACTCTGTTGGGGAAGTTGACTTTGCTTAAGAAGACTCTGTGGAGAGTGTTAACCTCTGCTTGGGGAAATAAAATTCAAGAATTTTTGTTATCAATTACTCTACTGGGGAATTATTCCTGACTGGAGAGAATCGAAAATTAACTGTTATCTAGTTGAAATCCAGGCATGGCAGCAACTTTCTAGAAAGGATGAAGTTGAACTGATATTTGGTCAGGTCCAGGCTTTGCAATAACTTTACTGGGGATTATAGAAAAGTCTACTAGGGAGAGGAGTTGTGGTCCCTTTATTTGTAGCAACCGGAGAGGCAAACTCAAGTTGGGGAATCTGTAGTTTGTTGGGGAAATAAACCCTGTTGTGGGGTATTTGACAAACTGTTGATAAGGTGAGTTCTCTTAGGAAGAGATCCACAAGACTTCTTCTTTTAGGACCAACTTAGCTAGGGAAAAGGTTGCCCAGAGATCGAGACTCTGGCTGGTGGTCATCCTATGAACAGGATTTTGGGAAAGATTTATCACTGCCCCTAGTAGCAGGTGTTTGTGGCACTGCCATGAAATATTTGACTGTACGTAAACCTTTGTTGGGATTCGAGTTCGATGCCCCAAGTGGTTTAGATGAGACCTGCCCCTGGTATACTTATCATTTCTTGAAAGATTTCTCAGAATCTTGACTGGACCGCCCCAGGTGTGTTGGATAGTGACACGTCATGCCCACTGCTTATAAGAAATCTGTTATTGGAGGCGTCTTCCCGCTTGAAATGATTTTGTTCACTAGATAATCATCGTGCGAATTTCTCTATCGTTAAACAAAAATCCATATGCAAACATCGACATTCAAATAATGCAAAGTTTATGCTTGTCTTTGAAGTTTTGAAAATTCGTTTTAGCAGATAAAAGAATTTTTTGTAAGAAAATTTAACTCAGGATTTAGAGTAAAGCCTTACAGGAGTCAGGATACCTTTTGTAACAGTATGCTTTCTAATTAACCCATGCTTCAATTAGGACTTTTGAAGGGTTGTAACGTGGCTTGGTTCACAGTTTAAGAAACAAAGGATAAAGGCAAAAAATTTATTTGTACCCACCCGTTCTTCGTGATGTTCTTCAGTCCTAAACTCAGTTAATTGTATGTTCGAACTCCAATGACGTTTTGGTGATGGTTCAGACAAGTTTAGTTTATCGGAAGGCAGTCATTTTTGCAACATTTTTCATGTTGTTGAGGATTTACAGTGACCTCTTTTTTTTGGTTTATTATCTCTGGTTTAGCCTGACTATTCTTGTTTTGAGATTACAGTCAGCGGGATGCCCCAGTTTTTTTTCTTAAGTCTCTTTCATAGGTTTTGACTTAGCGGGCTTTTCTTTTTTAGAGACAATGACTGCCTATGAGATAAGGAACTGTCACCGTCTTTTGATTCCAGAGGAATGTCTTTGATTTCATTCGTTGTATTGTGAAGTGAAAGTTTGCGACTGAACGTGCATTTGAATTAACTGAGAGACTATCCTGCCCCGGGTTTTTGATTAAAGCTTTCAATTTGTGTGAAAAAGAAAACTTCTAATTCTTTGGCTCAAAGGAGTTGACTAGGGATTATCTTCCTTATAACTCCAGTGTTTAGGATTTGAAAGAACACATGTACATCGTCAGCAAGGTTTGTCTGAAAGCATACTGTATTAGATTAAGGCATGGTTTTCGTCATCCTCCCTCTAAAGGCTTGTAACTTTTAGCAAGAGTTGAGAGTAAAAAGCATAGTTTAAATATAGTGAAAACGAATGGATGAATTCAAGACAAACATATGCAATGCATTAATGAAACATAGTTTAACATTAATAGATAATTGTTTGAATAACAAAAGAAATTACAATTAAAAATTCAAATGAACAAAAGCCTCTTTGTCTGAACTTGTCACTTCAGGTGGTGAGCCTTTGAGGGATGGCAGAAGAATTCAGTCTGACCATCTTGTGTAGCACTCCTTCATCGATCAAGTCTTGGATCCTACTTTTCAAAGCCCAACAGTAATTTGTATCATGCCCAAGATTATTGGAATGGTATGCATATATTGGATTAGGATGATAGCTAGGATCGGAGGTATTGGGATTCCGAGGAGGATCCCTTAACGTGACCAAATTCAGCTTCGGCAAGTGTTGCAAGACTTGCGATATTAGCATGTCGAGTTTAGTAAATTATCTCCCGGATGTGACCCGTTTTCTCCAATTACTCTATTCTTGTTGGTGGGGTGGTTGTTGGGTCCGTGACGTGGCAGAAATTCAAAAAGGTATGTTCTCCCCTGAACCAGCTTCTTGTCTCATGGGCAGCTGAGTAGTGACTTGATCCCCAATCTTGACCATTTGTTTCATATGGTTGCAACCATCTTGATGAAGTTAGTTGGCAAGGGCTCTCAGCTCTTCTTGCCCTTGATCCAGGTTTTAGATAAGATCCATCTGGCCCACCAGTTGTCCCATCATTTGGATCTTCATTATGGCTATCTCGGTTTGTAGCCACTCCAGCTGGTTATCCTTGTCGTCCTCAGGATTTCCCATGATCATGCCCCTGGTGAGGAGCGCCTTCACCTCTTCTTGTCCCTTAGATAGGTTCAAGAACATCTCTTGAAGTCGAGCGTTTTGAATCTGAATGCTCTTGATGGTCTGTTCTAGGGCCATCTCTTGCTGAAATAAACAGTAAGAAGATAAGGATACCTGCATGGGAGAAACCTGTCATGATATGATGCATGTTATATGGATGCAATGTTTTCAAGGATTTAAGAAATTTAAATTTTTCTAGACAAAGAATGAACAAATGTTAAATTGCATTAATTAGTTCAACATGGTTACAACGTGCCCCTTGGGTTTACCAAGTAAATCTCTAGGATAAAAAGGTCGAATGTATCCTCTTCGGCGCAAGGTAGGAGTTCAAGCTTTACTCTTCGTATAGTAGCTTTGTAAGCTCCAAAACCTTTTCCTCACTAGCGTAGAATTGAGCTTCGAAAGTGTCTGTTCTTCTTTTAACTGAATCCAACCCTTTTGTAAGTCTTCAAGAGAAGTAGGCATATTGGGATGGAGGATAGTATACGGGACTTCTCCTTCAGCAACATGCTCCATAATAATTGGTAGGATGGAGGGGTAAGGCACCATGGGCTTCTGAGCACGAGCTCATATCCACCTAAGGTAAGGCTCAAGGGGAATAGAATTCTTGTGTCCTAGCGTCTTACTATCCACTTTGTTTACCATTCTCCAAGCTCTTACAAACCTCTGACGGTAGCCTTGATCGTCGCTCTCGTAGTCGAATACCACTCCTTGAATGAGCATATAATGAGGACCATCTCTTCGGGCATACCCAAACTGTCGTAAGGCTAAGCAAGGGTTGTAAGTGATACCTCCCCTAATGCCAAGCAAAGGGACATTAGGGAATTCCCCACAACGGTCGATGATAATAACATTCTCCAAGGATCGAGAACACCAGTGAATATATGAATGTCTGAGTGACATCAACCTATGGGACCACCTTAAACCTTGCTCGTTCTTCAACACAGATCGGGGAAGATGAAATACAAATCATCTAGCCAAAAGAGGAGTGCAACACATGAGTATCCCTCTTTTCCTCATAGTGCGAGAGTGGAGAGAATGTAGGATATCACCCAACAAAGTAGGCAACGGGTTGCGAGACATGAAGATTTTGACAGCATTTACATCTATGAGTTGGTCAGGGTTTGGAAATAAAACCATCCCATAGATGAGAAGGGCAAAGATTTCTTCAAAAGCTTGTAAATCCAAAGAGTTCCAATAATCTTGAGCTTTCTCAAACAAGAACTTGGCTAAGAACCCTTTGACACCACTCCTTGTTTCCCAATTAGTCGTGACATCATATTGTTGCAAGTGTAGTGCTCGGGCAATCTCTTCAGGTATTAGATCTCTTTCCTTACCGTTGAAGGGTAGTTGATTGAGAATGGGAATCCTCAAGAGTTGAGAGAATTCTTCCATAGTAGGTACAAGCTGATAATCGGGAAAAGTAAAGCAATGGCGTAGAGGATCAAAGAACTGGAAAAGCACCTTCATCATATCTTCATCAGTGCTCGAGGTAACCAAGTTTAGGAGGCGACCATGTCTTTCGGTGAATGAAGATTTCTCAGGGACCCTTGATGCTAACTCTTTGAGTTGAGAAGGGATTCTTACGAGATTGACTTGGATAGTATTCTTGCGGATGAAAGCCATGTCCTACAAAACAGAACAAAGATAAATCCCAATAATCCTTGAAATGGTTAGTGAGAATCCTTATTATATTATGATGATGTTATGTACAAGTAAGCATATACATACAAGACAAACAAGTCCTTAGGTTTAGGCTTGCATGGAGTCTTATAGGTAAGTACCCTCTTGATGTTTAGTTGACTCAAACCTGTCCTAGAAATAGTAATCGGGTTTTAAGGGATCTCAATATCACCGATCTTTCTTATCGGGCATTGTTTCAGCGTAAGCCTCTTTAATGGCGACCAAAATATCTCGAGAAGTCCGATCTAAATGAGCGTAGTATCGAGTATCAACCAACTTCAGACTGCACCAAAGCCGGCTATCTCACTACTTCCTAATGGACAAGTTGGTCAAGTAAAGGTTCTAAAGTCAGTTAGTGATTCATGACACAACACAGCGACCCCGTATTCTCCTTGACTACTCAAGCGCTACCGGTACTCACAAATGTGTCACACTAACATAGCTATTGCTTAGACCATGTCGGTATACCCTGCACAGTTTCCACAATGTATTGCTGCTTACCTATAAGGTATCCCAGATCTGGATAGATGATTAAAACAAGCCCAAACAAGGAACCAAAACATAAAGCAAGAAAGTCAAACAAATGAAATAAAATAAAGGTGATCTAGCCCTAAGGTAACCCCACTTTTAAGTTTGTCCCCAACAGAGTCTCCTGTTCTGTAATACGGTGGGAGAACTGACTTGGGATGTTTTGCGTTTGATCGCAATTGTTGCGGTTAGCAAGAGTCGCCACCAACTTTTCTTTTATCCAAAAGGAAAGGCTGAAAAGAACAGGAAAGACCTTTGAGATTATTTCTTGAGTTCGGGGAGTAGATTATGAAAAGGGAAGGTGTTAGCACCCTTTTCATCCATAGTTATCTATGGGCTCTTAGTTGCTTGCTAGATCAACTGCTTTGTTTGAAAATGTGCTTTGTGGTGGTTTTTTAAAGTATTTTTGAAAAGGCGCATTCGTTTAGGCAAACTTTATAATGATTCTCGTTTTTAAGAATGTATACAAAGTGTTGGACTTTTGAAAATATTTCATGTATTAAAGTGTTTGGTGTGTTTTTGCAAGGATGGTTGTTTTGAAAATGAGCAAGCAACTAAGAACGTTTATATCCTACTCAAAAAGTCTTTATTCTTCTCCTCCTCCTTTAGATGTTGCTATCTTACCATTGATTGGTAAGAAGTCTTATCTTTGGATGTAAAGGGACACGCGTGGGTCATTGTATGGTCATGATAGAAATGTTGTGAGATATCTTAGCATTTCTCTTTGAGGGACTACGATCATTGGAAAGGCAACATTCGTAGCGTCATCGGTGGACTATGATCTTGTATTTTGATTGTTTTTGCTAAGACATCCCACATGCGTAACATGACCATTTTTTAGGCAACAAGTGGAAGTAACCCTAGGGGTGCATGTGTGAATAGTGTATTTGATTTACATGCATTTAGTCTTTTATTAAGGGTTGTCTACTTGTTGTTTTCATCTTCCCATACAAATCCTACTTTACTAGCATTTATATGAAAGCGATAAATTACGGAAAATAAATATTCTACGCTATTACAATCATTAGAGGGATGGGGTGTACAAATTTACAAATGGGTATTGCAAAAAATTAAACCTAATTATCTATTACAACCATATTGAAATAATGTACAAGAAATGTAAAATGGACTTGTTTTGTTTTTGTCAAGAGAAGAAACAAATTTGCTTGAGAAAATATTTTTAGTCTTTTTGTTTCAAAGGAAATAAAATAAAGTATGTGAATATAAAAAATATTTTTTTTGATGTTTTAGATTAATTAAGATAGAATGGATATTAAAAATAATAAAAGGGAAAAGAAACCAGAATCAGCGTATTGTTGAAATAAGAGAGAACTGAAGTAAGGGGCGGAAACTCTGATTTTGATGCATTGTAAGAAAGAAAACGTTAGCAAAAAAGGGGAAGGCCAGAAGTTATGGGTCCGAGTATACTAAAGTTATGAGGTTGCTGGGAACAAAAGAAAGCTTAGAAGTTCTGATTGTTGAGGGAGTCTAGAAACTCTAGTGTAACTGGGAATCTAGAAGTTCTAATATCACTGGTAAGTCAGAAGTTTTGGTTGTTTGAGAGAGTGAGGTGATAATATTGTTGGGTGAGGATAACTAGAAGTTCTGATCTAGGAATATTGTCTGACAGATAAATGGGTAAAAATGTCAATAAATGAACCTAAAAAATATGCTTCTGGGGCTAGAACCCAAGACCCTTAGCACTAATGTATTATGTGCACGCTTTCTACCACTGGGGTGGCTGTACATCCAGTATTATAAGCAAAAGCATAAACATGTATCACAAAGTAAACTCTGATGATGAACTTCATCTCCTTCTCCATGCTAGTCAGAGCATCTGCAACTTAGTCATTTCTCAACAAAGAACGGAAAATGCAAACATAGCAGTTATGGAAAATTTCATCATGTTTCAGAAATATAGGGTATCAGAACTATAAACCAAAAGCAAGCATGAATTTTTTCTAATCCTAATTTTGAATCCTAATTTCCTCAAGAAGTTCTGAACTGAAGTTCTCTCTACTTAGGCAAAAATACATGAAATCTATGAATATGTACAGAATCAGAGTTAGGATGTCTACATTGTATTTTTAAACATGCAAGTCTAACAATGCCTAAGCAATATGATGAGAGTCAGCAGAATCTTACCTTGCAGTTGGAAAAGGTTATGTGAACTAGAGCTTGGTTTTGATTACTGTGTTATTCTTGTCAGCTTTCTCACGTGCTCAGAAGGCTGGAACAACCTTTAACTTGAGCTATGAATGGCTGGAAAATTCTGGAACAGCCAAGAAGCAAAGTTCTGGCTTTTTGAGATGGAGATTGATGGAGAACGTGTTACAGTCTGAAAACAGAAGTTAGGAAGGCTTCTAAATGTATATGAGAAGTCGTATGCATGATTTAGTCAAGAAACACTTGAGGAAAATTGGAGTTTCAGTGCAAACATCAAAAACTAGCAGGTTTTGTATTTGTGTTTGCAGTTTCGGATTCTTGGAATTTTTAGCAAGGTTTCAAGGCTTTTTCTTTTCAATTTTTCCGACCCCTTTACAGTTGCAAATGAAGTTCAATTTATAGGCAAGGATTTTGTACCTTGCAGAAGTCAAGAGTACAACCATCATGCTAGGGCGTTGACTTGTTCTTGAAGCAAGTTAAACAAGTATGGCGGTTAGAAGCTTTTAGTCGTGCCTAAACTGGATTTGTAAGCATGAATTAAGGAAAAGTAACCTCAGAGACAAAAGCAATGCATGGGCCCAGCATAAACTTGTACAAAATTTTGCTTTTCAAGGACAGCAATGGTACTTCAATGCCACACGTGGGGAAATCCTTTGGACAAAGACTCAAAAGAGGGTGTGAGCATTAAATAATGATGAGATTTGTCAAAATAGAATCCTGTAATATGAGATTATGTGTCATAGCTTGAGTCTGGATCAGAAGTTCAGCATCAGCATAACCTAGAATAAATATCCAACTTCTGATATTTGAATCTCCCTGCTTCAGCATGTTCTGAAGGAGTTCTCAGGCTTTTCAGAAAGCTTGTAAAACGCTTTGTAGATCTTCTTTGAAATACTCTTGAAAATTTTGATTGAACCTATGTGAAAACTGGTCCAGAAGTTCTAACCAAATTCTGTCTAAGAAATGCCTAGAGTTTACTGAGTGCTTCAGTTTCATGGACGTGTCTTTGAAGATTTATAACTTGAAATCCCAGCATTTCTAGGAGAAGTTTGGTTCTGCAATGTTTGAGATCTCATTGAGGTATAAAATTCTTGTGTCATAAGTTCTTCCAGAATCAACTTGCATCACGGTGAAAATTTGGCCAGAAGTTCTGAACTTGTCGTATTTTCTTAACACTTAGAAAAAAATTCTAAGTGTTCAAAACTTTGACTTTTCCAAAGTAAATTTGACTTTTGATTTTCTTGATGAAACAAACTTCATATTCCAACATGTCTTGATGAAATATGATTCTTGAAACCTGATTTTTGATCCAAAAGTCAAAGTTTGACTTTTTAGCATGCAATTGACCATTTTGCCCTTGTGCCAATTCCAAACCTAAATTAATGTATCAGTGTTACAAACTTGAGACGTGGAAGATCTTGTGAGGAAATTATTCAGAAATGAGAGTGAAAATTTTGGGGTACAACACCTGCATAATAAGCCAAGAAAATCTGCATCAAAACCTGTCCACAAACAGCCAAATATTACCCAAAAAATCAGCAAAACAAAATCTGCACCAGAAAGCAATAAAACAGTAGCCAAAATTGTTCAAAACATATCACTATCCCCCCCCCCCCCCAATTTCCACCCTTATCTCATTATGAATTAAAACTAACAACAAAAAAAAGGACAGTAACATAAATCTCTCTGCATAAATCAATTTTCATCTTCAATACCCTTCTTACAAAATACTTACAACATCACAAATTTACTGCAACACACAAAAAATATTCCTTAAAACTCTACCTCTCTACAAATTCAGCCATGCAGATACTTCCCATACTCAAAACAACCATATTTCCAGAATTTCAGAATCAAGCATAAAGAAGAGGAGAGTAAAAGAAAATAGGAAGCATTATTATCTCACCTTTGTTTTTTTGAATATTGTCAAGCTACAAATCCAGGTTCCAATTCTCTTATTTCTCTGCATATTATGTGTTATTATTGTGTTGTCTTGTTGTTGTTTGTTCGCATAAAATATATTGTAATATTGTTTGTTACCCTATAATCAATCTCATACCGGTCTCCAATTCTCTATCTTTCTTTGTTTCTCTAGTATCCTTCCAAATTCAGCTTCTCCCTCTAACCGCAACCAAACCACTCAACTTCACGAACTAGAAAACAGATCTGAAATATATCCAAAATGGAGGAAGCGCTGAAACTCAACATACACAAAATATAGAACCAGCAAAAAAATCAGAAACCACACAGCAAGAGGTTTCACAAAAAACTCACAGAAAAAGATTTATTCACAATACACATAAAAAGTGGAAAGAACTCACCAAAATCTTTGAGCCTCATCTCTCTGATTCTACTCTCAAGTTCTTCTCTGAGCTCTTTCTAAATCAACAAATAACACACTTCATCATTTCATTCATAAAAAATATATATAAGTGGCCAATTCCTAAACCCATTCTTTTCAATTTCAATTTTCCAATCTCATGGCTTCGATTTCAAGCATTTACTCATCTTCCCCTACACTCAATTTTCAAAATAACCAAAACGCATTCCCAAACTCAATACGACGTCATTCGCGTTCGCATCTTCCGTTTTACCAATTCATACCTAAACTCACTAAAACCCAAACCCAAACTCGCTTTGTCGCATGCGAGGTTTCGACTAATTTCTCTCGAGAAGGATCCTCACGCGCTATGGCGGTGCTATGTTGATTGGCTTTACCAGCACAAGGAAATTGGAATGTATCTCGATGTGAGCCACGTCAGGTTTACCGATGATTTTGTTACCATCATGGAGTCGCGGTTGTAGGACGTGCTTATAGCTATTGAGAAGCTAGAGAAGGGAGTGATTGTGAATCCAGATGAAGGGCGTATGGTTGGACATTTTTGGCTTAGGGATTCGAATCGTGCGCCGAATTCGTTTCTGAAGTCGCAGAGTGATAAGACGTTTAATGTTATTTGTGGATTTGCAGATGATGTCGTCTCTGGTAAGATTAAGCCGCCTTCTTCACTGGAGGGAAGGTTTACTCATATACTTTCTATTGGGATTGGAGGTTCTGCACTTGGACCACATTTTGTTGCAGAGGCACTTGGGATCTACTTAGTGATAAGATTGGTGAAGCAGGTTTTGATGAAGATGGAGAAAGCCCAGGATGTACAAAGATGGATGTAGAGTTTTGATACGTGAGAGAGAGAGAGAGAGGATCATATTTGTTTTGTTTCAATGTCCCATTTTAATAGTTTTTTATTGAAACAATAATAATAACTTAATCTAATTTTCCTTCCCAATAACATAACAGTTGCGGTGCACCTCTGCTTTAGGGTTTCAAAATTTTCCTTGTCCCTTCCTAAACTGGGTCAGCCCCTTTGGGCCTGTTGGCCCAATCCATTACCGTTTTCCCCTTTTATTTTAATTGAAGCATAGACATAACAGATAAATAGCATAGTTTAGTTGGCAAGGCATGTTTGTTGCAACCTAGAAGACTCGGGTTCTACTACTCATTTGGGCTTTTTTTTAGTTCTTTAGCCTTATTTCTCATTTCTATTAAATATATTTGATAACAAAATATTAGTTTAGATTTAGTTTTAATTTTAAAATCCAATTAAATATAATATAATTTCAAAATTTGTTAACTTTCTTAATTAATTTAGTTTAGGATTTTGTGAATAATTTTATTAGTTAACATTTGTTAGTTAACATTCTTTTAAATTGTTTTATTTCTTTTAGTCAATTATTTTATTTAATAGATTTTTTTTATTCTTTTCCAATTCTCTCACAAACAAAAATACCAAAAATATTATAGTGTTATTTATTTTGCTAATTAATTTTATTTTTTTAGTTTAAATATTTGTTTATTTTTAATTCGATTGGGTTGTATTTCTTGTTTATTTAGACTTTTAATCGCATTGTCAATTCAATTCGTCCCTATTTGTAAATTTGTACCCCCCATTCCTGAAACTTTGTAATAGCGTAGAACTTTAATTTCCGAAATTTATTGTTTTCCTGTATATTGTATAGTAATTAGGCGTGTATGATAAGATATAAAATCAAACGATAGAAAATCATAAACTTCAAAGACAAATTAACTTGAATCAAACACACTTTTCACACGCGCACCTCTAGAATAACCTCGTTTGTCGCCTTGAAAAAACAGTCATGTCCCTCGAATATGGGACGCTTTAGCAAAGACCTTCGATAAGAAAGATCGTAGTCCCTCGATGACTCTTCGATGTTGCCTTCGGTAAAATAATCTTAGTCCCTTACAAAAATTGCTAAAGTGTCTCACAAGTTGCCTTCTATGACTGTACGATTGACCTGCGTCTGTCCATTCACATCCAATAATGAGGCTTCTTACCAATCAATGGTAAGATGACAACATCTAAAGGAGGAGGAAAAGAATAAAGACCTTTTGAGTAGGTAGAACATTCATAGTTTCTTGCTCACAACATTTTCAAAACAACATTTTTCAAACACACCAACACTTTCAAAAATGAAATATTTTCAAAAGGTCAACACTTTGTATACATTCTTATTGAGACGAGAATCATTACAAAGTTCGCCTAAATGAATGCACTTTTCAAAAAATACTTTCAAAACCAATCACAAACACGTTTCAAACAAATCATTTTAAAGTGAGCTAGCAACTAAGAGCCCGTAGATAACTACGGATGAAAAGGGTGCTAACACATTACCTTTTCATAACCTACCCCCCGAACTCAAGAAAATTCTCAAAAGGTCTTTCATGTTCTTTTCACCCTTTCCTTTATTGGATAAAAGAAAAGTCAGTGGCGACTCTTTCTATCCGCCACAATTACGATAAAACGCAAAACATCCAAGTCAGTTCTTCCATCGTATTACAGTGTTGTTATGATGATTATTGCATAAAACCCCAATCTAGAACCTATAAGTAATGAGAATTAGGATTTTGAGGATTTTGGATGAGTATTTGATGAAATATAAGATGAATAATAATGTCCAAATGATGTATAATTGATGTAGAAACATAGGATGATAATGGATAATGAATTCCTATAATTAGATGATGTTTTAGGACCCAAAATTTAGTGAAATCGCAGAAAAATTGCAGAAAAACTCAGATTTTAACAGTTTGCATCGACGTAAACAGGGAAGCGGTCGACGCAAACAGCAACAGTAGTGAGCGGAAAACAGCAACAGTAGTGAGTGGCAAACAGAAACAGCAGGGGCAATCGACGCAAAAGCCAAGAGCGGTTGACGTAAGGGTCGACGCAACCTAACCCGAGGGAAGCCCAATTTTGACAATTTTTATAACGGCCATAACTTTTGAACCGTAACTCTGTTTGATGCGTCGTTCGAAGCATTGGATAGCTAACACCATAAACTTGAAGTAGGTAGAATAAAATAAAGATTTAGAATAATAATTCTAGTAACTAATTTAAAATAGGAATTATTCCCCGTTGTTACCCCGAAACGATGGGTTGTTTTCTTGCGATGTTCTTTTGCTGATGATACCGGTATGTGGCAATGTTGGTGATTATGATGAGGATGATGTGGATGACTTAAATTTCCATGGTGGTGAAGGCTTATGTCTTGTGGTTGTATGATTTCACGTTGTTGCATGTTCACATTGCATGCATTCATGGATGAGGGCTTATGTCTTAATGTTGGCCTAGATTGGCGTTGTGTTGAGGGTTTATACTCTGTTATTGCCCAATTGGAATTGAGTTGAAGGCTTATACCTTGATGGTACCACATGTATGTTGATGTAGGACTATTGTATTGCATAAACAATGAATTGATGTTGTATGATGTGATGATGATTGTTTGATGAATTTTTTGTATGTTGTGATTTACTACTCCTTAGCATATTTTATTTCACCATGTAGTTATTGAATAAAATTATCACCCCTTTTATGTTGTTGTGTTTGTACTCTTCGGGAGTACAAATAATTAGGTATCCGAGTAGTGCTTGAAGTGATGTACCAGATCGAGTCTTAGGAATCGCTCTGATATGTAACATGGGATTTGGGATTCTCATTATGTTTTGTATAATTTCAAATGTTGCACATTTTCTTTTAAACTTATGATGGACCACGTATTATGGATTTGAATTTTTGTTAAGGCTAGAATGCCAATGAACTACTTTTATGTTGATTTTCCGCTGCCGAATAACCATTTTTGGATACACAGAGTAATAAAGTATTTTGAGAACTTTATGGATTTTATGATTTATGTGGCATCCCATTATAAACTCCGATGCATTTGTCGTATATTTCATTATAAATATTCATATGGAAAAATGGGGTATTACAACAATCCTTCCATGTGCATTACAATGCATCTTGTAGAGTTTTGAAGTACTTGAAACTTTGTCCTAATTGAGGATTATTCTTTCTCGAAAATTCAAATGTGCATTTACAAGACTTTTTAGATGTTGATAAAGTTGGATGTATTGATACCAGGAGATCTATGTTAGAATCTTCTTCTTCATTGGAAATTCAAATGATTTTAAAGAAATAATAACTTCATTATTTAAAAAATTTAAAGAGTTGGAACACTCTTAGGTAGTATTTTAAAAACTGAATTGAACTGTCGGTCGGACCGATCGAATCGGTAGCCGATCAGGTAATCAGTCTGGTTCAATTGTTGAGTCAGATATGTCGCTGAATTGGTGCAAACCTGAAAAATTGGTGTAAACCGCTAAAATCAGAAAAATCGAAGGTTTTTCTAAACGGGTGTTTTAATTGCTTTTTTATTCTTTTTTTTTAATTTTAAAAAATCAAAACGATGTTGTTTGGATTATTTTAATAAAAAAATTAAATAAAAAATTAAATAAAATAATGATACCATTGACGGAGAAGATGTTGCATATACAGTTGACTTTATTGCATATGGTTTAGATATTGAAGAAGGAGATCTCAATATTGAAATATTTTTTCCTCCTTGAAACTAAATTTAGTTGACAGTTGAGTTATTTTATTATAAATTATTCAATTAGATTATGTTGCAATTAGACTTTGTAATTTTGTATTATTTTATTATACGTGAAACCTATGTTTAAAATTTGAATTTAAATTATAAACTTGTAAATTTATTTATGATATGATATTTTCAAAAAAATTAAGTGTTAGTTATATTTTGTAGAGATTGAATCAATCTGATTCGACAAATTTTATATCTATATAGTTTTGTTACAATGACTTGTCTATTCAATCGGGTTATTCAATTTAATCCAGTTTAATCATACAGTTTGTGATCCAATAGTTCGACCAATAAATCAATAACCCAATACTGCTTCGGTCCAATTTTAAAAAAACTGATCATAGGCTATTATGAAACACCCTTTTAAAAAAAGTTGTGCGAAAACCTATAATCCTGACCTTAGTCAAATGACGAATCCAATGAATATGCAATTGAGCAATCACTACATAATAAAGCAAAAGGCCTCCGGAAATTCATAATCATAGTCAAACTATGGAACAACCAACTTTATTAGTAGCACTATTCCGCATCGACGAAATACTTTCATTTGATGGATAACCTTTTATAGTAGACACCACCCTTTTCCTAAGGTCACATAACACAATATAATAATCTATAAAAACTACAATGCAAATCTAGTGCCCCTCTCCTCGTATATAAATAGTGAGGACTGAGGAGAATCATACATTTTCGTTGTCTATTTCTTTCCAATCTTTGAAAATGAAATTTTCATATCTAACATTGTGCATTATGCTTACATTGTTCCTTGCAAAGTCAGAGTTATCAATGGGAGGAGTAACATGTAACGCATTACAGCTGAGTGCATGTGCAAATGCAATCACTACCTCAAACCCTCCATCTGCAACTTGTTGCAGCAAATTGAAGGAACAAAAGCCTTGCCTTTGCCAATATTTGAGAGATCCTAACCTTAAGAAATTTGTTAACTCTCCTAATGCCATTAAGGTTGCTGATACATGTGACTCACCATTCCCAGTTTGCTAGATGTAACATGAGTATCAAATCAATCATGTTACTGTTTTTAAGTCATACCAACTATATAATATGTTTTTTTTTGTTTGTGTTGTATTTTGTTATGTTTCTCTCTTCAAGTAGGAAAGTTCCTCGGATTATGTCTCAGTTTGGTGTGATTATGCGACAATACTGTTGTCGTAGGATTTGATCTTGTTTCACCTATGTTTTATGTTAATGAATGGAATTTGATGTTGTTATGTTACTCATTATTTCATTTGTTTTATTGTCCAAATTATCTCTAGTCACTCACCACTTTTTTTTTGGTGAAACTAATTATAATTAAGATTTAAATGAGTTGTAGTTAGGTTCAGAGTTAAATAAATTTCAACTAGATGTTTTGCAATTTATGCATGTGAAGAGGGTGCAAATAACTAGTGCCACAAAATTGAGAAAAATCCTTGTATTTTTTATTTTTTATGTTTGTTACATTCCTCAAGACCTCTCTGGAGTCCCACTAAAACTTGAATTCAATAGTTAATAGAGTCCAATTAATTACTCCAATACCACTAAATTATTCAATCCATAGTTGAATTTCAATGTCACTTGTGTCATGCCTGGAGCCATACATTGTACTCGTTAAATGGGTAGGTTTATATCAAAATACAAAAATAGTATGTTCGAGAACGACAACGTTGCTTTCTGTATTATTTTTCAATCATAGGTTAAGATAGCAGAAAATTTTAAAACACACTCCTAATAATTATTAAATAAAAATGGAATTTGATTAACTTGGGTGAATTGACTACTCCACAACTATTCTAAACCTTTTCTTTACATTATCTGGTAATTTCACAACAATAGTTATGAACATAAAAAAAAAATGGATGAATTTCAACAAGTTAATAATACATGAAAACAACAGAAAAAAAACATTTAAAATTAAAAATTTAATTGAATAACATTGTCGGTGTAAAAAAAAAATTTACACTGAAAGTGCATATTAATTAAACTCTAAAATTAAATATGACCCATGATCCACACCAATTCCTTTAAAAATAATTAATCAAATGGCCCCCAATTCCGTAACATAAATTTTAGAATTGACAAATCATATAATCCAAGATAATTTGATGGGGCAAGTAGCACAAAATTCAAATATCAAGATATTGAAGAGAAAAATTAATTATAAGAATTCAGCTATACTGCAACACAACAAGATAATGATCAATGCTGATGCAAGAAGGAAGGAAGAAGAAAGGGCCTTAATAAATTGAGACATTGCATCAAGAGACTAAGAAAGAAGAAAATTCAACTAGAAATAAGGCTGTCATGGTAATTTTACTTGAGTTATCAAGCACATTTTTATCACAATAATGCAAGCATTCGATGCACTAATAATGCAAATGTTTCACTTCAAGAGCAACACTTTCAAACTGGAAACTAGAATATATTAACCTCCACCATACCATTACCATCTATTTATCTATATTATATATATTGTTTTACGCATTTTGCTATTACAGCATAAATATCACATACATCTACCAACATGGTTTTTAAAGCACATTGTTCCTCCCTTTACATCCAAAATACCTTATCCAACAAAACAAAACCCAAAATTGTGTAAATTAATAACCCTTGGCATTGAAAGTGGTAAATCTTCAGGGCTTATCAGATTCAGGGCCATGATTGTGTGTGGCCAATCCAATACCTTCATTCTGGTGCTTCTCCCAGAAGCCAGTATCAGCCTTACAGTGTGCCCAATAGTACAAAATGGAAGTAAACATAGAGAACAAGGTCAAGGCAGCTCCAGCAGCAAACACACCCTTGCGAAGAGTGGCGCAAGACAAGTCATGTTTTGTAAAATACCCTTGGTATTTTGTGTGGTACGCATTCCGCGCAGACCCTGCTAACAAGCACGCCTCTGCTCCCAAAAAACCAAGCCTGAATGATTTAACCACAACAATAATAAAAATCATCGTTATTTTTGTGACACTTTAGGTTGAAATCCTGTCTTACACATATCTAGGTCTTACAACTCTGAGTTCAATACAGATTTTGATATCTTTTGAAACAAAAACTTCAAACTTGATACTAGAGATAAAATTAGTAAGTTACTTATACTAGAGAACAAGGTTAATTAGTTATTTGATATTAAAGACAAAGTTAACATCAACTTACTCAGTGGAATGGAGGGGGGAACAGAGTGGACTGGATATCTCATTCCATTGTTTGAATATTTAAGCATGGATTGTAACAAAATGTTATTCCGCCCAAATCAGAAGGAAGAAAAACGAGGGTAAATAATGGAATAGGACAGAATGCATTCCATTATGTTCTGTTTCATTCATTCCATACTCTTTTTAACAAAATCCAAACGATGGAACATAACCGACTAACTTTGTGTCCAGTATCAACTGACTAACAAACTATATCTCTAATATCACGATATTGTGACCCCTGACCGCCAATTTGTTCTTTGTGCGGGGATTGTTTGCATTTGCGAACTGCAGACAATCCAAATCCCCATACAACCACTTTATGACCTATGTGTACATGAAAATGATCCATAGATTTCTATCCAATCCAACACTATATGGACCCAAACCAAATGCCATATTCCAATCCATTTTCAATTGCAAAGTAAACAATCAATTCAAAAAGTGAAATAAACACATCTGGAAAAAAAAGGTGTATATGTATAGTGGCCGAAATCGACACTTGTGATTAAGTTTAATTAATTTATTGTTTAAATTAATACCAGTGTCGGCGTAACTGTGGTGTTTAGAGGTCGAGTGAATTTGTTTACTAAAACTTTTTTTTAACTTGTTGTATTCACTAACTGACAGTAAAAATACAAACAAATAAAAGAGATAGGGTTATTTAAAATTTAAAAAAAAAAAAGTAGAAATAATCGGAACCTTACCATGAGAGAACGAAGAAGAAAACGGCACAAGTAGTAGAACAACCGGAAACAAGACCTTTACCGCAACAAAGACATCTAGTAACAGCATAAAGGATAGCTTGACTGAGGAGCAGGAGCGAGCAGGCGGCGAGACCGTAAACAGTGGAAGCGTCGGTGGTGTAAACACAGAAAGATCGATCGTCGTACTCATCAGGAACCACTTTCGCCTGAACGGAATCAACGAGATTTGAGAAAGAAACCAAAAATAAATAAAGTAGGAATAGGATTAGGGATTAGGGATTAGGGATTACCTGACTACGACGTCGTTCGGCGCCGATAGCGAAAACGAAAGCAAAGAGATGGAGAGAAATGATTGCTACTATGAGAGTTATTGAAACAGCCATGGTTTTGGCCTTCAATTTGTTCTTTCAGACTCACTCACTTCACTGTCTAGTGTGTGTTTGTTCTATGGCTTTCTCTTTTTTGTAACTAAATTATGTTTTTCCTTTTTTGTTTCTATTCACACACTCTTATGTTCTTAGTCCACTTTTTTTCTTTCTATCCGTTTGCTTTTTCTTTTTCTTTTTCTTTTTCTTTCTACTACCAAAAATATTGTACCAATAAGCTGAAAAATAATGGGATATACTTCAAATTAAAATATCTATTCAGATCTTGATTCAATTATTTATTACTATTTTCTTATATTGCGCAACAGATAAAAAAAATTTTCCACAATTGATTTTTTATTAATTAATTTCTTTATTTTTATAGTGTAATAATTAATTCTTTAACATTTTGGTTAAAAATATTAAATAAAAAAATTATCTCCTTCAACTACAATTAATGGCATTCATGATTGAATGTGAAACAAAACATTTAAGAGATGGTCTGTTTGGTAAAACTAAAAATAAAAACTTTTGGTTTTCAACTCTGTTTGGTAATACATTTATTTTTATTAAATAAAAGTTAATTTTATAATAATATAATATAATAAAATAAATAAATCACTAATTTTTAAATAAGAATGTTTTTTATGTTATTTTATATTTTAAATAAGTATGTGCTTGACTTTTGAATTCTATGGTTTGTACTTATATTAGTGATACACTCTTGAATGCATCTTTCTATTTGAAATATTATGACTAAAAAGGGAGAGAGAAACTAACTGACCTGACTGACCTCTGACTGACTAACCACTGACTGAGGAGGAGTTTAATTTTTTAGGGGAGCTTCATGTCTCAGAAGATGTTCTGTCATCTTCCTTTGCTAACAGCTAACTGCTAACTGAGAGTTTTTGTTTTGCTTGCCTTGCTTATATTGTCGCTCTGATAATGTTCTGATAATATACTCAAATAATGTTTTAGCCAAAATTTATCAAAGGGAGAGTTTATAAGTGTTTGTGGCAGCAATTTTGGTAAAAACAATATTGTGATGATGTTTTGCTAAATGTCTTGATATTTGGAGTAAATTATTTTGAATGATGTCAAAGCAGATGTCTTGACATCTGCTTCCTGAGCTGAACGCAACTCACAGCAATTTAAGTTTTATGTTTCCTGTTTTCAAGCGTGTCATAATTCAGGATTTGTGACTCATAGGCTGCGAAAAATATGGAGGAATATTTTTCTACTTGAATTATCCTTAAGGATTATATCTTGGTCTGTTTTCATGGAAATATTCAAAAGATTAGAATATTTGTTTTTTTCAGTCCAAGCCCATTGTTGTGCCTTTATAAGGACTTGCTTTCTTATTCATTTAACTGTAACTTTTGAAGAATAATACTTTCTTTCTGTTTTAGAAGTTGTTCTGGATTGGGCCCGCCCTGGCCCAAAAGCAAGAACGAAGGCCCAATCCAAGCGACTCTTCGAGGAGCGCGCGCCCGAGGATTTCTGCCAGCGCGCCCGACCAGAAACTGCAGCCGTGCCCGCCGTTGCCCGCGAACATGGTGTCCTCGACCACGTGAACTCCAGCTCGAGCCCAGCTCGAGCACCCTCCTCGTAGGGCAGACTCTGACCGTTACCAAATCACCTGAATTCCAGAAAGACCGCGTCTTTTTCCCTCCTCATTTCTCGCAGAGCATCACCAGGAAGGAGACCACGTGCGGGTCCCCACTACACACGTAGAACCTGGCAGTTCCTTTATTGGGCCAATTCTGGTCGGCCCAATGAAAGGATCTTGGCCCTGTGCTGGGGGCTATAAATACCCTTTGTTCCTAGAGGGTCAGGTATTCATCTCTTACCCATACATACGCTTTTTTGCCTGCTCATTTCGTCACTCACTTTAGCATCGGAGTGCCTTGCAGGTACCCCCCCCCCATTTCACTCAACTTCTGCTCGGAGCCAGTCGTGACGGTCCAAGTCTGATCGGGTAAGATCAGTGGCGCCGTCTGTGGGAATCTAGCTTCCCCGTCTTGCAAAACCTCGAAGACCAAAGCTCAATATCACTTCATACCGTCATGGATGACCAAGTTCGGGATGACCAAAACATATGCGTCGTCGACATCAACAACGGCCTCGCAGATGAAAATGGACTCCCCGACAACACCGGTAACCCCGATCATAACACACTCCCCGGGGGCGCCAACCCCTGGCCCTCAGTCCACCGCGATGGAGTTACTGCCTCATCCTCTTCAGTCCTTCCGCTTCTCGAAGAAGACAATGCAGCTCCCACAAGCCATCGAGCTGCCCAATTTCAGGAAGTCCCTGTCCCCATCGGGGAAGATGCCACAACCCACGCACTATTCGCGGCGATCAATCAGACGAATTATCTCATCTTCGCCCAGGGGGAAAGATTGAGGGCACTAGAAGACGATCGAAGGCCCGCGAGAAGACACGGGAGGCCCTAGACTCCACCTCCTCGAGTGATAGAGGTACATCTTCCGTCTCCCCCGCGGAGACACTACAGAGACACCTCCCGAAGCCCGTCACCCCGACCCTCAGGGAGACGACCCCCTTTGGAGAGGCAACCCCTCATTGAAGTTGGGGGACGCGGCCACGCCCCCACACGACAAGAAAGAAAACACTCTGGAGACGGGCACGGAAGAATCAACCAATGAGCACCACGCTCGAGGGATGTCCAGCACGACCAGGACCGTCGGGCTCGACAATATTACAGGTCCCCATCCCTGTCCCCGGAGCAAAGTGACGAGGAAGACCCCCGCGGTCCCCTGTCACAAGCCATCATGGAGGCGCCCATTCCTCCGGGCATGGAGAAGCCTCCACATCTAAAGGAATACGACGGAGTCGCAGACCCAGTCGACCACGTAGACGGGTTCGAGGCTATGCTGCACTACCACAACGTCGGGGGACCCATCAAATTCCGGCTGTTCCCCACGACCCTCAAAAAGGCAGCAATGGATTGGTATAAAGGCCTCGCTCTGGGATCAATCACCTCGTGGCGAAACCTGAAGAACCAATTCATAAGTTCCTTCGCTGCGTCTCGGCGACACCCAAAGACCGGGGCGGCTCTCGAGGCCATCATCCAGAGACAGGATGAAACCTTGAGAGAGTTTATTAATCGCTTCAATCGCGAGGCCATACAGGTCCCCTGCGCGGACCACATGAAAAGGTATTTGCTGGAGAGGGGGCTTCTCCCCGGCACAGAATTCCGAAAGGCAGTAGGCATCGAGCTACCCCGAACATTTGATGCCCTGCTCGAAAAATCCCGGGCATATATGGATTACGAGGAAAGGGAGGCGGCCAACAGAGCCCGGGACCCCAGAACTCGCGGATCCAGCAGCAACCCGCGTCAGGAAGCCGCTCCTCCCTGACGAATCGGGGAGAAAAGAAAAGAAGACAGACCCCGAGAAGTCCGAGAGCAAAGAGGACCCTCGGGGCGTTTTACCGAGTACACTCCGCTCACAGCTTCCCGCGAGCGCATTTTGGCGGAGTGTGCCAGCACAGATTTTAAAGACGGCAGCATCAAACGCCCCCGACCTGCCCCCGCCAAGCCCGGAGCAGACAAGAGCAAGTATTTTCAGTACCATAGGAGCCATGGTCATCTGACTGAAGATTGCGTCCACCTCAAGGACGCCATCGAAACCCTCATCAAGGGAGGGAGGCTCGCCCAGTACCGGCAAAACGATGATCCCCGTCGTGACGCCCGGGAGACAAGAGAACCGGAGGAAGACGCCCGACCATCTGACGAGTCAGTTCCCGTCCAGATCGCCTTCTCCGTCACCAGACCGGAGGACTTCAACGTCCCCGAACACCTGCAGGAGCCGCTCACGATGCACAGCAGGTGGGAACACTTCCCCTCTGCCATGGTCATCAATGGTGGAGGATTCAACGACCTAACTATCAATTCGGCTAAAAGAAAGCTGGATGAACTGGTCGACGCGGCACCTCCGCAAACAGTGACCTTTGAAAGGGTAAAAGGTAGGTCGGAGCCCATCACCTTTTACCTCGAAGAGCTCCACGGAGGAGCCCCCTACGCAGTCATTCCTCTACTAATAAGAGCAAGAATGGCTAACTTTGATGTGCACCGCATCCTCGTCGACGAAGGAAGTTCCGTTGACGTGATGTACAGTCAGTTATTCTGGACTCTGCAGTTAGACGACTCGAACCTCTCGCCATATGTAGGTTCGGACTTACAGGGCTTCAACGGCTCGACCTCCAAGCCTTGGGGGTATGTCGAGCTCATGGTTACCTTCAGCGAGGGCACAGTGACGAGGCAAGTTAAAGTACGCTTCCTCGTCATCAACTGCCCGTCCCTCTACAACTGTATCCTGGGGAGACCAACATTGGCAGAACTGATTGCGGTACCCTCCACCGTTCATTTGAAGATGAAGTTATACACCAAAAGGGCACGAGTATCTACCATCCAGGGGGACCTAGCCGCCGCTCGAAGGTGTTTCAACGCCGCATCTAAAGGACGCAACACTGTCGACACCGGGACAAGGCCCGCCAAGAGACCGGCGATGACGCGACAGGAACCCGACAAACCAGAGCCCGCCAAAGAGGAAGACCAGCGAGCTCCACCAAAGGTCGACTCCATAGCTCTGGATGCTCGTTTCGATCAGGACGAACCTCCCAACGGCGAGCAAATCCCCATCCAACCAATCCCGGACGGGGACTTCGAGCTAGTCCCCCTCGGCGCAGACCCAAGCAAAGGAGTGAAGATTGATATCGACCTCCCCGACTTGGCCAGGAAGCAAATCAAAGCCTGCTTGCGCGAGAATGCTGACCTGTTCGCCTGGAGCCCCGCGGAGATGCCCGGACTCGACCCTGAGGTCTCCTGTCACCGTCTCGCTATAGATCCTTCCACTAAGGCCGTAGTACAACGTAGGCGTAGGCAATCTCCAGAAAACGGAGGCTGCTGAAAAAACTGTAAAAGACCTCCTAGAGGCGAATTTTATTTCTTAAGCCCGGTATTCAACCTGACTGTCAAACGTTGTACTGGTTAAAAATAATAATGGAAAATGACGGATGTGTGTTGACTATACCGATCTCAACCGGGCATGCTCGAAGGATGTTTTCCCTTTACCAAACATAGATATGCTGGTCGACAACTCGGTCGGCTACAAAACATTGTCGTTCATGGATGCTTATTCAGGCTATAACCAAATCCCAATGGCCATGGGCGACAAACATTGCACTGCCTTCATGACCAGCTCGGACAATTATTACTACAACGTAATGCCCTTTGGACTAAAGAACACAGGGGAAACTTACCAACGTATGATGAACAGGGTGTTCCACAAGAAGATCGGGGACATGCTCGAGGTCTACATGGACAACATGATCATCAAATCCCGAGCAGACACTGATCATGCAGCACACCTCAAGGCATTCTTTGCCCAAGTAAGACAGTGTAAGATGAGATTCAACCCCGAAAAATGCACATTCGGAGTCAAGGCAGGGAAATTCCTCGGTTTCTACCTAACAGAACGAGGAATCAAAGCCAATCCCGACAAATGTCGAGCATTCTCCGACCTCCCGACACCGACGTCGAAGAAATCAATACAAGTCATGAACGACATGCTCACGTCATTGTCCTGTTTCGTTGCAAGATCCGCTCAGCACGCCCTCCCCTTCTTCAGACTCCTTCGCAAAGAGGAAGCCTTCGAATGGACCGAGGAATGCGAACGGGTATTGCACCACCTGAAACAAAGTCTATCCCAACCGCCCGTGCTATCTCGACCAGTCGACGGGGAGCCATTATTCCTATACTTGGTCGTCTCGAACGAAGCCATCAGCGCGACTCTCATCCGCGAGACCATCGACGGGCAGAAACCCATTTATTTCACGAGCAAAGCCCTACAAGGACCCAAAAGCAGGTACCAACAGATAGAAAAAGTGGCTCTAGCCCTCGTCAACGCAGTGAGGAGACTCAGACACTATTTTCTGGCCCACACGGTCATCGTGCAAACCGACCAACCGGTGAAACAACTCTTAGGTCGACCTGACATGGCAGGCCGAATGTTGAAATGGTCCTTAGAACTCTCTGAATTTGACATTCAATACGAGAGCAGGAAAGCTCTGAAAGCACAAGCCCTGGACGACTTCGTCGCGGAAATGACCACGCACGACCCGCCCGCAGGGAAAGAACACAAATGGACCATCTTCGTCGATGGCGCCTCCAGCTCGTCCAGAAGCGGCGCGGGGATCCTCCTGGAGAATGAGGAAGGCGTAGTGATCGAACACTCGCTAACCCTCTCCTTCCCAACGTCGAATAACCAAGCATAGTACGAGGCCATGCTCGCAGGACTAAGGCTAGCCGAGGACCTGGGAGCCCGCGAGATACAAATCTTCACAGACTCACAACTCGCTGCCTCCCAAGTCCAAGGGAGTTACCAAGCCAAAAACGACAGCCTCGTCGAATACTTAAACTTAGTCAAAAATCACATGACAAAGTTTGAGCGAGCAGAAATATCACACGTGCCGCGCGAGCAAAACACAAGGGCAGACATATTGTCCAAACTCGCAAGCACGAGAAAGAAGGGCGGAAACAAATCCGTCATACAAGAATCCTTGTCGCGCCCGAGCATCGAAAAGTCCTCGACACCAGTCGAGGTACACGCCATAAGAGACACCTCGTCCTGGATGACCCCGGTGTACAATTTTCTGACAAAGGGCGAACTGCCCTTGGACCAGACAGAAGCAACCATCACGAAGCGATGAGCATGCTCCTACGTAGTGCTCGAGCATAAACTATACCGCAGGGGATTCTCCATTCCCCTCCTGAAGTGCATCGACGAATCCATAGTCCCCGAGGTATTACGGGAGATACACGAAAGGATTAATGCCCAACACATGGACGGTAAGTCCCTGGCGAAGAAAGCCCTTCGAGCGGGGTACTATTGGCCGAAAATGCAGCAGGACGCCAAGGGACACGTTAAGAAGTGTGACAAGTGCCAGAGGCACGCCGACATGCACCTCGCTCCCCCTCGCGAGCTGAGCATATTGTCATCCCCGTGGCCGTTTGCATGGTGGGGGATGGACATCCCCGGGCCCTTCGTGCAAGGAACTTACCAAAACAAATTCCTAATTGTGGTCGTGGACTACTTCACGAAATGGATAGAGGCCGAGGCTCTTGCAAAGATCACCTTACACAACATCCTCCGTTTTTACAAGAGAAACATCCTCGCCAGATTCGGGATCCCAAGAGCACTGGTCACCGACAACGGCACCCAATTCACCGACCATGGATTCCAAGACTTCGTCACCAAACTGGGAACAAAACAACACTTCACCTCGGTCGAGCACCCTCAAACCAACGGGCAAGCCGAGGCCACTAACAGAGTCATCCTCTAAGGACTCAAACGCTGGCTCGGTGAAGCTGAGAGAGGCTGGGTCGAGGAGCTGCACAGTGTCTTGTGGGCGTACCGCACCACGCCCCACTCGACGACGGGCGAGACCCCCTTTCGACTAACATACGGAACCGAGGCTGTCATCCCAGTAGAAATCAGGGAACCCTCCAGGCGGACAGAAACTCCCCTCGACGAAGAAATGAACGACGAGGCACTCAGGGAAGAACTCGACTTAGTCGAGGAAATTCGATGGAGGGAAGCCCTGCGCGAGGCCACCCTAAAACAAAGAGTGGCCCTGCGTCACAATGACAAGGTCATTAAACGCGAGTTCGAGATCGGCAGCCTGGTGTTACGAAGAAACCAGAAAGACTCCCGCGAAGGGAAATTGGCCGCGAACTGGGAAGGGCCTTACCGCGTCCACGGCACCACAGGTACCGGGGCATACTACCTTGAGCAACTAGACGGAGAACCTTTACCACGACCCTGGAACGCTGCTAAACTAAAGCAGTACTATAGTTAAAAAAAACCTTAAACACTAAGGACTCTCGTCGTCGAACACCCACATCCAGTCAACAGAGAGAAATGTCTCGACCACGTAGATAGGACAAGGTACAGGCCCAATCTACGCCCAAACGACATAACGTCGTCCAGCCAAACGAGCACGAACGACAGTGCCCGACATGGACACCTCAATCGAGCCCCACTGTCGAAGTACCCACATGGCAGAACACCCAACTCGCGATGGGCAGTTCACGCCACGGGCAAGCGACCCCGATCTGGGTCATATGCCCGAGCAAGCGGCTTTACTCTTCACGACCGACGCATTTAGAAGTATGTCGGACCACCAAATGGGTCGAAAGAATCTCCACTCGAGGACGTAACTTAGGCAAATTTCGCCACAAAGTAACAGTCGAGCACAAGCATGACTCGAGGACGTAACTTAGGTAAATTTCTCCATAAAATAACAGCCGAGCGCAAGCATGCCCAAGGATATAACTTAGGAAAATTTCGCCAAAAAGAAACAACCGAGCACAGGCGGGACTCGGGGACATAACTTAGGCAAATTTCATCACAAATATAAAAACTTAGACACGAGCAAAAATTAAAGGTCGTAAATAAACATCCATTCAAAGGCTCGTAAGCAAAAACAAATAAAAATAAATCGACCAAGAAGGCTGGCGATGTTCAGAAATTACAGACACGGGCACGCAGGCCCCAGAAAATATGCACGGGCACGCAGGCCCCAAAAACAACTACCAGTAAACAGGCACGCAGGCCCGACCAGAATTCTACGGCTAGACTTCCCCGGGGCTACCAGCATCCACGACGGGAGACTCGGGAGGAGGCACGACCTGGCCGTTGATGATCTGGGACATGAAGCCTACCCCCTCGGTATTCAGGCCTGGATTCAATAAAGTGAGCTGGCTAACCGCGGCCTCAAAACCATCTGCCAAAGCGCCAACACAGTCTGTTTCGAGGAGATGGATGCACACGACCAGATCCGAGCGACTCCGCAAGGGGGCTGTCTCCTCCGACTCATCTTCAGCAGGAAGCATGGCGGCCTTCAGATCATCGACTTCTTTATCCAGACGCTCGTTGTCGGCCTCTAAGCGTTCCCGGTCCATTCGAAAACAGTCCCTCTCCTCGGCAACCTTCCCCGAGTTTTCCTTCTCTGTGGCCAGCAACTCGGCTTGCTCGTGGAACATCTCCTCAGATTGCTCCAGAGTAGCCTTCAACTTACGAGAGCCGGCAGCGAGGGCAGCTTTCTCCAGCTCCAGTTCCCTGACGCGTTCAGAGGAGTCCGACCCCTCCTCAGTGAGGACAACGGCCATCTCGACCATCTTAACCATCCCGACCATACTGGCGGCCAGATGTTTTCTTCGACTTTATTTGTTTAGTCGCCTAATGGTCTCATCCTCCTCAGCACTTACTGTCAAGAGAAACCCCTCGAAGAAGCCCCCCTCTTTAAAGCAGGGGGGCAAGCCAAAGGCCCTCACCGCGACAGACTCGTCACCGACTTCCGACTGTCTCTCTACCCGGTTTCTCTTCCTCGTTATCAGCTCAGTGGGCTATTCAACGTCAGGGGAGTCTGGGGACCCTCCAAAAGTATCACCTGAACTGGTCGGTGGGCCCATCCTCGTCGCCTGTGGAACTCGCACCAACCTTCTATTGACTTTCTTATCCTGAGTCAACTTTAAGAGCCTCTCCCTTCGTCCGGACATATTTCCTGCAAAGAAGAAAACCCGGGTTAGTTACGAGCAAGTAACAAACAAAGAAACTAGAACAAAACTATAAGACAGAAAGCAACCTAGTAGGTCCACGGCCTGCCCGTAGGACTGGCACTCGACAAGCCCCTTGGTATCTATAGGACGGGCCTCGAAGGTCGGGTAACCTTCCTCGTCAAGAATGTCCTTTCCCTCCCTCGTGACCCACCGGGAAGGGAAGAAGTTGTCTACATACTTGCAAAGGGTATCGTAGGCTTACTCATCCTCGGCATTCATCCCTCCCGCAGGCGTATGGTAGTGCCCGGTACCATGCTCGTAGTGGCGCGAGCACCAGTGCAACGGGAACTTGGATACACGCCCCAACACTGGGCGACCCTCGTCGTCCATAAGAGGCTCCCTGTTCTCATCGACCACTGCGGTCTCCTCTTCGTATATAGAATCCAAAGCAATCTGAGCGACCGGCCGCATGACATACCATTTGTCCTTGAAACCCCGAACTGAATCCATGTACATCCTGAACAGCCTCTTCGACTATTTCAGGGAAACCTAACTATGCCTGCCTCCTCGAGACTGGCGTTGCAAGTGAAAAACTCTGAAGAAGAGAGGAATGGTCGCCCCGATCCTTAAAAAGCGATATGTCAGCTCGAACGCCCGAAGAAAGGCGATCGAATTAGGGTGAAGCTGCGAGGGGGCGAAGTCTAGATGGAAGAATACCCCGACCTGGAAATCACTGAATGGGCGCTTAAGGTCGAGGTCCTTGAACACGATTTCATACATGGGAAAACCATACTCATAGAACTCTGAACAGATCTGCGCGTCGAGAGACGGCCTTGTGACAACAAAGTTCTTCTAGAAGCCCGGTTGACTACCGCCGTGTTCAACGATAGTGTAGGTGCTCCGACTATGCCGACTATATGCCGAGGCAATCCCCCGGGTCTCGGTGCCCACCCAATCCAGCAAAGGATCATCAACAGTGTCAACTAAGGTTACATTCTCCTCGGAACTCTGGTCCTCGACCTCATTACGCCACAAGGACTCTGGTTCGTCATCCATTTACCTGCAAAGCATATGAAACCGGTGAAATTCAAGAGCAAATCCATATGCTCGCCATAACTAACGGGAAGAAGGGCACGACAAGCCAAGACACACTCCGAGCGCGTTAAAACATTGAGGACTCGAACAAGATCCTGGTTTCGCCTCCCCGACGCTAAGGTGCCACGACGAGTTGTCCTACATACTTCCTAAATGGGCCAACATCCCGGCCAGTCATGAGTACGCCGACCTAAACTATGAATGTGACGGGAAATATCATGAATCCTAAACCTAGAACTACGGGTTTACCGGGCAGTATCATAGAATTATGCGCCCAAAACCATGAAGGTCCTGGGCAGCATAGCGAGTCACATACTTAAAGCTATGAGTTTACCGGGCACAAACATGAATATACCGGGCACTCACATGAATGTGCCGGGCACAAGCATGAATGTACCGGGCGCTAATCCCAGATGTGGGTTTCTAACATCCAAATAACGGAAAAATTACCTACAATGAAGAAAAATAGGAGGGATAAACGCTTACTTGGAAGTTAAGAAGAAGGTACGACAGCGGTGGAGAAAATCAACAGAGGAAGGTACGGTAATCTTGCGAAGTTGTAGAGAAACAGCGGCGGCAAAGGAAGAGGAAGAAGGAGAAGCGCGAAGAGGAAAAACGAATTATGAGACCCAAGGGTCCTATTTATAGGGATGACGTGGAATACGAAACGTCACCCCGGGGAACCACGAACTTCCCCTCCTCGACGTCTACTCCCCTAGGCAAAGATGGCCCTACTCTCGCTAGGGTGGCGTCATGGTTCCCAAGGGTTGCCTCGTGTACCCAACGAATACAGTCCGCGAGGAATCCCTCGAGCATGCATCGATAAGGATTACGCCACGTACGCAACTCATGAGAAACTTCTCGAGCAGTCACGGGGAAGCAAATATCCTGGGTCGGGCATCAGACCCCGTGGCAAAGGCGAGCTGAGGTCAAGTCATAACTCCTGCTCCAGGAGCCACGACTTAGGGGGCTCCTGTTCTGGACTGGGCCCGCCCTGGCCCAAAAGCAAGAACGAAGGCCCGCCCAGTCGTGACGGTCCAAGTCTGATCGGGTAAGATCATAAGTCTAAGTCTTTTAATTGTCATACACTCTAGTATTGATTTAATACTTGAGTTGTTATTTGAGTTATTAATTGTGGATCATTCATAAGCTTTTAAGCATTGAATGATTGAAGTCTTTAAAACTTATTATTCTTGTAGTTCTTCACTGTAAGTTATTGAAGGGATTTGAGGAGGGCTTCATACCTAGGTGTGTCTTAGGTAGAAGTATAACACGGGTAGTGATTAGATCATAAACTGGTTGTTTACTGAGGGTCTATGAATTGATACTATTTAGTGGACTTGTCCCTGGCTTGGTAGCCCCCAGAATAGGTGTTGTTGTACACTGAACTGGGTTAACAATCCTTTGTATTTTTACTGCTTTTATAATTGTTGCATTTTACATTGTCCTCAGATATTTGTGTCATGACATTTCCTTCGACATCTCATATCTAATACCAGAATTTCAGAATATACAAGAGAAGAAATTAGAGAAGAAGGTGTGTGATAAAACGAAATTGAAAGAGAGAACATTTGCATAAAAATCAGAAGGTGAAAAAGAATGAATATAAGAGAGTAGAGATTAGAGAAGAAGATGCAAGATGTATGTGGCGAAGAATGCGCGATAATGCTAGGTTAGATTTGAGAAGACTGGAACTGAAACCATAAGTGTAAGGATGAGAAAATTATTCATAATCATAAGGCTAAGGTATAATAGGTTTAGGTTTGAGTTGGATGTGAGTTAAGTAAATTTTAGGTTGTAACATAATGTGGTTTGATTCGGTTTAGTTCGATTTGTAAAATACAAACTGCAAACCGAATTAAACAGTACGATTTTGTTAAATGATGACCTAAATACTTCTGAACCAAATGTGATTTTTTAAGATTTTAGTTTGGTTTGATTTTATTTACTGTTTTCTATTGGGTTGATTTGGTTTTGAACACCTCTATGTAAAAGTATATGTGATTGAAACATATACTTTTTTTGGTACAAATTTTTTTATGTGAATTTAGCTCTGGAGGCTCATCAGAATTAGGACAGACCTCAAGATTCAAAAAGCGCTTACAGAAGTACTTACAGATTACCCATCAAAAATATCCTCACATCGACAACGTGAGTTGACCCCACATGTGATCCAACTTCTTATAACCTACTTTGAACATGAAAGAAATATATAAAAAATTTATATTTTTAATATTTTATAAGAAATAATTATTAAAGACAATCATATAGTTAAATTAAATCAACTTTTTAATGCATGTATTTAATACATTGATTTTTTTTCCTACAATTTTTTAGTGTAATCTCTAAATGAATTAAATTCATTTCACTTTTTTAGTAAGTAATTTTTTAGCTTTATTTTTTTGACCAGTACTTTAGCTTTTTTTATTTAGGCAAAATATCCTTTTTGGTCCTTTAAGTTTACCCCAAGGTCCATTTTGGTCCTTTATCTAAAAAAAGTGTCAAACTGGTCCTATAATTCTTTCAAAAGGACCATAGGAGTCCTTTCCGTCCAAAAGGCACAAACAGACGTTTGGTTTGCATGCGTGGCAGGTGACATGGAATGTTATGTACACCATCTTCAAGCTGCTTCCAGAAATCCTCAAATTCTAGGGTTCACACATTGCATCTCAATTTTCCCATTTTGAATTTGAAATTCCCTCAATATGATGAAGGAAGCATCATCAGAGATCCGGTCTTTGTACAATTGCAATAGAGATGGAAGCTTAGATGGAAAGTTGCGATGGAGACCTATATGTGGTTGTGGAGAATCTGCGGTTCTTCGAAGGGCTACCACTGTCACAAACTTTGGGAAGCAATTCTGGGGTTGTCGTCATTACAAGGTAAGCATGAAATTAAAATGGGTTTTCATATATTCTTGTTCTGATAGTTCCTGCAATAGCTGAGATGAATCTGGATGTCACCATTACAGGGTTCATCTGAATCTGGGTGTGGATACTTTCAATGGTTCTTTGATGATGTGGTGGATGAGAAGGATCAGTTTATAAAGAAGCAGAATAATAGGTTGGAGAAGCTGCAAAATGAGCTTGATGGAGCAAAGATGGAGATACATCATCTAAAGGAAAGGAAGGATGGGCTGAAACATAAGATAATGGAGTTACAAATTGAAATGAAGAAGATGATGAATTCTCAGAAAAAATGGAAAATATTCTTCTTTATTATGTTAGTTGTGGTAATTTGGATGATGTTGTAATAGACTGTTGAATTGAGATTATATGTAATAGAGTATCATATGTAACACAGTCTCAATTTGAACATGGTATCATTATGAATTTGAATTTTTGTATCAACTTGAATTTTTGAACTAGTAGCATTTTGATCAATGTAACATACTGTAAAACATACTGTAGCAATTTTTGTATCAATGTAGCATTTTGATCAATGTAACATACTGTAAAACTAGTAGCATTTTTGTATCAATGTAAAACATAATGTAACATACTGTAACTAGTAGCATTTTGATCAATGTAACATACTGTAGCAATTGAAGATAGGTAACAACATATAATTATAAGGTGGTGGATACCACTAAGTTGCATACAAAAGAACCTGATATTACAGGTCCAATCAAAACAGCCTGATATTACAGGTCCAAAAAAAAAACAAAACAGCTTGATATTACATGATCAAAACAACTTAACATAACCAATTCTAATATTACAAGTTAACAAAACAACATAACAACTATAGGTCCAATCCTAATCCAAAACAGACATAAAAGTAAACTAAAGTTTCCACTTTGGTGCTGCTCTTTTAGTTGGTGTTGTCCTTCTTGTTGTTGGACCTACAACAGTTATTGATGCCTTTAACCTCGTTGTTGGACCTGGTGGGACAAATGGTGCATTTGGCCTTCTAACTGACAACTTTTTGGATGATTTAGATTGAGATGGCTGAGAAGCTTGACCAGGAACTGACTTAGATGCTTGAGATGCCACTGGTACAGATGCCACTGGTGCAGATGCCATTGGTACAGATGCCACTGGTACAGATGCCACTGGTACAAATGCTTGAGATGGTTGAGAAGGCACTGGTACTTGTGGTACAGATGGTGCTTGTGGTACAGATGGTTGAGCTGCATGTGGTACTTGTGTAGTAGTTGTCTGACTAGTAGAAGGCACCTTACAAGTAAGCTTGTTGTGACCTACCTGCTTACACCTGCTACACTTTATAATGAATCCCGTTCTTCTCATCTTTTTATCAGTACCATCTAGCTCACCTTGCTCTAAATTTCTCCTTTTCTTTGGCCTTCTAGGCATTTTCCTGAATTTGGGTGGCATAACATCAGGGTACTCAGTTGTAACCCATAGGTTTGAGCCATTAACAGGGAATATGACAGGCTTGTACACTTGCAAATATCTAGATTTCCTGTAATAATCAGGAATGTATTCATCAATCTTATGGTTCCTATTCTTGATTGCTGCAAGTGAATGAACACATGGTAGGCCTGTTAGCTCCCATCTTCTGCATGAACAAATTTTTTCCTTCAAGTTTACAGTGAATTTTTCAGCAGAATTTTCCAGATGCCTCACTTCAAACATATGCTCATCAGACATCCTAACACAGAAAAATGGACATTCCAAATTAAGACATCAAATGGACATTCCAAAGTCAGACATTCTAACACAGAAAAAATGCTTGTTTTAATAATTTTATCTGGGAAGCCACATGTTTGTGAATGAACTTGTTTTCTCAACCTTTTTCATAATGTTTGGCAACACTTCTACATCTGTCAATTTCTGAAACCTCATCCTGTTTGTAGCCCATCTCTCCATCATGTATATCCTAATTTCTTCCACCATGGTTATTAATGGCTTGTCCCTTGACTCCAAAATAACACTATTAAAGGATTTTGACATATTATTGAGAACTGCATCGCATTTGTTATGAGTCTTGAAGTATGATCTACTCCAAAACCTTGGAGGGGTAGACATCATGTGCTTGTATGCTTCTTCATTGATATGTTTCATAACTTTCATCTCTCTTTCCCAAGCTTGGTAGTAAGTTGATTTGGATGCCTTCCATATAATTTCCTTTAGTTTTTTTCCTGGAAATCTCTTCCTAAAGTTGTTGTAGAGATGCTTAACACAGAATCTTTGTTCAACTGTAGGCAGCAGTTCCTCCATTGCAGGCAATAATCCATGGGTCATGATATGTATAGAATTTAATTATTAAACATGAGAATACCAGGATAAACATGAGAATTTAATTATTAAAAATACTAATCAATTGAGAATTAACAATAGAGTCATATCTTTTGTTGATCAGAAATAAAAGTGTATGTGAGACACTCTTCTCTTCCACCTAGATCACCAATAAGCAGCTCCAAGAACCATGTCCAACTTTCCTTGTTTTCACTCTCCACTAATGCATATACTATTGGTAGCATTTGATCATTGGGATCTCTGCCTATGGCTGACAGGATTTGACCTCCACAAAGCCCTTTCAAAAAACATCCATCAAGCCCTATGAAATGTCTACTTAACCTGAAGCTTTCCTTACAAGCTTCCAAGCATATGTAAATCCTTTTGAAGTGTAATTTCTGAACACCGCTACCTTCTTGAGCTGGTTGAACATGTACTTTCACAGTTGACCCTGGGTTAGATCTTAACAACTCATGTGCATAGTCATAAATCCTTGTATAATCCCCTAAGAATGACCCATCAACCATGTCTCTTGCTGCAAACCTAGCCCTTATAGCCTTGGTTTTGTTGACCCCCACATTCCACTTCTTCTGCACCTTTTCCTTAATGTCCTTAAGCTTCATTCTAGGGTTGGTTTTAAGTGCATTCTGCAACCTCTTGCTAAGCCATTTAGTCTTCAACAACTTCACATTATATTCTCTACTACAACTATGGGTGTCTACCACCTTTCTTAGTTGCCAAGTATCCTTAACATCCAACTTAGCCCAATAACCTTCCCATTCACATCCATCCTTACACCTAACCCTAACCCTTATCTTGTCATTTTTGATGTACTTTAAATTTCTGCCAGATTGGACTGCATAAGAGGTAACTGCTTCCTTGATATCTTCTTTTGTACTAAAATATGTACCCACTTCCCATTTGTAATTGGACATATCCTTTAGAAGCTTGAAAATGGGATACTTCTTTCTCTTGGTAGTATTGCTATCTTCACTATCACATTCACTTACAAGATCCTCACTTTCATTATCACTTCCTTTACTATCTTCTTTATTTACTTCAGTTTCACAGAGATCAGTTACATCATCCTTACCTTCTTCCTCTTCCAAGTCAGTATCACACTCATCAGTTTCATCATCAAATACAACCTCCTTTGCACTATCATACGAAAAGCTACTATCATCAGAGCTATCATCATCAAAACTATCATCATCATTTTGTCCAACAGCATTTTCACTTGCCTCCTTCTGTCCAACATCATCTTCACTTGCCTCATTCTGTATAACAACATCTTCACTTGCCTCCTTCTGTTCAACAGCATCTTCAATTGCCTCCTTTTGTATAACAACATCTTCACTTGCCTCCTTCTGTCCAACAACATCCTCACTTACCTCATTTTGTCTAACTGCATCCTCACTTACCTCATTTTGTCTAACTGCATCCTCACTTACCTCATTCTGTCTAACTGCATCCTCACTTACCTCATTTTGTCTAATTGCATCCTCTTCCATTACATTCAGGGGTGTCTCATCTAAAATAACTTCACTCTCATCAACATACTCAGGCTGTGACAATGGATGTTGAATAAAGACTTCAACACTTAAATGAACCCTATATAGATCAGCAATCTCTAAGGCCCCTTTGTCATCAAACAACAGATTCATTCCAGCAGTTGGATCCCTATAGTATATCTTCTATATGGCTGGGTAACCTAGTTCCTTAATAGCAGCCAATAACTCAAAATAACCCCACATATCAGCATCTACTCTCAAATCAGCAATCTCACCTCCTTCGTACACACTCAAGTCCTCACTAACAAATTGACCACTGTGGTGTATCGTAATATTAAGAATTTCCTCCATTACACACAATGCCCTAAATAGAGAGATGAATTTCAGAGAAGGGAGACGAATTTCAAGGAAACCCTAACTATGAAAATAGAATTCTTGCAGAAACTTACCTCTGATGAGAAGTCTGGTTTCACCTTCAAGAAAACATGCAATGGATGAGTGGTAATGCCACATAAGAGTGTCAAACTGACTTGTAAGTGGAATTGCCACATGCAATTTTTCTAAACACACGTGTAATGCCACATAAGCGCTGCCATTAAACATGACTAACGGAGTGGATGGAAAGGACAAACGTGGTCCTTTTGAAAGAATTATAGGACCAGTTTGACACTTTTTTTTAGACAAAGGACCAAAATGGACCTTGGGGTAAACTTAAAGGACTAAAAAGGGTATTTTGCCTTTTATTTATGAGTTTATGCAATGTTCTAGTGCTAAATTCATTTCACATAGAATTGTTTTGGTCAAGATGTATTATGTCTACTTGTAACATTTTTTTTGGGTTTTATTGTAGAATTATAAATTATATTTATATAAAATTTATAGTAAGGTATTATTAGTAATTAATGATAAAAATTTGTAACTGAAAGATAAGTGTTAATGTAAATTTAATGCAAAAATTGAATAGTAAATACGTTAATTAAAATTTATATTTAATTACGATATATTATTATAATTAAATAACATTTTTATTAAAGTCACGATATGTTTTTGTAATTAAATAAAATTTATATTAAAATTAAAGATTTCATAATAATATATATTTGATTGAAATGTATAAATGTAAATAAAATTATATAATGAATGCAGTAGTGATCTTATATAATTAGTAATGATATAGTTTTTTAAATAGAGAATTTAAAATATCTATTAAATCATTTTTAGTTGACATTTATATTAGAGTACAATAGAATGAATTAAAGAAATGAATGAATAAACTCATAAATTTGAATTTTTATTCTAAAAATTAAAACTAAGAGTTAATGAATATCCGCATTATATTTACATATTCGTCCAATAAAAAATTATCATACCATGATGTTATTTATGGTATTTCAGAGGTGTTTTATAAAAATAATTATCAAATATTTTTTTATTTGATACTAATCTCTTTTTTCTAAAATTAATCAAATTGATAAAATCAAATTAATATTTATATATCACTGACTAAAAGAAATCCAATAAAAAAAAAATCTCTAATCAACTCTCATCCATTGTGGTCATTCAGTAAGTGATTGATCCTTCTTTTTCGTATCTATTTTGGTACCAAATATTTTCATGCTAAATAATAACAATTGCGAATGAAAAAACAGAGGAAAAAATCCAGTTAAGATCTATTAGCAATTGCATTGTTCAATCTCAATTAACACACTCTTTCTTTGTAGGTTGTTACTTAAAAACAAATTGCGCCTTAATTTAAAAAATAAAATAAAATCTAAAAGTTCTATCTATGATTGATTTTTCAAATCTTGTGTAATTAATATCATTATTTTTTTTACCTTAATCAAAATCTCCTTTCTGTTTTCAATTTCTCTTTTTCTATATACATAATAAGATTTTCGGATTTCTCTTGATTTGATAATTGATTTCCACAGTTTCCACGTTGTTTTTGTGTATTGAATCTCAAACTCAATTTCCATGGCTACCTCTGATCTCTCATTGCTTTTGCCAAGAGTTCTTATCGTTTCTCGACGTACCATTCGCAAAAACAAATTTGTAGATTTTGTTGGTAATAATACTCTCTTACTCATTTTATTTCTAGTTATTATTCTTACAATTATCAGCCTCTTAGGTAACCTTGTTTAACTCATTACTTTTGTGTGTGATCTTATTAAAAAATATATAACAGATTTATTTCTGCTCAACTAACAGATTATAGTTTCTTCTATTAAGTAGAGGATATCCTATTTATAAACAAACAATTATTGTATTGAATTAAATTTAACTGATAGTACATTGAATTGAACAGGTGAGTATCATCTTGATCTGATTGTAAGATATGGAGCTGTTCCAATCATTGTTCCTAGAGTCAGTGGAATTCACACTCTCTTAGATAGCTTTGAGCCTATCCATGGTGTTCTTCTTTGTGAAGGTGAGGACATTGATCCCTCTCATTATGATGATCCTGAACTATGTGGACTTACACCTCAAGAGCTTGAGGCTATTAGGGAGCTTCACCCAAGTGATGCTGTCATTGATAAAGAGAAAGACTCCATTGAGCTAAGCCTTGCAAAACTCTGCCTTGAAAGAAATATACCTTATTTGGGTATATGCAGAGGCTCTCAAATTCTTAATGTTTCATGTGGAGGCACACTTTACCAAGATATTGAAAGAGAGATAGGGGAGAAAAACCATGAACTTCTAAGAGTGGTTCACATGGACTATCTAAACTATGATGGTCATCGACATTCCATAAATGTTATCGCAGACACCCCTTTGCATGATTGGTTTAAAGATTCTTTTGTCGATCAGAAAACGGAGATCATGGTCAACAGTTACCACCATCAAGGTGTTAAGAGACTGGCACAAAGATTTGTTCCAATGGCATTTGCTCCAGATGGTTTGGTTGAAGGATTTTATGATCCTGATAATTATAGTCCCGAAGATGGTAAGTTTATCATGGGACTTCAGTTTCATCCAGAGAGAATGAGGAACCATGAGAGTGATGAATTTGATTATCCTGGATGCAGTATGGCTTATCAGGTACATACACTTTTTGTTCTTACTCTTTTTCCAATGCATGTGAAATTTCTATAAGAAATAAAATTGAAAATTTTTTGTTAATGTTTGTGAAATAGGAGTTTGCAAAAGCTGTGATAGCTTATGAGAAAAAACTTAGCAGCTCAATACTTGTCCCCAAGTCTCCAAAGCTAAATGAGGAACTGGAACAGAAGAGAAAACAGATTGTGGAAAGCTTTTCAGTTGCTAGAGACATGTATAAGTCCGATTCTCATGTCGATGTGAACCAAAGTTCTGAACTTAAACCAGGAGCAGACTTTCTACAGGTTACTCAAAAGCTCTACTCCTTACATGGATTATGTCGCTAAAGTGTATAAAAACCCGTCATGTTGGTTCATAACGTCTTAATAGCACAGACTGTATTGCTGAATTTTATATACTTTAGAGACTAGTTAGTATAAAATCGGTTTATGTTTATGTGATAACGTTTGGTTTTACAGGCAAGTACAGCACTGAGTTTGCAGCAGGAGAATAGACTAAAGCAGGTTGGTGCAACATATAGAAATGGTTCAAGTTATGCACAAAAGATGAAAATGAATCAGGTGAGGGAGAAGGCTGCTAGGAACATGATGTGGAATATGTCTGTGGAACAGTTAACAGAATTGGTGTCTTTTTATGGATTGATGCATCAGATATGTTCTGAGACAATTGACAGAAAGATGAATGAACTAGTTGTAGAAGAAAGTTGACAGTAAAACAGTAGAATTATAAGTGTGCAGAAAATTTTGATATATTTTTGGTATGTTTTTTCTTCATTTCAATTTGATAGAGACACAATATTATCATTTTGTTTTATTTCCTTTAGTCAGTTAGTGAAATACTGAGGATTTTTTTTCTTTTCTAACTTGAAATAGACTTTCAACATTTGTAAACAGAATAGTTATCCACTAAAATGGAGTTACCTGAGGTATACAGAATATTTTAACATGTCTTAATGTTATATCCTAAGATCAACTTTGTGTGGCATTATAGAATTGTGCATTATTTTCGTAGATGATATTGACTTGGTTGTAGAGGTGAGAAAAATAAATCAACAGCTAAATAATGAAGTCGATGAAATAGTTTTTTTTATCAAAGTCGATGAAATAGTTGGTTTCTTGTATGTCAAGACAATCAATTTGATGCAATGAAATTGAAAAAAAAAAACTTTGATTCTTATTTTTTTTGTGATTCCCCTCTTGTAAAACAAAGATTCTGTTTCTTGACACCCATATTCTATAATAAGAAAATTCTTTACCACTGCGCCATGATAATTCATTTGTTATATTTGCTCATGAATGTTATATATTATATATATTTTTCATAAACACAATATAAAACCAGTTTTGTATCTTCTTTCCTAATTTAAAAATGTTTGTAACACAGAGAACATCAGAAATCAAAATACTCATATGAAAACAATTAAATGATTTTGTATGGTAGTTAACTTGATTTTGATACCTATGAGTTGTGAAGTCATATGATTCTAAGAGTTAATGCTTGAGAGTTTGACAGCCACAATTATAAGCAAATACAGGAAATGAAAACAAAAAAGGTGTATAACACCAGACAAGCCTTAAACTTTTAAGAGCCACCACACCGTGTTGTTTGAGTTGACAATACTTCCAACAATAGCTCTAATACACTAAATCTGCTACCAATAGATTTTAATTACAAAAACTTCAAAGCAACAAAATAAAGAATTTCTAGAAACGTTTTGGGGTTGGTTGTAAGCAACTAAGGGCCTATTTGAAACTGTTTTAAAAAACAGTTTTATAGTTTTTAAAAGTTGAAAAACAAAACACTTGTTTGATACACTTGTTTCTCAAAACTGTTTTTAAAAATACTTATGAAATTGACTGTTTTAAAATCTAAAAACTGGAACTATTAAAATATGTTTTGGTTTTCAATTTTCTGTTTTACTTTTCAATTTTCAATTGTGGTAAGCTATAAATACAGATTTTAAAAACTAAAACAGAAAAGTGATTCAAACAGGCCCTAAATCTGCTAGTGTTTGGTATGAAAAATGTTTTCCAGAAACGTCTTGGGTTTGGTTGTAAGCAGTAAAGAATTTCCTAATTTTAGTGACAATCTAAAGAAAATTCTATCCTACTTAATTACAACAAGAACTAAAATTTGGAAAAACACGATCAACAAAATGAGCCAGTGGAAAGAGAAGTTGACATGGAAGATATATGCAACTCCAACTACTATGCTACTTTGCATTAACCGATAAGCCCGAGAGATTTGTTATGTTTCCAATTTTTGTTCTAATAACAAGTTTTTGTCAAAAATGAATTGCTGATCCCAAAGACAGTTTGACTATAACTTGGAATTCCATACATAAATAACACATTTAATGGAGAAAACTAGAAAGACAAAAACTTCTCCAAACACAAAACTTGGGCCAGCACATTGTCCTTTGGAATGTCCAAATTTCCAATCTTCTATAAGAGTATGGGAATACTGCAAAGCAGTGAAAACACAAACATATTATCAGCAGAATGAAAAATGATATAAAGGGAGGCAATTTGTTTTAGAAGAAAAAAGTAAAATCCAATAATATCACAGGCATTATAGTAATTTAAATTAAATTGCCTTTTACGCATAAAAGAAATGTTTACAAAATCACATTATTTAACAATAGCTGCCAACATTTTCATTCTAAAGAAATTACCTGCCCAAACCATCAACTTCTACTTGCCACCACGCTTAAATTTTCAGGTTGTCTTTCCATATGCTTTAAGCCTCAACACTGGTAACTTTAAATTAGCCATGTTTTCCCTTCTCTTGGCTTTCCTTGATTTTGATTTTGATTCTTCTGTGTTTGCTTTATCATCCTCCACAACATTGTTTGATGCATTAGCTTTTTCGTCCTCAACAGCATTGATTGATGAAGTTATCTTGCCAGAATCAATCTTTGACTTCTTACTTTTCTTCTTACCAATACTTGCTGCACGAAGGATCTCCTTAGTCCTCATCTTCAGCATGTATTTCTTTTGTTTGCTAAGCTTCCATTCCTCCTCTTGGTAAGGAGCAAGTTTTTTCAAGGAAATATATTGATTCAATTCCTTGTCATCCATCAGTAGTATCTCAGGGGAACCAATGCCAAATTTGTTGGGCTTTGTTTTGGCATACTTGAATCTTGTTTTCAGGTCCCCAATTGTGTCCTCGTAATCTAGTTTATAGTACTCATCCATCATTGCCTGTCTAGCTTTCTCCAAAAGTGCTGTTTTACGCTTCCTCTTCCGCCTACTACCTTCGTCAGGAATTTCATCTTTTTCATTTTCACCTTCAACGACATCATCATCATCACTAATAATCTCGGGCTTTTCTTTCAAAGCTTTTTCTCTTGCAGCCAAAAACCCGCCATCAGATCCAGATTCATCCCAGCCTTTAGGAAGCCCAAGTAATTCATCCTCTTTTTCAAAATCCGGCTTCTCCGTGTCTTCTTCGTCCTCACTACAAAATTCAGGGTCAGCATCCTCAGCATTATAATACTTATCATCAAATGCTTTCTTCATCATTCTATCATACTCCTCTGGGTCAAACTCCTCTTCTAATTCTGCAGCAGACAAAGGGATAACATCATCATCATCGATCCCTGCAGTTTTCATAATCTTTTTAACCTTCTCCCGTATCTCCTGCTTCTTGACATTCTTTAAATGCTTCAACTCCTCCTCCCTTTCCTTTTGTGCTATTGCCATTCTCTCCTCTTTGCTCTTTCTCTGCTCTTTCCTTGTATTTGTCTTTTTCCTCACTGACCCCTCCACCTTACGAGCATGACCCAACACTCTATCTCCCGGATTTTCCTGAAATCTATGCTCATACTCTTCCTGCCTCTCAATTTCCATCTCATCCTCTGAAATTTCTTGAAAATCTTCCTCTCCGACATTCGGATTCCCCACATTCTTGCCTATCCACATTTTGTTCTTGAAATAGTCTCTTAGAAATTTAGAATTTTCATTTGCTTCTGCATCTCTACCGAAATATTCATCCAGTTTCTCAACAAGTTCCTCGTCTTCACTCTCTACTTGGTCTTCACCTCCCTTCTCTTTCACTTTGAGAAATTCCACATCCCCGTCTTCTAAACCATCCTTTTCTACTGCTTCAAGAAAAGCCCTTTTCAACGCCTCTTGCTCATCAACATAACTCTTCTTCCCATCCCTATTCACAAAACCGGTCTCTTCCTGACTCAAAGACATCGCCTTTTTACCCTTACTACTCTTTGGTACACCTTTCTCTTCTTCTTCATCGCCAAAATCCGCCCCCTCCTCAATCAAATGCTTTGCCACCACATCCTTCAAATACATTTTCTTTTTCTCCTTATCTTTCGATTCACTCATCCCATCCTTTCTTTCATCTCCACTACTATGATCAGATTCAAAAAGCTTCACATCTTTTTCCTTAAGAACAGGATCCTTCTTCTTCACCTTAATCAAGGCCTCAAAGAATTTCTTATCACTCCTAGAATCAAAACTTTTCTCAATATCATCATCAGACGATCCAGACTCCGATTCATCATCTTCCGAATCAATAACACCCTTCTTTTTTAATTCCTCAAAACGATGAAGATCCTCCCGCCTCTTGTTATGCTCAAACCTGCGAGCATAATCCTGATTTATCTCAATTTTCGAGATATCGTCATTTTCCGAATCACTGCCACCAAAAAGGTCCATGGAAATTTCTTACACTGTGACAACACAAACTGCTACAACTATATCTGAAATGCAAATTCCCAGAAGATGAGATATGCATACAATTGAAAATAAATATTTCACTAGCAATTATTAGGTTGATAAATGAAATTCAATTAATCTGTTTATTATACATGGTGTTGGTGAAACCAATACAAACCCTAAAAAACGAAAATTTAGCTACTATAAAGTGAGATTTGGAGTTATTAACTATTGATTGATCAGAAAAAGTAAAGGTTGTGATTTATGTTAAGAATCATGAGAGTGAGAAAAAAGGGTAAACCTGGATTTCTCGTTGTTTCTGGCAGGCGAAGAGCAACTACGTTAGCGTTTCCGGGTAACTTTTGCTTTTTCCGGCGAGTGGAGTTCAGGAGCCGCGGATTTGTTGATTTAGGGTTTTGATTTTTGAAAGGGTTCGGAAATGTGTTTACTTTTGTCTTTTCAGAATGATGGGCCTACTAAAAAGGATTTGGATTGGGCTTGACATTAGATTGTATCAATAAGGGAAATACCTTCTCTCGGGTCTTGTTCAGAATTTCTAAAATGTCTTTTATCTTCGAAGATATATCTCTGAATGCATCATTTTTTTTCATTTTATCTAAAAGGTTAATTCATAGATGTATCTGAGAAAGGATTTTAGGATATGTTTGCAAATACATCTCTATATTATTATCATTTTTTAATTTTAAAAAAAATCGGAGATATATCTCCGAACAAAGCAAATTTATAAAGAATTTTGCATCATTTGAGCTCTGTGAGCACCATAGTTTCAGTCAACTTTTGAAGAAATATAAGAACCTCTACTTTTATCTTGGCAATTCCAACGCACTTTAACTACTACATTCAACATTTTGCTTCCTCATCAATACATTTTTGAGTAAGTTTCTCATTTAACTTATTTTGAGTTTTAATTAATGTATTAGGTCAAATAGATCACTTTTAATGCTTTGGATAGTATTAGCATTTGAAATAGATAATGTGTAAGAGGCGTTTCTATCGTTTAGATGATATATATGAATTTTGAATGGTTAGGGCAAGTGCAAAGATGTTTTTGCCATTGAAATAAAAAATGAAGCTTTTTTTGGAGATGTATCTCCGAATTGAGTTGTTTTTTATGTTTGGAGATATATCTCTGAATTCTTTCCTTCCTGGTGCACTAATGTGTTTTTTGATGTTTTTTCAAGGATAATGGTTGCAAAGAACGATAGGATGAGACTCGGAGCAAAAATTCCCTTTTACACTGACACGACGACCTCCCTGAAGGCATGACGCACGTCATGATGTGGCAAGGTCAAAGGCGTCAACATAAAAGAAAAAATTAAAATAATCTGAGCGTCAGTTGAATGACGGGTAAGGCGTCACCAGATGACGCCTGTCATGAGTCTAAAATCGAATTTTTTTGCCCAGTTCAGTTTGAGGCCTTCTTCCACTCTCCGTCTATTTCTCCATTATCTTTCACACATTTTGAGTCACTTTGTACGAGATATAACTTTATAAATAGGTATTTTAGAATTCAGTTTTATCATCAAAGTTTGTAGAATTTACTTTGCAGGGAGAAATTCAGTTTTGTAAAAGTGCATATTTGTTCACACCGAGTAAAAAGTACACGTTAGAATTAAGTTTTGTAGGTCATCTGTTTGTACTTGGATCTTAAAAATTGTAATCCAGCCGACGTTTGATTTTGAGCAATTTATTCAAAGATTATTTAGTACCAATTGTAGAGCTTTATTCTTATGTATTATGTGATCTCTATTATTTATATATTTCTAATATATATTGTTTTTGTTACTTTTACATTACTTGCATGTGTCAATGTTGTATGCTTAGAACTTTATAATTAAGTTTTATTTATTATTTGTGTTTTGTTTGTAACATGTTCGGCTAAATTCTCATAGTCTGGAATGTGAGGACCATCGTACCGACAATATATGCATTTAAGTCGTAGAAATTATGATTAAGTTGGGATTATTGCAGGGACTGGTTTTTAATCTATTTTTAATTAAAATGTTTATTGCGAAAGTATAACTTAGAGATATTGGTTCCGATTTGAAAGAACAAAACCTATATCCGACTTGGATAAAAATCAGATTTTAATTATAAGCACTGCGAAAGCATTTTTTTAATTAATTTATAAAAATAACTATTTTCAAAAATATTAAGAACATAAAGGGACACGCGAAAGCGGGTGTTTATGCAATTAAAATATGGTATTAGACGATGTGAAAGCCGGTAATACCTTTAAACTTATTTTTCACTTTAAAATAACTTTTTCAAATAATCATAAGTAATTAATTTTCAAAAATAAAGGTTTACACTTTAACAACGTTGAACACGCGAAAACGGCAACATAGATTTTAGGATAAAACTCAGTTTCGATTATGCAAAAGCAAATGGTTCCTTTAAATTAATTATTTTATTATGAGAAAATATTATTCCGATTTAGTTATAGAAAAATACGACTTTGTGAGTATTATTGGTCGATATGAGTCGCATTTTGGTCTCCGTCTTTATATTAATTTCTTAAACTAGCTTATTTTAGTTATTTTGCATCCATAACTATTTCTCATAGCCTTAGATTTATATAGTAACGACATATAAGAATACACTTGATAATTGGTTTATGTGGTTCAATATTCTTTTATATTACTACGATATTTTGGTACACTTGCGAAGTTATCAAGTTTTTTGGCGTCGTTGTCGGAGATCAAATTAGTCAATATTGTGACTCTGTTGTTGTGTAGTATAAACTAAGACACTTTTTGTTATTTTTCCCCCTTTCATCGGTTGTATGCCAAATACTCACGCTTCTGAGCATGAGCTAGAACAACCTATTGACGAAGTTGAGCATTTCTTTCATTTGAAACGCCAAATCGAACAACTTTGTGCCCAATCCACTCATATGGATGTGAACAATAATCGTCCTCTTAAGGACTACACCGTTCCATCCCAAGATGAGTCGCACTCGATCATTGCCCCTCTTGCCATTCAGGCAAACAATTTTGAGTTGAAACCTTCTCTATAGCAAATCGGGGAGCATAACTAATTCTCTAGTAACCCAACAGAGGACCCCAAATTACATCTTTATATGTTTGTGTAGTACGCAAACACGTTGAAAAGTAGTGGTGTCGATACAGAGGCCATTAGATTATGTCTCTTCCCATTTTCCATTGAGGGACAAAGCCAAAGCCTGACTGCAGTCACTGCCATCAAATTCCATCACTACATGGAATGAACTAAAGAAGTAATTCTTAGCATGCTACTTTCTACCGAGCAAAACAACTATGCTAAGGATCCAAATAAATTGTTTTAGACAGAAAGATGGTGAATCACTTTTTGAAGCTTGGGAGAGATATAAAGATATGATGAGGCTCTCCCCTCATCATGGTTTAGAGAAGCGGTTGATTATCCACACCTTTTACAATGGTCTTATGTACAATATAAGACTGACCATAGACACCGCAGTTGAAGACGCACTAATGGACAAACCCTTTCAGGAAGCCTATCAACTTATAAAAAATATGGCCCAAAATCACTATTAGTGGGGAAGTGAGCATGCTTCTGTAGAAAAGTCCCAACCAAAGGGGGGCATGTGCGAAGTAAATGGCATCGACCACATCAATGCTAAAGTAGACGTCCTTACTTAAAATATTGTCATTGATACCGAATTACTAATTAGACAATAATACCCTCAAAGAAGTACCCGAGAGAATAATCGCTCAAATTTCAAAAGAGTCACCACCGAAGTTTATTTTTAAAAGGGAAAACATTTATAAAACCCTAAAAGAATAAAATTATGGTCATCACAATCAAATTCAGGTTTGAAAGTCAATTATGTGTGGAGAAGGTATTAGCACCCCACGGCATCCGTTGTATCCAACGGGAACTATTTAATCAACTTTGTGAATATGAATGTTAGACTAAGGTATCTTTAATTTCTTCTAACAATTACGACATATTTACAACTAAAAAAAAGACATAAATGGGGAAAATAAGTTTTTAATTAGGGTGATTAACGATATGTTAGATCTCACTATCCTCAACTGCGATGGGGAACTCAAATATACGTAGTTCTGGGTAGAAAAAGTTTGTTTGTTGGTTGATTTTAATTGTAAAAATGAGTTTAGGCGCGCTTGGGCGGTAAAAAGACTCATTAATTGAAAAAGGTTCACGCTGGGGCGATAAATAATGTTTGAAATAAAAGACTCGCGTTGGGGAGATAAAGAACTGAACTTAATTGGTTGTAGTTGCTTTTAGGTTGAAGATGAGTATCTAGAAGGCAAGCAAATTTTTTTCAACCATGGTAACTCTTTGTATATTTCGGTAATGGCAATGAACTCATCCTCTGTAGTAGACAATGCTACACAATTTTGTAATATGGACTACCAAGCTATAAACCCCCTACAAATTTAATCACGTAGCTCAAAGTAAACTTTATGGAATCAATGTCTCCAGCTATATCATAGTCCGAGTACTCTACTAAAGTAGGTTTATCTCCTCTGAAACAAAGCCTCGTACAAGTAGTACCGCAAAGATACCTTAAAACCTATTTTACAATATTCCAATTCTCTCTACCTAGATTTGACAAAAATCTATTGATTGTACCAACATCATGTGCTATATCTGGTCTTGTACACATCATTGCATACATAAAACTACCAACAACAGACATATAAGGAACACATTTCATATCAAGCGCTTCATCTTCACTTGAACGAATTTGATTAAAAATCAACTTAAAATAAGTAGCAAGAGGAGTGCTTACCACCTTAGAGCTTTCCATTTTGAATCTTTGCAGCACTCTTTCAATATAATTTTCTTGTGACGTCCAAAGTTTATTCTCCTTTGTGTCACATATGATTCTAATGCCATGAATTTGTTTAGTTGCTCCCATGTCTTTCATGGCAAACGACTCTTCCAACAGCTTCTTTTACCTTCCAATGTTAGAAATATTTTTCCCTATAATGAGCATATCATCAATATATAACAACATGATAATGAAGTAATCGTTAGAAAATTTTCTAACAAAGATGCAATGATCTGAATTAGTCTTATCATATCCTTGATCACACATAACAAAATCAAACTTCTTGTACCACTACCTTGGAGCTTGCTTCAGCCTATATACACTCTTTCTCAATCCACACACGTGATCTTCTTTGCCTTTAACTTGAAAACCATCGGGTTATTTCATATAGATCTCTTCCTCCAAATTACGGTGAATGAAAGTTGTTTTGACATCCATTTGCTCAACCTATAAATCAAGATTAGCATCTAAGCTCAACACGGTTATGATTGATGACATCTTTACAATAGGTGAGAAAATCTCATTAAAATCAACACCATTTCTTTAACGGAAACCTTTTAGCACTAATCTGGCTTTATACCTTGGAGACTTAGTGTTACTCTTATGTTTAATTCTATAAATACACTTGTTTTCCAAATCCTTTTTTCCTTTAAGCAAATTCACTAAATCATAAGTGTGTGCAGTGATTTCATCTTATCATGCATTATACCCAACTACTTTTGATTTTCATCACTTTCCATGTCCTCTTGAAAACACCCAGGTTCACCCTCATCAGTTAAGGTCACATACTCATCAGAATTATACCTAGTTAAAGGTTGTCTCTGCTTGTTAGACCTCATAAGTTAAACTTTATATGATTCTAGAGCTTCACCAATATTCTATTCCTGTGACATATCATTCCCCCATTCATCATCATTAGTTGGAATATTTACGTCATCTCCAAGTTGTTGAACATCAACAAAATCATATGCCTCACCATTCTGATCATCACCACCATAGCATCTAGATTATGTTTAGGTAACCTAACTTGACCAATATTAGACAAACTGATATATTTCTTGGGTGTAGTTTTCTCTACCTTATCAATGTCTTCAATAGTTTGGTCTTCCATGAATACTACATTGCGACTTCAGATAATCTTTTCCCTATAGGATCATACAACCTGTAACCAAACTCATCTTGACCATATATGATGAATATACATTATTTTGAGTTTACATCCAACTTGGATCTTTCATCCTTTATAATATGCACAAAATCATTACAACCAAAGACTCTCAAATGATCATACTTGACATTCTTTCCAAACCAATTTTTTCTAGAACTTCACTATTTAAGGAAACCGTATGAGTAAGATTAAGAACACTCACCACCGTGTAGAGTACCTTGCTCCAACAATAATTAGGCAACTTAGCTGCAGAGAGCATACATCTTACTCTCTCTATTAGTGTTACATTCACCCTCTCTGCCAAACCATTCAATTGAGGAGTTTTAGGAGGAATGTTTTCATGTGCAATACCATGTTGCTTATATTAGGCAGTAAATGGTCCACAACACTCACCACCATTATCAAAACATACGCATTTTAGCTTCCATGTCCCTGGCAACCAAATATTTTATCCAATACAGTTTAGAAAGCTTTTCCGAGTTTCCACTTTCTAGAACCAAAGTGATTGTCATAACCACAATCATCAAGCATATGCACGGAGATCAAATTAAAGCAAACATCTGGAGCATGTTTTATACCTCTAAGCAACAATTGCATTCCCCTGTTGGTTTGCAAGTAAACATCACTAACACCAATTACCTTAGATACACTATAATTACCCAACTTCAACACTCCAAAGTCACTAGAAGTATAAGATGTGAAGAAATCCTTCATTGGTGTAACATGTAATGTAGCACCACTGTCAACTATCCATATGCTCTCGTCTGATACAATATTGACATAATCATGATCACTGAGAATAACAAATCACCATTTGTAGCAGTAGTAATACGATCGTCATCGTTAGGCGTGTTCACGGGCGATTTGGTTTGGTTTTGAGAGAATCTGATATCCATACCGATTAAAATTATATGGACTAGTTTGGATTGAATTTGAAATTTTTTGCGACAAAGCCCAAACCGAACCGAATTGAGAAACAACAGGTTAGTTTGGGTTGGTTTGACCGGGTAGATAAAAAATGCAAAAATATTTGAAAAAATAACTTCTTTACGAAAATTATTTTCTCATAATAATATAAAAAATATAGTATTAATAGTATTTAATCGTAAATATTAAACTAGAAAATTTTCCCTAATAGATTCTAAAATATCTAACAAGAAAAATATATAACATCAAAGCTTTTGAATCTATAATTAGTCACTTGAGTTAGTATGATAATGAATGTGTTTCATAGCTCTACGCTCAGTTATCAAAATACACTTACAATTTTCTAATAACAAATTAAAATAAAATAACTTGTCCACATACGACATTTCAATTTTTCTTATTGAACTTGAATGATTGGTAGTAATTTTCATGATAGTTAATTATGATTGGTTCGGGTTGGGTTTGCGGGTAGAAAATTGAAAAATCTGATGCCCAAACCAATTGTCATTGGATTTTATTGGTTTGATTCGGTTCTTGTCCGAACTGAAAAAATATTCAACCCAAACATTATGGTTTGGTTCGGATTTACCCGAACCAATGAACACCCCTAATCATCGTGATCTTCATGATCTATTTGTTTAGACTTACCTTTCTTGCCTTTTGTTATCCCTTTTTCCACTGACAAAAATACTTCTGTATGTGTCCTGTTTTGTGACAATAATGACACTCCAGATTCTTGTACCATGGCTTGGACTTGCTTATACTATTCTCTCTACCATCCTTCGATTCCTTTTTCCGACTTCTACCTTATTATCAGTTACAAGTACCTTGAATATAGATGAAGAACTATGTGCCTTCCTTCTCATTTCTCCATTAAGAATACCACCCTTGGTTGTTTCCAATGAAACAACACCTCTGGGAGCAAAAATTGTGATAAAAACTCGAAATGTCTCCCAAGACTCTGGTAAAGATAGCATTAGAAGTAGTTCCAAAAGTCCATCATCAAATTTGATACTCATTCATGACATCTGATCAAAGAGTCCTTAAAGTTCACTCAAGTGATCTAAAATAGAAGTCCCCTCCTTATACTTCAAACTTATGAAGCTATTCAACAAGAACAATTTATTATTCCCTGATTTAAAGGTACACAAGGACTCTATCTTCTCCCATGATTTTTTTGCATGTGTCTCATTAGCAATATCGTTATAAACATTATCTTCTACATATTGTTGAATAAAACCATATACATGTTGATATTCAAACTCCTATTCTTCATCAGACACATAATTCGGTTTTGCAGAATTAAAAACCAGTAAATGCAATTTCTTCATAAATAGTAAGTATTTCATCTTGCTCTTCCACAAATGGTAATTGGAACCATTCAACAAAACCATATTCATATTTGTATCTGACTCCATTATTGAAACAAGTAAAATAACCCTTAACCAAGAGCTCTGGTACCACTCTGATGCGAAATTAAGAACAATAACAGACTAATATGCAACAAATATAAAATTCTTCAAACTTGTAAAAATCTTTTAGGATCAACAACAAATATATGACAACAAATCGAACAAATAAAGGCACAAATAAACACTGATATTTTTACGTGAAAACCCCTCAATATGAGAGTAAAAACCATGAGTCGTACAAACCAAAGAAATAACTCCACTATAATCAATTAAAGGTACAAGAGAGTCTTAAATTTACTCAAAAACTAGTGCTAACAATCACAAATCACAAAGCAAACTAGCTTACAAATAAGAATAAAAAAGCTGAAAAATTACCCAAATATGCAGCTTCAGTGCGAAGCAGATAGCTCTCAGCTTAGACCTTGTTTTGAAGATCTCAAAGGTCAAAATTTAGATACAGGTGTTACGAACTTGCCCTCAAAATTTGAGCTTGATCCGACATTTAATGAATCTGGGATCGTTGATTTAGTGAGACTGATTGCAGAAAAACGCGAATAGGTTTCTCTCATCTTTTTCTATTTTGAATCCTTATTTGTCTCTATCTCTCTTAACCTTAAATTGATTCTCTCCACTTAAATAAGTAAGGCAAATATGTTATTCATATTTGAGTCTTTCTCTATATAAGAAGGAAGCCCAATCCTAACACATACTCTTAGTAATTTGAATGAGGAATTAAAGTGAGTTATTCAGACTAGTAAAGGTAAGAGCTGTAAGGCCAAAATCCTAAAAGCTGCATTTACATAGACAATATATGAGTGTCGAAGGTATAAAAATGAGAAGATATATGAAAATAAGAGTAAGTAAAAAAATTATATTCGTAATTGTTTATAGATCGTGGACTAAACATAAATTACGTGAGCATGCTACTTGTTGGTTGATATAGTAGTTTGAATTTGAGTTTTTTTTTAATTGTTTTAGTCGTTGTGGGTTGGTTCTTTAGATCACCTTATATTTATTTTTGATTATATCAAATTGATTTTTCCAAAAAAAAAATCAAAATTAGTTATTTAATTTATAAAAAAATAAACTTAAAAAAACTTTTTATATTTTAAATAAAATTGATTTAAAAAAATATATTATTCTAGAACTTAAAACAAAAGGGGCATAAATCTTAATGTTGGTATCATAGGTAACAATATCACATTATTAGACCTTTATGGATATTTTCAAAAATAAATAAAGTTTTTTCTCTTTGTTTAAAAAAATCACATTATTGTCAAGAAAATCAATAATCAATAATAATTACATAAAATCAACAAAACCAATAATTAATAATAATCACATAAAATCAAGAAAATTAATAATCAATTACAATCACATAAAATCAAGAAAATCAATAATAATTATATAAAATCAAGAAAATTAATAATCAAGAATTTTTTTTAAATAACTAAAATTTTCAATTTTAATATCTAACTAACCAACTTTTCTCTATAATTTCTAATTTAATTATGTTTCAATAAAAAAAATAAATTAAAGAAGAGACGTTACTTGAATTTGCGTCTTTTATATATATATATATATATATATATATATATATATATATATATATATATATATATATATATATATATATATATATATATATATATATATATTCAGTTACTTGCAGATTTACATGTGAATTTAGTGTTACCTGCAAATTTTCTTGCGAATATTTCTGCGAATTTACTTACAAGTGTACAGGTAAATATGCAAATAAATCCGCAGATATATTCAAATTCGCATGTAAATCAACAAATAATTAGAAAGAAAAAAAAACAAGAGACACCAATTCAAATAGATAGAGATTCTCTTTATTCATTTTTTTTGTTTGAAAGATACTTAGATTGAAAATTATGAAAACAAATTAGTTAATTGGATATTAAAATTGAAAATTTTGATTATTTAAATTTTTTTTCAATAATCAATAATAATTATAGAAACAAAAGGTTAGTGTTATTTTCGACAACAATTTTTTTTTTGACTAAAGTTATTTTCGACAACTTATGTAACTGAAAATAGAAATATCGCGAGAAATTGAAAAAAGGATATTAGTGTCTCGCGCGTGAGTTGTTTATCACTCATTCATTCTGAGACACTCTCTAACCTTGGATTTTGTCTCTCCGAGGTCTCTCTCTCTCTCAACACCTTCCATTGTTGTCTCTTATTTTCTTTCCACCTTTCTCTTCTCCTTCATCTCTTTCTTCTTTTCACTAACCTTTCTTTGCTCCAACGGCCACATTCACAAAAATGTTCCCTTTCATCTTCCTCCATCTTCTTCTCTTCTTCACCACTTTCACACCTCAAGTAACCTCTCTAAACCCTGAAGGCTATGTCCTCTTAACACTCAAACAATCCATCACAGACCCACAAGGCTCCATGAACAACTGGAACTCTTCTGACCAAAACCCATGTTCATGGAACGGAATCACATGCAAAGACCAAACCGTTGTTTCCATCAGTATCCCGAAAAGGAAACTTCACGGTTCTCTCCCTCCTTCTCTAGGATCTCTCTCAAATCTTCGCCATCTCAACTTCAGAAACAATCAACTCTTTGGTACTTTACCTCAAGACCTTTTTCAAGCCACAGGTCTTCAAAGTTTAGTGCTTTATGGAAATTCCTTATCTGGGCCTGTCCCAAATGAGATTCAGAATCTTAAGTACCTTCAAACTCTTGATTTGTCTCAAAATATCTTTTATGGGTCATTACCTGATTCAGTTCTTGAATGTAAGAGACTTAAAGCTCTTGTTTTGAGTAGAAACAATTTTACTGGCATTTTGCCTGATGGATTTGGTGCTGGTTTGTCTTCTCTTGAGAAGCTCGATCTTTCTTTCAATGATTTTCATGGTTTGATTCCTGGTGACATTGGAAAATTGTCAAGTTTGCAAGGGAATCTTGATTTGTCTCATAATCATTTTAGTGGTTCAATTCCAGCTAGTCTTGGAAATTTGCCTGAGAAGGTTTATATTGATCTTACATACAATAATTTGAGTGGCTCAATACCACAAAATGGTGCTTTGATGAATAGAGGACCTACTGCTTTTATTGGAAACCCTGGCTTATGTGGCCCACCTTTGAGGAATCCATGTGGCTCCGATGTTCCTGTTCCTGCTCCAGCTACTAGTTCACCTTCCTCAAATCCAAACTTTCCTGGTTCTGTGAAAAACAAAGGGCTGAGTAAAGGTGCTGTGGTTGGGATTGTTGTTGGTGATTTGATAGGAATTTGTCTTTTAGGTTTGTTGTTTTCGTTCTTTTACTCGAGGGTTTGCGGTTTTAATCAGGATCAGGATGATGAGAATGATGTTAACAACAAGGGAATGAAAAGAGGGAAAGAGTGTTTTTGTTTCAGAAAAGATGGATCTGAGGTACTATCTGATAATGTTGAGCAATATGATCTTGTTCCGTTAGATTCACAAGTTGCTTTTGATTTGGATGAGCTTCTTAAGGCTTCGGCTTTCGTTCTTGGTAAGAGTGGAATAGGGATTATGTACAAAGTTGTGCTTGAAGAAGGGCTTGCTTTGGCTGTGAGAAGATTGGGGGAAGGTGGTTCTCAAAGGTTTAAAGAGTTTCAAACGGAAGTTGAAGCTATAGGGAAGTTGAGACATCCAAATGTTGCTACTCTTCGAGCCTATTACTGGTCTGTTGATGAGAAGCTTCTCATATATGATTATGTACCAAATGGAAGCCTTGCTACCGCAATTCATGGTAAGTGTCGCACATTTTAGGCCTATTTCGATTGATTTATTTGAGTTTATTTACTGAGTTAAACACTTCTGAGACCATCGGAGTGATTTTATGGCATATCCATAAGTTGCTTTTAGCTTATTCCCATAAATTGTTTATCTGATTGCGGAAACCTGATAGGTGGTGGCAACATATCTTAAACCAGACTCTGGCACCATGTTTTTAGCTTATTCCCATGAATTTGTAAGGAATGAGTTAGGTCAAACTCTAATACGTAGCACTTTCATTTGATTTGTTGATTATTTGGTTCTGCTTTTTTATTATATTTTCAGGGAAGGTTGGACTTGCCACATTTGTGCCGCTAACTTGGTCGGATCGGTTGAAAATCATGAAAGGAACAGCAAGAGGTGTGGTCTACCTGCATGAATTCAGCCCCAAAAAGTATGTCCATGGAGATCTAAAGCCAAGTAACATACTTCTCGGACATGACATGACACCCTACATTTCTGATTTCGGACTAGGTCGCCTCGCAAACATCGCAGGCACTTCCCCGACCCTTCAATCAAACCGAGTGGCTGCAGAAAAACTGCAAGATAGACAGAAGAGTCTGTCCCATGAAACCGCAACAAGTATTTTAGGAAATGGCTATCAAGCTCCAGAAGCATTAAAAGTAGTGAAACCGTCGCAGAAATGGGATGTTTATTCATACGGCGTGATCTTGTTGGAAATGATCACAGGAAGATTACCTATTGTTCAAGTAGGTAACACAGAAATGAACCTCGTTCAATGGATTCAGTTCTGCATCGAAGAGAAGAAGCCACTCTCGGATGTGTTAGATCCATATTTGGCCGAAGACTCGGACAAAGAGGAAGAGATAATTGAAGTTTTGAAGATTGCTATGGCTTGTGTTAATAGCAGCACTGAAAAAAGACCTACAATGAGGCATGTACTCGATGCTTTGGATAGATTGTCTGTTTCATCCGATTGAGAAGTTTTTACCTTTGTATGATTCATTGTGACTGAAGAATATGAATTTGTTTGAAAAAAAAATCAGCAATGTTTCTAAGATTCTCATCTTAATTATTATGCTTATTTGTACTAATTAATCATTAATGTTACTCATCTGTTTTTATATTCTCACAGAGAGAATGTCAGAAAGTCATTCTATTTCGGTTTTATTATTAGTGAAAAATATATTCACCTCTTTATGTCTCAACCTTTGTTTGTGTCTTTGTCTGTGTGTCTGTCTTGCATAGTTTATGACTTTATTCTAAGGGGATGGTACCATATATAGGACCCGTGATCTTCATCTTTCTTCTTCTTCTCAAGTCATCACCATTATTTGGAGGGTCCTATGAAAATTAATAAATTAGGAAAATAATAATACTATTTTGCATTAATGTGTAGGTAACTACTAGTACTTGGTTCCTGTCTGTCTCTGATAGGATGTTTTATTCTGATTAGTGTTGATTTGAATGTTTATGTCACATGACATAATTTATTTTAAAGCATTGATTCAGGATCCGACCAAGATTGCCTGCCATTACAACATTCATTGTCACTCTACAATGGAGCACATGCATGGTTGTTTGTTTGTATGAGCACATGCATGTTTGTTTGTTGTTATAAAACGTGTTTAGTTAGAATTATGTCTCTCAAATTAGTAAGAATAAATTGAGATTACTTAAAATATGGACATGTATGAGATAGAATGTTAAGAAATGATGAATCACACAACAACGAACACCTTACATATGTGACTTTAAAACAACTTTAATTTCTTACTATTATTTGAATGAATAAGAGTTTACATTGTTACAAGGTTATTTCTTAATGCACCCTTGCACCTTCTAAGAGATCTTATGTGAAATGTCTAAAATACTCTTTTATATATATATATATATATATATATATATATATATATATATATATATATATATATATATATATATATATATATATATATATATATATATATATATATATATATATATATATATATATATATATATATATATATATATATATATATATATATATATATATATATATATATATATATATATATATATATATATATATATATATATATATATATATATATATATATATATATTCAAAACTATCATTTTCACAAATTGACACAATTCGGATATGCATTTTCGAAATTTCTCACATTTCAGATATGTATTTCTGAATTCACCACTAATAAGAGTGCATTAAGAATCTGTCTTGTTACAAATATGTATAATATTACAGTCTAAATTCTAATAATACCTTGGAATTGTATCGCAGGGTTATCGATCACTGTATCCCCAGTCGACCCCTTCAACAAATATTTGGTCCAAACACAAGGGCAAGGGAGAAAGTTGCCTCACTCGTTACACTCGACTCCCTCGCTTCATGCCCTTTTGTTTATGATTACGAGCTATACTTAACAACCTTGTATAGTGAACACTGAACTCCAATGAAGGTTTACTGCATGACATTCACATTCTGACAACTAAGGGGGTGAAACTCGTGCTTAATACTGAAAAATATATAGTAAGTTCAAGTAATACTTGAATTTGTCAATATATTGATTGCACTCTTTAAAGTGTGAACTATTTCAAATAATATATGTCCATATGCATGTAACTCACTGATCGAAACCTACATTCATATTCTTAGTCCCAGCGTGATACACCTAATTATTTTATAAGGAAATGATACTCGAGCTATCACAATGTAGTTGGACTTTTCTTTGCTTAACCCCCAATTCTTTCACAAAATCCGAGAGCCATAAAGCCTATTTGGAAAACTTAACATCCGCCATATACTTTGCTTTAGTTGTAGACCTAACCACTATGGATTAAATTGATGATTTCCAAAAAATGTGTAAGAGAATACATATCATGTGTAGGTCTCCTATCATCCATAACACCTACATATTCTGAATCAACACATCTAGAATGTGATAATTTATTTAGGCATGAATAAGGTATGATCCATGACAAAATATCCCATGGTAGAACCGAGTAAAGGGAAAAAAGGGAATTAAACACCCAAAGTGGGCTAGTCACCCGAAATGGGCCTAGGCACCCAAAGGGATGTGTTGCCTGAAGGGTATAACGAGCCATCCAACAACGCTTAGTTTCACCACCAATAATCTGCCAACTTATCACACATGTAATAATAGTGGAAGGATGTAAGAGAGGGAGGAAAATCGTCTCACAATGATTTAGAAGAACTAGTCTTCTTTGCCTCCACGTTCCTGATAATGAAGCTATGGAAACCGCTCTTGATAATGAAGCTATGAAAACCGCTCTTAGCTAAGACCATGGTATCTCTATAAATGACCTAGTCTCTAAGGTCAGAAGATCAAACACATATTTTAGGAGAGAAGAGCATATGATGTTTTACAATCACTACGTGAGAAGATCCTCGTTCTCTCACTATTGTACCTTTAGCAAGTACAATTGGCGTCTACCATGGGGCTATAATGTAAAACTAACCTAGACCACACCTGTATTCACTCTAAAAATTGCCTCGACCGCCACCCTTAAGATGGTGAAAACACGAGATACCACATAAACCGATATCATCTTAGACATCAATTGGTATCCTCTTTTAGAAGAAATTTGAAGGATCTGCGTGTCAGAAATTTTCAAAGCCCCCTCATTGACAAAGATTGACGAAAAAAGTGAGCATCAAGAGCATGTCACCTCCATCAACATCCAGATGACTATCATTAACGTCAATGGCTCCTTGAAGTGTAAGCCACTCTCCATAACATTTAAGGATGCCACACTAAGATGGTGTATGAACTTACCGCACTTGTCGATTACTAGTTACAAAGAATTGGTGAAGAAATTAATCCACAAGTTCTATGGAAGTAAGCATCAAAAGTTATCAACCACAAGCCTCTTCAATGTCCTCTAGAGGTCCTCTGATTCGTTGATGGAGTATCTTATCCATTTTAATGAAGAAAAAATCAAATTCATACATTTGAGCCAAGAAATGGTCGTTGGGGTGTTCCACAATGGTTTAAGGGTCAAACACTTTAATGAGTCCCTCGTCTAGAGGTCGACGACTTCCATGGCATAAATCGCTGTGTGGGCCAAATGCTATATCGAGGGTGAGGAGAGTAACAGACGAACATCTAATGCTCTTGACGCACCGCTTCAACAACATAGGAGCCACTACACCCCGCCTGCAAGAGATTGAGCAACCATCAAACATAATGGGAGATCCACTGAGAACTTCACACCGCTCAACAATCTTTGGGAACTAATATGGCGTGAAGTCTTCTACACTAACGACATTCCTCCTCCACTGGCCCAGAGCAATTTATTAGAGTATAAAATAATATGGGAAAAGCATGCTAGGAATGGGTGTTTGAACCTGAATATTAACAATCCTAAATTGACCTTGTAATAATTTATTTTATGCTACTAATTATCGGTTCTCAAGGGTGTTTACTCCTAAGGTCTTAGTGAATAAATCTTTAAACATTCAAATTAATTCCTATGTACATAGTAAATTACAAATGAAATTAAGCATTTAATTATCCAGAATATGTCAGTTTCTATACGGTATTCCTAGTCTTAAGTGATATCTAATATAAAATACTCCAATCAAACGTTACTGTTGAAAGTCCTTCCTAATAGATAACCATAAATCAATTCTTAATTTGACTGAAAGAGAAAGCATTAGACTTATTTAGAAGTAAATCAGATAAAGATAAAATATAATTCATTACAAGGTTCAATTCAGAAAGCTAACAAATTCAAGAATAAGGACAACCTTAGCATTGGGGGTGGGGGTTTAGCTACTCATAGTAATAACAATAAACATCATAAAATTGTCAAACATTACATAAACTGAAGTTGTTGGGATTCGAAGCTTGTGCCTGTTTACCTCTCCTTTTTTTTAGAAAAATCGATGGCCAAACTAATTTGAAGCATAAGCTGAAGTTGCTAGGATAACCTGAATTAGTTCACCCCTCAATTTTTCTAGAAAATCGAGGGAATAATTTGTTCTTTTTAAAAACAAAAAAAGGTGCGTTAAGGTATTATACCTCGATGTTTTGTTACGTGAGGTGAAAATATTGTCATAAAATGTAATATTTATAATAGTGACGGGACTTCTAACTCACATTTGAGTCTCAACAATCTCCCCTTAAAATGTTAGTCCATCCATTATGCTCCCATTCAAGTAGAAGCATTTCCATCCACATAAACTTATAATGTCGTTGACATCCTTACTACGTCATGTGCCCTTCAACGGGACACGCCGCCAGATTACCACCATGTCAAGAAGACTTTTGATACAAGGAGCCGATCCCTTACTCGAACCATCGACTCCGTCCAAAAATTGCAGTTAAGAGGGTTTTTAATTTTTCCGTCTAAAAATTATAGCTAGAGTTTTCAATTTTTCTGTCAAAAAATTGCAGCTGAAAGGGTTTTTAATGTTTCCATCTAAAATTTATAGTTGAGAGGGTGTGTAAATTTTTCGTTCAAAAATTATAGTTTTGAGGGTTTGCAATTTTCTCCTTGAAAAATTGTAATTGTAATAAAGACTTTGTATTTTTTGTCCTTGTAAATATTAGAAGTTGAATAATAAATTTGTGAATTTTTTTTTTGTATTTTTTTTTGCTTCTTTTTCTACTTTTGCGGGTGTACTTCTGCATGCGAAGATACTTGTTTCTCGGATGATTTTCCAACAACTGGTATCAAAGTTAAAGTTCCAATCAAGGGAGGAAGAAAGAAAAACAAATGTTTGGATCAAGGGAGGAAATAAGAGTGAGAAAAATTATGATCGGAATGTAGAAGAAAAGACAAAAAGATTTAAGAGTAATGATTTTATAAATATAGTTCATCATTATATTGATATTAAACTCTTTGAAGATGAAGTTTATGACAAAGTGAAGAATGCGAGACTTTGAACGAAAAGATGATATGTTTGGCCAAAGAATGTATTAATCACGTATTGGAAGAAAAGAGAATTGGAGTATTAATATAAATAGAAAGAGTTAGTTCGAGTTTTCTTCGTAACAATAGTTTTAGCCTTGTGAGTGTAGTAGGGATTTGGGTAGTTGTGTATCATGTGAGAGTTTAGAAAGAATTTACAAATTTTTTGTCCAAAAGTTATAGTTGAAAGAGTTTGCAAAGTTTCCATACAAAAATTATAGTTGAGAAGATTTGTAATTTTTACGTGAAAAATTATAATTGAGAGTGTTTGCAATTTTTCTATCTAAAAATTATAGTTGAGAGAGTTTGTAATTTTCTCTTTGAAAAATTACAATTATATGAGAGATTTTGTAATTTTATCCTTGTAAAAATTAAAATTATAAATTTGTAAGTTTTTTAATTTCTTTTTCTTTTTTAGTGGGTATGTTTTCGCATGCGCATATATTTATTTTTTTGAGTTTTCTAACACACACCCTCCTATATTTAAAGTCATTTGATCAACACATATATTAAAAACCCAACGACATTAGCGTGATGATATTGTAGCTTGTTTACATAGATAGTTACTGAACTGTTAAGCCTACTTTTTTTGAAAAGCCAATATTATTAGATTCCAACAAGTACACCATAGCAGGTGAAAATCTCAGTATCTATTATGAGAAATTTTTACTGTTTTACACCCTTTTTACACACTAAATCTCAATATACCATCTTCTTCATTCAATAATTCCAATCTACCCTCTTTTCAAACAATTTTTTTTTTGCCACAACACATCCGCCAATTGAATGGATGGAGCAGTGTAAATTTTTTCCATTCCACTGAAGCATTGGGTGGAAGCTTTAAATATTAGAGAGGGTTCGCCCATTGGATGGGCGGAAGAGTGCAAACGTAATTTTTTTTAGTTTCTAAATTAAAACAAAAAACGTTATTTAAACAGTTCCTGCTTTCAATTTTTTTTTTGAAAAGGTGGTATATTAAGAATATTAATTGAAAAGAATGATACTTTAGAAATTAGTTGGTAAAAAGGTGGTATATGGATAAAAATTTCCTATTATGACTTTTTACATAAAAGCAACTCTAACAAAAACCTCACAACTTGAATTTCCATTTAGACTAAACAACCAATAGCCTTAATTCTACCCCCATTACACAATCTCCCCATCTCTATTTCAAAGGACACCAATGCCAGACTATTTAAACTCCCCAATCCTGAAAAAGTAAAGCTAAGACCCAGCCTACCGGCATTGAAAAAATACATGTGTCTCCGTTAGTTTCAATGACAATTATGATACTGGATGTGCACGATACCACAATACTGCGAATTCTTGAGCATCAGCCACCTCTAAAACTCCAACCACACCTCATGAAAACAAGTAAATAATCACTAATGCCAAAATAGAATATGTAAACTTGACACACCGCTGAAACCTTATGCTCCCTGTCATTAAACCATTACCGAAACTACTTAGTGCAGCAACTTCCAAAGGTGAAAAATCAGACCCGACTTAGTACAAAGGTAATCCGTATTCTTTTTGCAAACAAACTATTTTAACTAAAAAAAATAGATATTACAAAAAGTTCCTATAGAATACTATAGATATATAAGATGAAAATACTTTACCTTTGTATAATCAATTCCGATACTTTAGATCTCTTCTTTGTGCTTTACTTTTAATTTTTACTTCTTGCATTGTATGTTAAATTAAGGTTTTGATTTTTCCCTTTTCCTTGGAAATATTAAAGTTCAGTGGTGACTTTCTAATTTTGTGAGTCAAGTTAGTCAATAGGTCGGTCTCCAGATTTTTCACCATGACAGAAATGAAGACTTCACCGGTGATACTATTCTCGAGATGGTTAAAGCCTAACTTGTATTATCTGTGTTTGTTATTATTGTTGTTTGCCTGTATTTATCAGTATTTTCTGTTTTCTTAAGATATTTTGGTGATCTTTTGCAAGATAAGTCCTACACCCAGACTAAGTTACACTTAAGATTAAGATGGTGGTATAATCAAAAGTTACATATCTGAAGTAATCCTGACACAAGTAACATATGATAACCTTGCTCAGTGGAGGCCTATTTGAGGGTGATAATGTTAAACAAGACATTTGTTAAAGCATTAATACTTTCAACCTGAGAGCCCGAGAAGCTGAGGACTGTAGAACCCTTAATTCATCTTGGCCTTTAAGATGTAGTGCGGTGACAATTCAAAAGTAGTCTTGAATTAGTAATTACGCGATACTACACTCAAACGAGTTTTTCTTGAGAATATTATTGGTATTCACAAGTAGTTATAAAACCAGTAATATTCGAAAGAGGAATCACGACTTTGGGAAATTTTATAACCTTGTTGTACATGTGATAAACCCCTAGTACATACCTTGTGGTGTGTTCTTACCATTAACTACATACTCGTGATGTAGAACCTATGAACCTTTGAACCTTGATTGTGATCTTGATTGTGGTTGTTGCATAACCATGCATTCACACATCCATGAAACTCTTTTTACTTGGTTTCCAAGTAATTTAGAGGTCTTTCTTTATAAACATCATAAATTTCATCAAACTCAATGGATCTTGGGTGTTGATGGGGGTGAAAACCCTAATCCATCAAAATGGATGACTGATTTTGATGATAACTTGATCAATACTTTGATCCAATTTAGGATTTACTTTCTATCTTCATGATTTGATGTTTACAATTTATATCTTGAATTCCTTGAAAGTCAAATAAAAACTAACATTTGCATATCATACATGATGTTGTATTTGATCTTGCTTTCGAGAGTCTTCCAAGTGTCTTATCCTTTGCTCTTGGTCTCTGACAGTCAAGTTGTCTCACCAGTACCACACTCGTGCTAAGAGAAGATGGAAAATATTAAGCAAGAGACTTTGAACCCCACAAAGAGGTGATTACTTTGAAGGCTGGTATGAGGCATCTAACTGCTTTGGTTGAAGCTTTGGTCACCACCCAAGTCAATCCTCCCATGAAGGAAGAAGATATGACAAAGGTCTTCCCAAAAACTATGAAGTATTTCTTTCATGAGAAGATGATAGTCAATGCACCTAATGATTTCCCTGAAAAGGTGAATGTGGGAGTGTTTCTAGAAGAAGATGTCCGAAAGAGGCATTTATTTGAAGATGGTGACCCTGGGATTTGAAATATTTTTCCTTCAGCACAAGTCCAGATGGAGAGTCTTCTCAGTTTATTAGTCATTTGCTGCTTTGTCATTTATACTCTTTCTTGATTGATAATACAATGTTTGCATGTATGAACTTGTTTGCATTTGAATGATAATGATAATATAATGAATATGTTTGTCTTGAAGAAATTAATTCGTTTCACTCGTACTTGGTTTAATTTTAAAGTGTTTTCCTGCATTATGATACCAAATTCTACCAGTCTTCTTTCCCAGGAAGAAATTGGAGGGAGGATGATGATCTGAAAAATGAAAAATATATGATTGTATTCTTTTGAATAAAATCCTATTGATGATGAACAAGCATTGTTTTAAATTTCCAAACACCAAAGATATAAGGAAGATAATCTCTTGTTAACCCCTTTTGAGTCTTGAAGTAGGAGTTTCCTTTTATACGAAAAAACTCTCGTATTTAACCTGGGGCAAGGTAGTTTTCAGTTAACTTAACAGAGTGTTAAAATTTCAAAAGGATTGCACTTCTAAAGAGACTGTAACACCCCAATTCTACCCGATAATTATATAAATAAATCAGAGTTATAATCATTCATGCAAACGAATCAGGATGCTACAAATTCATCATTCAAAACTCACTGCATTCATCGTGGATACATAACACTTTAAAACTTCGGATGAACCATCAGCATAAATACTTTAATTAAATAATTCAACAATTTAACATCTACGCAGCGGAATTCTTAATAACATCTTTATCATCATTATAGCAACTTCAAAACAACACAATTTAATAATAATCAACTTAAAGTTCAACGACTAAATAATCAACAATCAAAAGCAATAAGCGTTCATCCCCCATGTGTTACATATCAGAGCAATGACACCAACTCGAACTATTGAAGGTATACAACCTTCACTCCCGATTACCTGCACGTTACCAACATAAGGGCAACATTCAAACATAAGGAGTGAGATATCTAACAATATAATAAAGCGTATGATAATTAATATATTAAATTAGATCATATAACATCACCGCCTCCCATCTCATAATCAACAATAATCACAACAATAATACACATTCATAACATCAATACAGACTTCTTTATGCAATCATATAATACGACTCAATAATATGCAAATGCATGTGGTACCATTGGAGCAGAACTCTCATCTAAAAAATTACCATTTAATAGAGGCATCAACAAGGCATAAGTCTTCATCTCAATATTCTCTAATACAGGCCATCTCAACGAGCATAAGCTCCATCTCAAAATGCAATGTATGCGACACAATCATGAATGTAATGACAACACCATAATTGACAACATCTCAATACAACACCATTGTTGGCCAAAGGCCTACATCTTAAAAGAATCTCAACATCTCTTCATTAACACCATTCGTCGACATCATTTATCATCATAAATCATCAAACATAATTTATACATCATAACAAACTCTCATTAACATCATCTCATCAACAACTCAGCCGTACAGTAATACGACAGTAACTCATCAATTTCACAATGTTGGCCATAGGCCTATACAAGATATTGCCTATAATTAGTTAATAAACTAAGGCTTACTTCTAAATCACCAAACCTCTACATACTACTATTCTGTAATATTACATCATTATCATCATTAATCCTACTGTTACAAACCAGACAGTAATCTATAAACGTCTCATCCTCATCCTTCTTCATAAAAACCAACATAGCGATTACCGCGGGAACTAACTCTAGTCCTAATCTGGATACTAGGATTATCCTTTATATTCTTCATTTTAATCCTTAAGAGTGAAGTTCATTGCGTTAGCCATTCAACGCTTCGAACGTTACCTCAAACGGAGTCCGAAAACTCAAGTTACAGCATTCTCAAACTGAGTCTGCCAAAAACCAGACAACATGGATCGACGCATAGCGTCTTGGGTCGACGCGTACTGAGTTTAACACGCCACATGAGTCAACGAATTACTCCCTTATATTGACTCATACTGAGTCTGTCACACTGCATGTATCGATACATGCTCCTTTGTGTCGACTCATCTTGAGTCTAAAAGCCCTCATGTATCGACGCAGGACCCCTTTGTGTCGACTCATACTGAGTCTCTAAACTTTCTTGTATCGACACATAGCATTTGGGGTCGACACATACTATTCTGCTAAGGATATTTTCTGCGATTTCTCTGCATTTTCACTACGGGTTCCATACTTTAAGCCCTAAAACATCTCCTAATCCTAGAAAATCATCTCTTACGATTATCCTATAATTCTACATCAAATAAACAACATTGGGACATCATCATTCATCTTTCAATCATCAATTCTCGTCATACAACATCATATATAATTCAATCATGAACAAAACAACATTTCACCTCTAACCCCACATACCGATTATCACAAACCCTATTATAGAGTCAGAACTCCACCCTTACCTTGGATTGAAGGTTGCTCTATAACTTTCTCCAATTGATTCCCTTTCTGTCTCTTTTCCTGTTTTCCAACAGCTTTCACGTTCTTCCTCTAACCCTTATTCTTCTCACTGCTTCTTCTTTCTTGTTACTTCTAACAATAATAAAATAACCTATTATTCTCTTTATTCCTTAATGGGCTTAAAACTAATACACCCCCTTTTTACTATTGCCATTCCTTTAAAACAAGCCCACATTAAATAATATCATCCTTATCATAATATTATTTCACCACTTAATAAAATAATTAAATTCAACTAATCACCACACATCTTCACAAATATTCCAAACATAAATTAATTAAATAATTAATTAAATTACGGGTGTTATAACTCTTCCCCACTTAGAATATTTCCGTCCTCGAAAATTTACCTTAATCAAACAACTCAGGGTAGGAGTCTCGCATCTTGCTCTCCAACTCCCAAGTCATGCTTTCTCCGGCAGCTCCTAGCCAAACCACTTTAACCAAAGCAATCTCTTTGCCCCTTAGAGTCTTTATTTCACGATCCGTGATCCGTATAGGCATCGTCTCTACAGTAAGGTCATCCCGTACTTGCACATCGTCCATATGAATCACATGAGATGGATCTAAAATATACTTCCGGAGTTGCGACACATGAAACACATCATGCAAATTCGAAAGATTAGGCGGTAAAGCCACTCTATAAGAAATATTCCCCACTCTCTCTGAAATCTGATATGGTCCAATAAAACAAGAAGTGAGCTTCTTAGACTTCAATGCTCGCCCAACACCATTCACATGTGTAACTCTTAAAAACACATGGTCACACGCTCGAAATTCTAAATCTTTCCTTCGCTTGTCATGATAACTCTTCTGTCTACTTTGGGAAGCTTTCATCTTTTCTCGAATCAACTTCACCTTCTCAGTAGTCTCACGAACAAGTTCAGGTCCAAGTACTACACTCTCACCAGATTCATGCCAACATAAAGGAGTTCTACATCTTCGACCATACAACGCTCCAAAAGGTGTCATCCCAATACTGGAATGGTAACTGTTATTATAGGTGAACTCTATCAATGGAAGATAAGTATCCCGCGAACCTCCCTGCTCAAGAACACATGCCCTCAACAAGTCTTCCAATGATTGAATAGTCCTTTCAGTCTGACCATCTATCTGAGGATGATACGCTAAACTCAACCTTAACTTAGAACCCAACGCTTCTTGCAAACTCTTCCAAAAATCAGAATTAAATCTTTGATCTCTATCTGACACAATGCATAAAGGAACACCATGCAACTTCACAATCACACTAGTGTAAATCTCAGCCAACTTTGACACTGGAAAACTGATGTTAATAGGAATAAAATGAGCCGACTTCGTAAGCCTATCAATAATCACCCAAATCGAATCATGTCCTCTTATAGTATTAGGAAACCCCATTACAAAGTCCATCAAAATGCTATCCCATTTCCATTCTGGAACTTCTAATGGTTGCATCAACCCTGTTGGATTCTGATGTTCAACTTTTGACTTCTGACAAGTCAAACATGCATACACAAACCGAGCCACATCACTCTTCATTCCAGGCCACCAAAACAAACCTTTCAAATCTTGATACATCTTTGTAGCTCCTGGATGAATACTCAACTTACTTCTATGACTCTCTTCAAGTATCATTTTCTTCATCTCAGCATCATCAGGAATACAAATCCGGTTACGAAATCTCAACACACCTTGCGCATATAGCTTAAAATCATTATTCTCAGACTGATCGATCCCAACCATCAAATCTACCAGTTTCACATCCAACTTTTGGGCTTCTCTGATACTGTATAGAAATTCATTATTAATATTCAACATACCTAACATAACGCTTCGCAGCGTAACCTCGCAAACTAAACTCATATCTCTAAACTGCTCAATTAATTCCAACTCTTTAACCATCATTACCGACATATGTAAAGTCTTTCGACTCAACGCATCAGCTACCACATTCGCTTTTCCTGGATGATAATTCAAACCGAAATCATAATCCTTTAACAATTCCAACCATCTTTGTTGCCTCATATTCTACTCCTTCTGATCGAATAAATACTTTAAGCTCTTATGGTCACTAAACACTTTAAATCTAGAACCTAAAGATAATGCCTTCAAATCTTCAGCATAAAAACAACTGCAGCAAGCTCTAAATCATGCGTAGGATAGTTCTTCTCATGAGTCCTCAACTGCCTTGACGCATAAGAAACAACCTTACCATTCTGCATAAGCACACCTCCTAAACCCATCTTAGAAGCATCACAATACAGCACAAAAGGCTCTCCTGGATTAGGCAACGTCAAAATCGGAGCCGACGTCAACCTCTCCTTCAATTCTGTAAAACTTTCTTCGCACTGAAGATCCCACACAAAAGCTCTACCTTTACAAGTTAACTTAGTCAACAGAAGTTCCAACTTAGAAAAACCTTCGATAAACCTTCTATAGTAACCAGCTAATCCCAAGAAGCTTCTAATCTCAGTAGCTGACCTTGGAGTTTCCCATTGCAACACATCATCAACCTTTGATGGATCTACAACAATGCCACTACCTCAGATCACGTGACCAATAAAAATAACCTCCTTTAGCCAAAATTCACATTTGGGCAGCTTTGCATACAACTTCTTCTCTTTCAAAACTTGCAATACTACCCTTAAGTGTTCTGCATGCTCTTCTTCTGACTTAGAGTAAATCAAAATATCATCAATGAACACCACTATAAATCGATCCAAATAAGTATGAAAGGTACGATTCATGTATTCCATGAATACTCCCAGCGTATTAGTAACACCGAAAGACATCACCGAATACTCATAATGTCCATAACGCGTTCTGAAAGCCGTCTTCTGGATATCTTCATCCTTCACTTTAATCTGATGGTAACCCGACCTCAAATCAATCTTACTAAACACCTGATCATCCACCAATTGGTCCATCAAGTCATCTATTCTTGGAAGCGGATACTTGTTCTTAATCGTCACTTTATTCAACTGTCTATAATCAACACAAATCCTCATACTTCCATCTTTCTTCTTTACTAACAACATTAGAGCTCCCCACGGCGATACACTTGGTCTTACAAACTTCTTCTCAAGTAACTCTTCTAATTGCTTCTTTAACTCTGGCAATTCAGATGCAGACATCCTGTATGGTGCCATAGACACAGGTCTGGTACCAGGTACAAGATTAATCGCAAACTCAACTTCCCTCTCCGGAGGTACATCAGGAATTTCATCAGGGAAAACTTCAGGAAATTCACACACCACCTGCAATTCCTAAATTATAGCTTGAGTCTCTACAGACAGCGACGCCATCAACGAGAACATCGGTGCTTCCTCTTGCATCAACTTCCTCAACTGTCTAGCAGACAACAAACCATCTCCCTCTTCTTCATGAGTAGAAAACCTCACAGACTTGTCATAACAGTTAATATGAATATAGTTATGCTTTTACCCAAAATCACATCCAAACCTCTTAACGGTAAACAAACCAAATCAACAACAAAGTCTCCGTCGAAGATCGACAAGGGACACTTTAAACACACAAAAGAAGTAGTCACCGACCCCTTGGCTGGAGTATCGACGACTATTTCTCCATTCAAAGAAGACAACATAAGACCCAATCTTTCAAGACAATCAACAACAATAAAACAATACGTAGCACCGGTATCAATAATAGTAATTAAAGAAGTACTATTAATGAAACATGTACCTCTGATAAGTTTGTCTTCAACAACTGTCTGATCCTCAACCAAAGCGAACACTTCGCCACTTGTCTGCGACCTCTTTGGTTTCTAACACTGACTACCAATGTGCCCTTCTTCTCTACAATTGAAACAAATCACATCCTTATGTTCACACTCAAATACAACATGTTCGTTCTTACCACAACGGAAATACCTCTTCACTTCAGTAGTACACACATTACTCTTATGCCCAGGTTTCCCACATTTAAAACAAACCACACTAGTAGGAGCATCTCCCCCACTAGTCCTCTAACCCTGAGCAACTTTTTGTTTACCTTTACCAACTGGGGTATCATAAGGCTTACCACGATTCTGTTAGTGCTTACCCCTCTTCTCACTGATAATCTTGTAATGAGCATTATTATCCTCCTCATAAATCCTGCAACTATCAATCAAATCAGAAAAGACACAGATCTTCTGGTATCCAACTGCCTTCTTAATCTCCGGGCGCAACCCGTTCTCAAACTTGATACACTTCGAAAACTCAGCATCTGCCTCAGCGTAGTGCGGATAAAACTTAGCCAACTCAACAAACTTTGCAGCATACTCAACAACTGACATGCTCCCTTGCTTCAACTCAAGGAACTCAATCTCCTTCTTACCACGAACATCTTCAGGAAAGTACTTCCTCAAAAATTCCCTACGGAACATAGCCCAAGTGACATTCTCACCTGCAACTTCCAATCTCTGACAAGTCTCTAACCACCAGTCATCAGCCTCAACTTCTAGCATATGAGTACCATAACAAACCTTCTGCGCTGGAGTGCAGTCCATCACACGGAAGATTCTCTCAATCTCTTTCAACCACTCCAATGCTCTATCAGGATCATACTTTCCCTTGAACATATGCGGATTCTCTCTCTGGAAAGTCGCCAAGTTACGATATCCTACATTCTCGTCAGCATTCGGCTGATTCTCCATCGCATGAGCCATTGCTTCTAAAGCAGTAGAAAGTGCAATATCATTCCTTCCAGCCATCTCAACTTATCACTACAACATAAACAACGGTTAGAAATCAAATTAACATTAATCGATTGTTAGATAATTACGACTCGACGGCAAGGCCAGACCAACCTTTTGCTCTGATACCAACTTTGTAACACCCCAATTCTACCCGAAAATTATATAAATAAATCAGAGTTATAATCATTCATGCAAACAAATCAGGATGCCACAAATTCATCATTCAAAACTCATTGCATTCATCGTAGATATATAACACTTTAAAACTTCAGATGAACCATCAGCATAAATACTTTAATTAAATAATTCAACAATTTAACATCTACACAGCGAAATTCTTAATAACATCTTTATCATCATTACAACAATTTCAAAACAACACAATTTAATAATAATCAACTTAAAGTTCAACGACTGAATAATCAACAATCAAAAGCAACAAGCGTTCACCCCCCCGAGTGTTACATATCAGAGCAATGACACCGACTCGAACTATTGAAGGTATACAACCTTCACTCTCGATTACCTGCACGTTACCAACATAAGGGCAACATTCAAACAAAAGGGGTGAGATATCTAACAATATAATAAAGCGTATGATAATTAATATATTAAATTAGATCATATAACATCACCACTTCTCATCTCATAATCAACAATAATCACAACAATAATACACATTCACAACATCAATACACACTTCTTTATGCAATCATATAATGCGACTCAATACTATGCAAATGCATGTGGTACCATTGAAGCAGAACTCCCATCTCAAAAATTGCCAATTAATAGAGGCATCCACAAGGCATAAGCCTTCATCTCAATATTCGCCAATACAGGCCATCTCAACGAGCATAAGCTCCATCTCAAAATGCAATGTATGCGACACAATCATGAATGTAATGACAACACCATAATTGACAACATCTCAATACAACACCATCGTTGGCCAAATGCCTACATCTTAAAAGCATCTCAACATCTCTTCACCAACATCATTCGTCGACATCATTTATCATCATAAATCATCATACATAATTTATACATCATAACTCATCAAAACAAACTCCCATTAACATCATCTCATCAACAACTCAGCCGTACAGTAATACGATAATAACTCATCAATTTCATAACGTTGGCCATAGGCCTATACAAGGTATTGCCTATAATTAGTTAATCAACTAAGGCTTACTTGCAAATCACCAAACCTCTACATACTACTATTCTGTAATATTACATCATTATCATCATTAATCCTACTGTTACAAACCAGACAATAATCTATAAACGTCTCATCCTCATCCTTCTTCACAAAAACCAACATAGAGATTACCGCGGGAACTAACTCTAATCCTAATTTGGATACTAGGATTATTCTTTCTATTCTTAATTTTAATCCTTAAGAGTGAAGTTCATTGCGTTAGCTATTCAACCCTTCGAACGATACCTCAAACGGAGTCCGAAAACTCAAGTTACAATATTCTCAAACTGATTCTGCCAAAAACCAGACAACATGGATCGACGCATAATGTCTTGGGTCGACGCGTACTGAGTTTAACAAGCCACATGAGTCGACGCATTACTCCCTTGTATCGACTCATACTGAGTCTATCACACTGCATGTATCAATACATGCTCCTTCGTGTCGACTCATCCTGAGTCTAAAAGCCCTCATATATCGATGCAGGACCCCTTCGTGTCGACTCATACTGAGTCTCTAAACTTTCTTGTATTGACACATAGCATTTGGGGTCGACACATACTGTTCTTCTAAGGATATTTTCTGCGATTTCTCTGCATTTTCACTACGGGTTCCATACTTTAAGCCCTAAAAACATCTCGTAATCCTAGAAAATCATCTCTTACGATTATCCTATAATTCTACATCAAATAAACAGCATTGGGACATCACCATTCATCTTTCAATCATCAATTCTCGTCATACAACATCATATATAATTCAATCATGAATAGGGATGGCAAGCAGACCCAAACCCGCGGGCCCACCCGCACCCGCACCCGAGTCAACGGGTGAAACCCGAATTGACTGGGTTTGGGTTCGGGTTCGGGTGTGGGTTTGGGATAGCTTAAACCCGCACCCGAAACCCGAAACACACCCGCTTATATGTTAAATTACAAAACTATCCCTAAATATATATATATTTCAATAATTAAAAATAAAATGTAGGGTTTATTGTTCAGGGTATGTTTGGATTTACCGTCACCCACCAACCCACCGTAACATCATCCACCTTCAATCCGCCGCATCATCCATCATCAAATAACCATCTTCTATCTAACTCCCTCTCTCTGTATCCAGCACGTCAGTGATAACGGTAGATACACCTCTGTTTTCTTCGTCAACACCATCCTTTAAGCTTTCTCCGCGCGCAACAATTCATTGCATTATGCGTTAACTGCCCAGCCTCATTATCCTTATCAAGCTTCATCAATTCTCCGCGCCTACTTCCATCGCCATTCAACTACGAACAACATCTTCACTTCTTCTGACGAATTTGACATCCCGGTAATCGTTTTCTCTCAACTTTGTTCAACTGAGTTGCTGATTTGTTTATATAACTACGTTTGATTCTGTAGTAGTGTTGGATTATGCTGAATTTATTGTGTCGGATGCCATTCTATTTGTGTATGTTGAGTTGCTGTCATGTTTTGTTTGAATTCGATTAAAATTTATACCGTGAAAATTTGTTCTCGTTTTGATTTCAATTGAATTTGTGGCGAATGATATTCATGTTAGTTTCGGTGAAGTAGACGTCTATTCCGTGTTCCTTTGCATAGAATATGACCAAGAAACTATGGGGCAACCGGTTTATTTTTATTGTTGAATCAACTTTTAATTGGAGAATAAACCCTTATCAATTGCTTTTCTTCTTTTAGAGGCAGAGTTTCATGCTAAATCATGTGTTCCATGTTTCTAATCTGAAACCAAATTATAAATCTAGAGAAGTTAACACAACAAAACAGACATAAGAATCAAATCCTGGTAAATACCTCAGGAATAACAAAATGAATGCATACCTTGCTATCGATATCCCCTACAGAAATTGAATTATTTAATCTATTCATGGTGGATTGAACTGAATCCATCTCATGCCGTTTGGATTTAAGCAAATCTCTAGCAGCTCTCTCTTCTTGTACTGCTGCTCTAAATTCTTGCCCATACTCTTTACAACTGGCCTGATTGAATTATCATTCAAAATAATTATCTAACATCATAGACTGTTCTTTTCTATTTTGTTAATCAAACATAACATTCTAATATGTTCTGTTATGCATATTTGCTTACCTTTTTAGTCTGGCTTTCAGCTCGAATTTCATCACGGATTTTAGTCTTCTCTTCCACTTGTTGAAGAGCATGTTGAATCTGCTCTTTTATATTTTCATCATCATCATATCTGGGAACCCGGATCAACCAATAGAAGGGCTTTCTCACCACCTCAGTGACCATATTCTGAGCATCCAAAGCATCAGTGGCAGATGCGTCTTGGGATGTTTTCAAATCTTCATTGGTCTGTTTGAAAGAGTAAATTCCATATAAACTTTAAATAAGCTGTTTTTAAAGCTCCATGAGTGGATTTATCAAAATAAACAATGGAAATAAGCTTAGAACAACTTATAAGTTTTTTTTAAACATTTACTTATTATGACCAAGGTACTGTGTTTTGAATTCCGAGTTTGATTTTTTGTTCTTCCATTTGTTCTACTATGTTATTAACGATGTTGTTAATGTTATTATGAATTTTAGTATTGAATATTAGTTCAATGTTTCAGATTTCAAAGCAATGTGATGAATGTGGTATATTCAAGTAAATTGAAGTTCTTCAATCAATTTCATAACTGTTATGTTTCCTATTCAATAATTTTGTATAGAATTTGATTAATTTTCTCTTCTATATAATCTCTTTTATAGAATTGGTGTACATAGGAATTGAAAACATCATAACAAAGCAAACATTGCAAGGCCTATTGGAGGTGCCGAAGCTAGACTTTCTCAAAAAGTTGAAAATGCACACTGCATCTATTGGAGCTTCACAGAGAGGTATGAACCTTTTTATAAATGACTCATCAGAGATTTTGAGGATCCTTGTATGTATCTCTACCATCATTTATATGAATGCAAGTTGATATGTTAATTCACCGATGCAATTTGTTTCGATGATTTATCGAAAAATAATGTCCAGATAATTTTACTGAAGTTTGATGTTCATAATGACCTATGATTTGAAACTAAACTTAATAGTAGAGTGAAATCCATATAATGTTATCGATATATTTGAAGCTATGATTAGAAATTGTATAGAAGTACCATTAGGCTTTTTGAAACTGAAATTATTATAGAGAAACGATTGTTGACTTCAAAATTTTCTTTTATACAATTGTTTATGAAATTTCTTGTTGTTTGTAGTAGGTAAAATGGATCAAGTGAACACAACCCCGGAACCAGAAGGAGCATCTAATCCTACACAAGAAAGTACATGTCCAACTCAGGAGGTATCTTCTAATCCGAATCCGACACCTGAACCTGATATTGGGCAACAAGAAGAAATTGATACAATTTTAGAACCTGCATCAAAGAAACTTAGAAGTAATGTGTGGCAAGAATTTAAAAATATGAAAGTGAATGGAAAAGATAAGGCTGAATGCATCTGGTGTAAAAAACAACTTAGTGGCACTTCAAAGAATGGAACAAATCACTTGAAAGGACATCTCTTGAGTTGTATTCAAAAAAAGATCAAGACTAGAAACCATGACAAAGGACAACCATTTCTCCTACCGACTATCTCAGAAGGAAAGCAAGAGTTGGGAATTGGAACTTATGATCCAGAACATGTGAAGAAGTTGATTGCTGAAGCTATTATTATGCACGATTATCCACTATCAATTGTGGATCACATTGGTCTTAGAAGAGTCTTTGTTTCTCTCCAACCATTGTTTAAAGTTCCTACTCGAAACACAATCAAGAAGGAGGTATTGAAAGTTTATGATTTTGAGAAAAAAATGTGCTATGAAGATGTTAGATAACCATGAAGGGAGAGTGGCAATTACCACAGATATGTGGACTTCAAGCAACAAAAAAAAAGGGTATATGGCGGTTACGGCTCACTATATTGATGGCTCGTGGACTTTACAGAGTCGAATCTTGAGGTAACAATGTTTATATTTTATAACTTAATTGTATCTTTTTTTTTGTTCTTAATGACAATAAGTGAAAGACTTGTTTTTTGTAAATATTATGTTAGGTTCATTTATGTTCCAGCCCCTCACACTAGTGAAAGACTTGCTGAAGCACTTATTAATTGTTTAATGGACTGGAACATTGATTCAAAGCTTTCTACGATTACTTTAGATAATTGTAGCACAAATGACTCAATGATTAGGAAAATTAAGGATAAGTTGTCGTTGGAATGTTTAATAAGGGATGGGTCTTTGTTACATATGCGTTGTTGTGCGCACATCCTAAATTTAATTGTTCAGGAGGGGCTACAAGTGATTAAGGATGGCATAGAAAATATTCGGGATAGTGTAGGATTTTGGAGTGCTACACCTAAAAGGTATGAAAAATTTGAAGATACCGCTAGACAATTGAGAATTATTTGCACTAGAAAGTTAGCTCTAGATTTCCAACAAGATGGAATAGCACATATAAGATGCTTGATATTGCCATAGAGTACAAGGATGTATTTATTCGATTGAAGCAACGTGAGTCTTTGTACACTTGTCTTCCAACTAATTCACAATGGCAATTTGCTAAAGATGTTTGTGGGTGCTTAAAATTATTTAATGAAGTAACTGAGTTGATTTCTGGTACAAAATATCCAACTGCCAACTTGTACTTTCCTAAGATTTGTAAGATTAAGTTGGCAATAGAGGAATGGAAGAAGTCCTCCAATTCAATTATTGAGATGATGGCCACAAGAATGATGGAAAAATTTCAAAATTATTGGAGTGGTGTTCATGATATGATGGGAGTTGCTGCAGTTTTGGATCCTAGGAAGAAGATGGTTGTACTTAATTTCTGGTTTCCTAAGTTGTATGGAGCATAATCATGTGCACAGGTTAGTAGAATCAAAGACATGTGTTATGATTTGCTCAATGATTATCAAAAGATTAAACTTAGAGATGCACAACCTACTGCTCCATCCATTGGTACAACTGCTATTATTGATGACGAGGCTGAATTTGATGCATACGTTGAGACAATTGCCGTTGATGAAGACTCAAGTTCAAGTGTTAAGTATGAGTTAGATCATTATTTGAAAGAGCCAGTTATAAAAAATACTCCAGAATTTGACATTTTGAATTGGTGGAAGGTAAATGGAGTTGTGTATCCAACACTTCAAGCAATTGCAAGAGATGTGTTAGCTATTCCTATCTCTACAGTAGCTTCTGAATCGGCCTTCAGTAATAGTGGTAGAATATTGAGTCCTCATCGTAGCCGACTTAACTGGACTACCGTAGAGGCTTTGATGTGTGCTAGAAGTTGGCTATGGGCTGCTGAGAATAACTGTATGTCATTGTCAAATTATTTTTACTTTCTACCTTAATTTTTTTGTTATATAATGTATTACTACTTTGGTATGTCATTGGCAAATAATATATTACTAATTTTTCTTGTTATATAATATATATAGGAATTTTTAGAGTTGCAGAAGAAATTGCTACTGTGTTGAATGAAATGGAGTCAGACGATGAAGGTATTTTGTACTTCATTTGGTGTAGAAGTTTTAAGCTTTAGTGTTTTATTTAACATCAATTTATTTGTTAATACAGCTGAGTTGATGGAAGGTTGTTTGGGTTACCATTTTGAAGATTAGAAGTTGTTGTTTCTATATGTTAACATGGTGAGTATTATTGTTTCTATCTTCCACCATTGTTGCCCCGACTAATTTGCACTAATGCTTTTGATATTAGACAGTTCTTTTAGTGTTGTGCTTATGTTTCCAGACAGTTCAAAAACATGATATTTAACGCGCATGCAAGCATGCTGAAATTTAGTAGACAAACATTATTATAGGAAGTTTTATTCCAGTTGCAAACATGATAAATTATCAATAATATGGCATGTTAAAATTATTACAATTTAAAAGCGATATGTTATCTGTGTTGTAAGCTATTACATCTCTGTATGTATCAAGAAGTGGTCTAAAGGATTCTTCTTATTACAATTTAAAAGTTCAGCATTACCAAGAATTAAGTTACATGTTTTATATGTTTTAAGTTTCACATGTTTGTTATTACAATTTAAAATTATGATGATAATATCTATTAGTGTTTCTTAACATGTGAAATATATTTTCTTTGTAATAGGTAAAATAGATCAAGTGAACACAACTCCGGAGCCGGAAGGAACATCTAATCTTACACAAGAAAGTTGTAATATATTAGCTTGTTGTTGTTGAAAAGTTGTAATTTGATTGTAGAATTTAATTTTAATTGTAATGTTAAGATGTTGAAGACTATGTTAAGATAATTGTGATTGCATTTTATTGAAGACAATGTAAAGAGACCTTATTTTAATTGTAATTTTTTTTTTGATTTTTGGTGCGGGTTTGGGTTTGGGTGAAAAAACCCAAACCCAACGGGTGCGGGCGCGGGTGTGATTTTGTCACCCGAATAGCCTTCGGGTTCGGGTTCGGGTGATGATTTTGGGTGCGGGTGTGGGTAGTGTGAAACCCGCACCCGACCCGACCCGTTGCCATCCCTAATCATGAACAAAACAACATTTCACCTCTAACCCCACATACCGATTATCATGAATCCTATTATGGAGTCAGAACCCCACCCTTACCTTGGATTGAAGGTTTCTCTATAACTTTCTCTAATTGATTCCCTTTCTTCCTCTTTTCCTGTTTTCCAACAGCTTTCACGTTCTTCCTCTAACCCTTATTCTTCTTACTGCTTCTTCTTTCTTGTTACTTCTAACAATAATAAAATAACCTATTATTCTCTTTATTCCTTAATGGGCTTAAAACTAATACACCCCCTTTTTACTATTGCCATTCCTTTAAAACAAGCCCACATTAAATAATATCATCCTTATCATAATATTATTTCACCACTTAATAAAATAATTAAATCCAACTAATCACCACACATCTTCACAAATATTCCAAACATAAATTAATTAAATAATTAATTAGATTACGGGCGTTACAGAGACCATAATAGTTATTCTTCACACATCAAGAGGTCGAAGAGATGTGAAACCACAATGGTTATCCCTCATCCATCAAGGAACGAGGCGGTCATCGCTCTCTCAAAAGATCAAGACAAGTCAACGTCACATGGTTTATTCAAATCAAGAAAAAGGAAGCAAAAGAAAAAATCCCGCTAAGTCAACAACTTGAAGACAAGTGACTTAGGCAAAAATTAGGACATTCCGTTGAACTATCAATTAAAAAGAATTAATCCAGGAAAAAGTTAGGGAAAATAAAATAAAAAAGAATGAAAAGTAAAAGCAAAAAATTACAAAGAAAGAACTACAAAGAAAAGTCCTCATCAAAGAACAAATCCGTGTGACTACAAACACGAAGACAAAAAGGGTGACTGCTACTTCAAAAGTCAATTTGGTTCTTTAACCATCAAAAAGTCCTTCCTGGGAGATGAATACTCATATTGAATTAATTGAACATAGAACTGGAGAACATCACAGAGAATGGATGGACACCAATAAACTTTGAGCCTTAAAATATATTTTTGAAAACCATGAACCATGCCGCGTTATAACCCTCAAAAGTCTTAATTTAAGTAGGGTTTATTTAGAAAGCATACTTCAACGAGATAGCATTTCCCGACTCCCATGATTTATGCTAAATATTTGTGTTGGTATCATATTTCTTTTATTATCTTTCATTCAAAAAATCAATGTCACGTCCTAGCTAGTGATTTATTCACAAGGTTTAGCGACATTTTTTCAATGAAATCTTCAAGACTTACATAACTATTACATTAGAATATTCATTCTCAGAATAAACTCTTTTATTCTAGTAAAACATTTGCTTAATATCAAGGAAGCTTACATATAAACACCAGTGATGAGTTTAATATTTTGAGGTCGGAAACTCTGTTGAGTAATTGGCAAAATCATTTCAATGAGTGATCATATCCAGGGGCATGTTGACTGAAGACCTTAAGCATGGGCAGGTTGCTTTCCTAGTTAATGCTTCATAGTTTGTTTACCTTTATGGGGCAAAGTTTGAGGACTCCTTTTTTGCCAAATACAATCAATCTGGGGCAGTCACATTGAGATTCGATGAATCTATCCAAGATTTTGAAGACATTGGGGAATTTTGGATGCCAGGTTTTATGTAAAATACTCTCGAGATGATTTCTTCTCATAAACCATGAAACTTGGGGAATTTAAGAATTTAAGTTTATTCCCAAGAACTGTTGTCCATTTATGATGTGCATCATGCAATCTATCAACACTAAACTTGGGGCACCCAAAATTAGTTCCAGGGGAAATTCAGATTTGTCAAAATATGTGATATACCTTGAAAATGTTATCAGATGGAAGAGTTCCCCAGGATCCCAACTAAGCCTTGATTCAGGTATTTCTAACTGAGCATGATTCTTCTCCCCAACGGATCTTTCCTTGAGTGGAGTTCATGTTGTTGTCTCCTCGATGGATTATTGATGTTAGAAGATTGAATTTTGGGGTTTCTTGCCGAGAAGTATTTTCCTCTCCCCATAGAGTTTTGAGCCTTGTAGCAAGACTCCTCTCCGTCAAGTGGATTTTATTTTATCTCCAGTGATAATTCCATCTTATTGAGATTGACTGAGTGCTTTATTGTACCCTGGTGTTATCACTTGTCTAACTTTTGGTCTGTTTTGTCAGCATATACATTCATTCATTCAATCATTCACTCATACTCACATCATTCACACGCATTCACATTTCCCAATGTTTTTGGGTCCATATACTTTGGTTGTGTTTATCCCTAAGAAGTGTTTTTTTATCCCTAAGCAGTGTTTTTTTTATCTCTGCAACATACTTTGGATGGAAAATGGAAATCTCTTCTGAGTAGTCTGTTAATTCCCAGAGAAGTTGTCCCCATATATCAATTTTATCTACTCCAATGGATGGTTAGTCTCTTCGATATGATAGATATAGTTCGTTGCGAAATTTTATCTACTCTAATGGATGGTTGATCTCTTTGATATGATAGAGATAGTTTTGTATGCAATTTTATCTACTCTAATGGATGGTTTATCTCTTCAATATGTTAAAGATAGTTTGTTGTGCAATTTTATCTACTCCAATGGATAGTTGATCTATTCAATATGATATATATAGTTTGTTGTGAAAATTTATCTACTCCAATGTATGGTTGATCTCTTCGATATGATAAAGATAATTCATTATGAAATTTTATCTACTTCAATGGATGGTTGATCTCTTCGATATGATAAAGATATTTTGTTGTGAAATTTTATCTACTCCAATGCAATGATAACCACAACAAGTGGCTTCCCCAAAAATCCCCAACCCCAGAGTTGATGCTAAACATTTCTTTACCAGTCTCGATACTGATGTCAATCATTTCTTTTTCAACCATATAGTTGATGTCAATTAATCACTTATTTTCCTAGTCTTAGTACTAATGACAATCGTTTACCAAACTCAGCACTGATGTCAATTGTTTACCAGTCTCAACACTGATATCAATCATTTACCAGTTTCAACACTGATGTCAATCATTTACCAATTTCAGCATTGATGTCAATCATTATCAGTCGCAACACTGATGTTACCAGTCTTGGTACTGATGTCAATCATTTCTTTTCCAATCGCAGAGTTGATGTTAATCATATTAGTTTCTGGCCCCAGTCTCAGTACTGATGTCAACCCTTTTTCTCCCTATCTCTATTGCAAAGGACACCAATGCCAGACTATTTAAACTCCCCAATCCTGAAAAGTAAAGCTAAGACCCAACCTACCGGCATTGAAAAAATACACGCGTCTCCGTTAATTTCAATGACAATTATGATACTGGCTGTGCACGATACCATAATACTGTGAATTCTTGAGCATCAGCCACCTCTAAAACTCCAGCCACATCTCATGAAAATAAGTAAATGATCACTAATGCCAAAACAGAATATGTAAACTTGACACGCTGCTGAAACCTTATGCCCCCTGTCATTCAAACCATTGCCGAAACTACTTAGTGCAGCAACTTCCAAAGGTGAAAAATTAGACCCGACAGAGTATAAAGGTAATCCGTATTCTTTTTGCAAACAAACTATTTTAACTAAAAACAATAGATATTACAAAAAGTTCCTATAAAATACTATAGATATATAAGATGAAAATACCTTACCTTTGTATAATTAATCCCGATACTTTAGATCTCTTATTTGTGCTTTGCTTTTAATTTTTACTTCTTGCATTGCATGTTAAATTAAGGTTTTGATTTTTTCCCTTTTCCTTGGAAACATTAAAGTTCAGTGGTGACTTTCTAATTTTGTGAGTCAAGTTAGTCAATAGGTCGGTCTCCCGATTTTTCACCGTGACGGAAATGGAGACTTCACTGGTGATACTATTCTCGAGATGGTTAAAGCCTAACTTGTATTATCTGTGTTTGTTATTATTGCTGTTTGCCTGTATTTATCAATATTTTCTGTTTTCTTGGGATATTTTGGTGATCTTTTGCAAGATAAGTCGTACACCCGGACTAAGTTACACTTAAGATTAGGATGGTGGTGTAATCAAAAGTTACACATATGAAGTAATCCAGACACAAGTAACATATGATAACCTTGATCAGTGGAGGCCTCTTTGAGGGTGATAATATTAAATAAGACATTTGTTAAAGCATTAATACTTTCAACCTGAGATCCCGAAGAGCTGAGGAACATAGAACCCTTAACTCATCATGGCCTTTAAGATGTAGTGCAGTGACAATTCAAAAGTAGTCTTGAATTAGTAATTACGCGATACTACACTCAAACGAGTTTTTCTTGAGAATATTATTGGTATTCACAAGTAGTTGTAAAACCAGTAATATTTAAAAGAGGAATCACGACTCTGATAACTTTTATAACCTTGTTGTACAGGTGATAAACCCCTAGTACATACCTTGTGGCGTGTTCTTACCATTGACTCCATGCTCGTGATGTAGAACCTATGAACCTTTGAACCTTGATTGTGGTTGTTGCATAACCATGCATTCACACATCTATGAAACTCTTTTCACTTGGTTTTCAAGTAATTTAGAGGTCTTTCTTTGTAAACATCATAAGTTTCATCAAACTCAATGAATCTTGGGTGTTGATGGGGGTGAAAACCCTAATCCACCAAAATGAATGATTGATTTTGATGATAACTTGATCAATACTTTGATCTAATTTAGGATTTACTTTTTATCTTCATGCTTTGATGTTTAAACGTTAATATCTTGAATTCCTTGAAAGTCAAATAAAAACCAACAATTGCATATTATACATGATGTTGTATTTGGTATTGCTTTCGAGAGTCTTCCAAGTGTCTTATCCTTTGCTCTTGGTCTCTGACAGTCAAGTTGTCTCACCAGTACCACACTCGTGCTAAGAGAAGATGGAAAACATTAAGCAGGAGACTTCGAACTCCGCAAAGAGGTGATCACTTTGAAGGCTAGTATGGGGCATCTAACTGCTTTGGTTGAAGCTTTAGTCACCACCCAAGTCAATCACCCCATATGAAGGAAGAAGAGATGACAAAGGTCTTCCCAAAAACTATGAAGTATTTCTTTCATGAGAAGATGATAGTCAATGCACCTAATGATTTCCCTGAAAAGGTGAATGTGGGAGTGCTTCTAGAAGAAGATGTCCGAAAGAGGCGTTTATTTAAAGATGGTGACCCTGGGATTTGAAATATTTTTCCTTCAGCACAAGTCTAGATGGAGAGTCTTCTCAGTTTATTAGTCATTTGCTGCTTTGTCATTTATACTCTTTCTTGATTGATAATACAATGTTTGCATGTATGAACTTGTTTGCATTTGAATGATAATGATAATACAACGAATATGTTTGTCTTGAATAAATTCATTCGTTTCACTCGTACTTGGTTTAATTTTAAAGTCTTTTCCTGCATTATGATACCAAATGTTACCAATCTTCTTTCCCAGGAAGAAATTGGAGGGAGGATGATGATCTAAAAAATGCAAAATCTCTGATTGTATTCTTTTTAATAAAATCTTGTTGATGATGAACAAACATTGTTTTAAATCCCCAAACACCAAAGATATAAGGAAGATAATCTCTTGTTAACCCCTTTTGAGTCTTGAAGTAGGAGTTTTTTTTATACGAAAAAACTCTCATATTTAACCTGGGGCAAGGTAGTTTTCAGTTAACTTGACCGAGTGTTCAAATTTCAAAAGGAATGCACTTCTAAAGAGACCATAATAGTTATTCTTCACACATCAAGAGGTCGAAGAGACGTGAAACCACAATGGTTATCCCTCACCCATCAAGGAACGAGGCGGTCATCTCTCTCTCAAAAGATTAAGACAAGTCAACGTCACACGGTTTATTCAAATCAAGAAAAAGAAAGCAAAAGAAAAAATCTCGCTAAGTCAACAACTTGAAGACAAGTGACTTAGGCAAAAATTAGGACATCCCGATGAACTATCAATTTAAAAAAATTAATCCAGGCAAAAGTTAGGGAAAATAAAATAAAAAAAGAATGAAAAGGAAAAGCAAAAAAGTACAAAGAAAGGACTACAAAGAAAAGTCCTCATCAAAGAACAAATCCGTGTGACTATAAACACGAAGACAAAAAGGGTGACTGCTACTTCGAAAGTCGATTTGGGTCTTTAACCATCACAAAGTCTTTCCTGAGAGATGAATACTGTTGTACCACAAAATTTTCCCTCCCTTTTTCACAAGAAATCACAACCCTAGGTTTTTTCTCTGATTTTTAAGATTGGCTCAAGAATCGATCAAACAGACTTTTCTTTAGCAGTCAATCCAGAATTAGGGTTTTCTCTCGCATTTCTCAGAAGAAATTGAATCCACAGAAATTCAGTTTACCGTTACACTGGTTTCTCACTTTTTCAATTTTACTGAAAGATTGCCGGTTGTTCCCAAGGCTTGATTAATCTGGGATAAGAGATAGGAGCTGAAACTGTCTAATCCGGATTAACCAGATGATGTGTGTCTGTTAAAACATCTGCTTGTTAATGGAATAAAATTCTTGCCAGTTAATGGAATGCTTGCTTGTTTGGAATACCACGCGTATGTTGATTTGAATGCTGTCGCAAGTTATGAGATTACAGAGTTTTAGGGATTACTTGGATTTTAAGTTATCTGTATTGGAAATGCTGGAATGCAATTTCAGTCATTTTAAATCAGAAATATTAAATAAAAAGTGAAGATGCAAAAGGAAAAATTGAAAGATATGTGACAATAGAAAAATTCTTTTGGATAAAGAATTTTATTCATTTCAAATGTTGTTACGGAATTTATTTGAATATTGTAAGTTTACAACTTATAGTATTTAAAATAATAATTGTTTACAATAAATGGAAAATAAATCTAAGTCTAAAGCCTAAACTCCATTGCCCCATGCTCAAGGTTTCTTGCTTCCTACTGCTTTATCGCCGTCCAAGTTGCATTCACCTGAAAAAGAAGAAGAAAAAGAAATTAGTACAGTTAATTTTTCAAGCAGAAAAGGAAAGAAAAAATCATCATTAAAGTTTGACGGCCAGAATCAGAATGTTATTTGTTCATCATGTTTTTATTTTTCTCTTTGCAAATCACAAGAAGATTGCTCTTCTTGGTTCACAAAGAGAAAAGTAAAAGATAAAAAGTGCAAGCATACAATTGGTTCAAATGCAAAAACATGGGCCATGCTGTACAAAGTAAGGCACAAGGCTGCATACAAAGCAAACTTGTAGCAAAACTATGCCAAACTGAATACCAACTGCAGTAACCAAACCAAATGCAACAAGGTGCCAAAACTATCAAACTAAGCATGGCAAACCCAAACCAGATGCAAACTGTCAAGGAAAAAGTACAATACAGAAAGTATGCAGTCAGAAAAGTACACAATGCAGCAGGCAAATATAATGCAGAGGGAAAACCAATTGACAAGCCAAAGGCTTGTCATAGCTGTCATCATGTTCCAAGGCATAAGCAACTTTTCAGAAAATAATATAATAAGCAAAAGTGCTTATTTGAGAGAGAGAGAGAGAGAAAGAGAGGACCTGGTGAAAAGTTTGCAGTTTGGCTAAGGCAGGCTGGCATAAGTAAACAAAGAAAAAAGATATAAAACAAAAAGGACTGCATAACAGTCCAAAGGGGGGAGAACATTAGAACCTGCATAAGCCTAAACAAAAACACCAGAAAACACAAAACTCTCCAATTCCCAACCTGCTTGCCAAGCCTGCAGTTCAAACTGCAAATCCACAAACTAAACAAAACTTCCCAAACCTGTACCAAACAGCCAACCTGTTATCAAAATCACAAGCAACCTGCAAACATAGCCAAAACCTGTAGAACAACCAAGCCTACAGCAAGTCATACAAACTGTGACAAACCAAGCAAGCTGACCAGCTTGCTCAAACCTGCAACAAACCATAAACAAACAAAACAAGCCCAGCTTGCTCAAAACACAACAAAACCTGCAAGCCAAAACCTGCACTACTTGAAAACTTGCCCAAACTGCTTGGCCAAACAACAATCCAACCTACAGTTCCAAAATGCAAAACCATAAACTACAAACAAGCCAAAAACAAACAGTTTCAGAATCAAAATCATCAAGCCTGCTACCAAATAAACCATCAACAAACAGAGTTTCAGAAGCTTGTAACAAGCTTCATCATCAACCATCACAAATAAGCAACCACAAAAACCTGTTTCAGAGGCTTTTCTCATCATCATCATTAACATTCCAAGAGAAGAGGAAGAGCAGTTCAGAAGCAAAAGGCAAAAGTTTCAGAACCATGTCATCATAAACAATACTCAGGAAAGAGAAAGGAAGAGTTTCAGAAGCATCAACAAAATTAGTTTCAGAATCAAGTTCATTAACAACAACATTCAGATAGAGCAAACCAACAAATCATCAAGTTTGTCAAACAAACCAACAAATCATCAAGTTTGTCAAACAAACCAACAAATCATCAAGTTTTCCAAATAAACCAACAAATCATCAAGCTAGCCAAACAAGCTAACAAATCATTAACCTTCAAAGCCAAAAAAGAGGAAGAGATTCAGAAGTAAAAACACATAGTTTCAGAATCGTGTCTGTCATCATCAACAAAGAGAAAGGAAGAGTTTCAGAAGCGAAGCCAACATTGTTTCAGAATCAAGTTCATCATCAACAATCAAAAAAAAGTTTTCAGAAGAATATTCATCACCAATAACAAAAATCAACAGTTCTCAGAATAGCCATCATCATCAAACATTCAAAATCTTAAAGAACCAAAGAGAAATACCAGAAGCGAAGCTAGTCATCATCTTCCTCGTATCCCCGGCCACCAGGAACGCCGCCACCAACTCCATCTCACCTTTCCTCTCCATCTTTCCCAAGGTACATTTTTCAAACCTTTACTGCATCTCAAAACATGTAAAGACCACATAGGTTAATTAAACTAGGACATAAACAAAGCTTAAGCAAACAAACTGTAAAAACCAAGCGAATCAAACCACGAAACTGTAAAAACCCTAAAAAGACAAGAAATGAATCATACCGTTCGAGAAAAGGCCTTGGATTGTCATGAAGAGGTGAGAGAGTTAGGGTGGCGCTCCGGCAACCTGGGGGCTTAAGGGAGAATCAAGCATCGTTGGCTTGAGAAAGATGAAGAAGCGAGTGGGAGAACGGCGCCGCTGCTAAGCCAAACAACAAACCCTAATCTGCCAAAATGAGTGAACCCCAAAACAAAAAAAAACGTTGTGCAACTTTTCATTTGGGCCGCCCCACGCATTTGCCTTAAGCCCACATCTTGTTTTACCAGCGAACCCCCCATTCTGTCCATTATGACCATCCTTCCCTTTACTTTTTGCTTTGGGCCTAACCATAAATCCCTAAGCCCATTCTTTTTTAACAAATGTTAATTGTTGTTTTTTTCTTTATATTCACTCACTTTAACTAATTTGTTTTATTTTTGTTAATGATAACACTAATAAATTTATTTTCTTAAAATTAATATTATTTTATTCTTTTATTAATTAATTTTGTTTCATAATAAAAATACAAAAATAATAGAAACTTTAATTTAAGTAATTTTTCTTTCTTTAAAACTTTTCTTTTCACAATTAATAAAATACAATATAATAATACTTAATCTTTCTTAGATTAAATTTTATTTGTTTATTTGTAAATAAATACATGCATCCCATAGTTTATGGATTTTCCTTATAATTTGTCATAATTAAATTGCGACAGTTCGATTTGGTTGTAACACATATTTGGGACATTATTATTCTTGTGAGACTCATCCCCATTTGTAAATAATTGTACCCCCATCCCCGGATACTTTTGTAATAGCTTAGAATTTAAATTCCCGCAATTTATTGCTTTCAATATACTGTATAGTAATTAGGCGTGTATGACAAGATTAAAAATCAATCGCTAGATGACCTAATACAAGAATCAAAATGCATGAAAATGACAAACACAATGCACACTTGCACCTCTAGGGTAACCTCGCTTGTTGCTTCGAAAAATGCAATCATGTCCCTCGAATATGAGACACTCTAGCAAATGCCCATTCGATAAACAAAGATCGTAGTCCCTCGATGACCCTCGATGTTGCCTTCGATAAAACGATCTCGTCCCTTACAAAATTGCTAGAGCGTCTCACAAGTTACTTTCAATGATTGTATGCGATGACCCGCGCCTGTCCCATTTAACATCCTAACACAAGGTTGTTCACCAAATACAATGGTGAAATAACACTGTCAAAAGGGTTAAAAACATAAGAAAGATCTTTTGAGTAAAATAGGGTAGACAACTCTTAGTTACTTGGTCAAAAGCTTGCAAAACATCCTTGCCATTTTCAAACACACATCACAACACATTTTCCAAAAACAACTTTTAAAACATTGAAATATCTTTTCAAAAAGACACACACCTTTGTATATATTCAAACAAGAATCATTACAAAGGTTGCCTAGACAAGGCCTCTTTTTTTTTCAAAGCATTTTCAAAAATCACACACAAAGCACTATTTCAAACAATTGAAAAGCAAAGGCAAGTGATCTAAACAAGTAACTAAGAGCCCATGGAAAACCATGGATGAAAAGGGTGCTAGTACCTTCCCTTTTCATAATCTACCCCCCGAACCCAAGAAAACATCTCAAAGGTCTTTCCTGTGCTTTTTGACCTTTCCTTAGGATAAAATAAAAAGTCGGTGGCGACTCTTGCTAAACCGAACAATTTCAAACACAAACGCAAAACCTCAAGCCAGTTCTCCCACCGTATCACAAATACTCATATTGAATTAATTAAACATAGAATCGGAGAACATCACAGAGAATGAATGGGCACCAATAAACTTTGAGCCTTAAAATATATTTTTGAAAACCATGAACCAGGCTGCGTTATAACCCTAAAAAATCTTAATTGAAGTAGGGTTTATTTAGAAAGCATACTTCAACGAGATAGAATTTCCTGACTCCCATGATTTATGCTAAATATTTGTGTTGGTATCATATTGCTTTTATTATCTTTCATTCAAAAAATCAATGTCACGTCCTAGCTAGTGATTTATTCATAAGGTTTAGCGACATTTTTTCAATGAAATCTTCAATACTTACATAACTATTACATTAAAATATTCATTCTAGGAATAAACTCTTTTATGCTTGTAAAACATTTGCTTAATATCAAGGAAGCTTACATATAAACACCAGTGATGAATTTAATCTTTTGAGGCTGGAAACTCTGTTGAGTAATTGGCAAATCATTTCAAAGAGTGATCATATCCAGGGGCATGTTGCCTAAAAACCTTAAGCATGGACAAGTTGATTTCCTAGTTTATGCTTCATAGTTTGTTTACCCTTATGGGGCAAAGTTTGAGGACTCTTTTTTTGCCAAATACAATCAATCTGGGGCAGTCACGTGGAGATTCGACGAATCTCTCCAAGAGTTTGAAGACACTGGGGAATTTTGTATGCCAGGTTTTATGTAAAATCCTTTTGAGATGATTTCTTCTCATAAACCATGAAACTTGGGGAATTTAAGAATTTAAGTTTATTCGCAAGAACTGTTGTCCATTTATGATGTGCATCATGCAATCTATCAACACTAAACTTGGGGCACCCAAAATTAGTTCCAAGGGAAATTCAGATTTGTCAAAATATGTGATCTACCTTGCAAATGTTATCAGATGGAAGCGTTCCCCAGGATCCCAACTAAGCCTTGATTCAGGTATTTCTAACCGAGCATGATTCTTCTCCCCAACAGATCTTTCCTTGAGTGGAGTTCATGTTGTTGTCGCCTCGATGGATTATTGATGTTAGAAGATTGAATTTTGGGGTTTCTTGCCGAGAAGTATTTTCCTCTCCCCATAGAGTTTTGAGCCTTGTAGCAGGACTCTTCTCTGTCAAGTGGCTTTTATTTTATCTCCAGTGATAATTCCATCTTATTGAGATTGGCTGAGTTCTTGGTTGTACCCTGGTGTTATCACTTGTCTAACTTTTGGTTTGTTTTGTCATCATATACATTCATTCATTCAATCATTCATTCATACTTACATCATTCACACGCATTCACATTTCCTAATGTTTTTGGGTCCACATACTTTGGTTGTGTTTATCCCTGAGCAGTGTGTTTTTTGTTAGAAAGTTTGATTCTACAACCCTCATAAGAGTTTTGATGATAACAAACACAAAGAACAAATATGAAATCTAAATTTGTGTTCTATTGTATACAGAAGTTCTGACAGAAGTGGATCAGAAGTTAAGCTACAAAGGTGCTCAAGCTGAGTAAGCAGACTGACATCAGAATGTTTTGAAGAATGAAGATCAGAATATGCACTAAAGAGAAAGACATCCTAATTCTAAACGGAAGTCTAACGTGCAAACATAACCTTATGACTCTGACTTACCAAGTTCTGAAGCAAAGCAGCAAGCAAGATTCCTTAAGTTCTGAAGCGTTACTTTTCCATCAAAGCAGTATCAATTACAACGGCTACAATCAGACAAGGATCTTCATATTATGGAAAGTGCATTAAGTGCCAATTATCATGTTTCCATTTGGACAGATTGCCACGCCTATTTAAACAAGCACTAAGGCTAAATCATTCAGAATTTACACAACTGCTTTCACACAATCTTTCATCGCTGCAAATTACATTCATACTATACTCTAAAATTGTGTAATACATCACAAGTTTGTGATACAATTTTTGTAACGAAAAACATCTAGTACATAGTGAATTCTTATTTTTGTTTAGTGAATTTCCTTGAGATAAACCGGGTTGTGGTTGTACTCAAGAAGACTTTGGAAGTTGTCGAAGTAGAATTGTAATCAGTTTTGATTAGTGAGTTAAGAACTCATTGGAGAGAGGAGAAATCACCTTGGCAGGTGGACTGGAGTAGTTTGAGATAAAGCAAACCAGGATAAAAATCATCGTGTCATTTAATTTTGATTTTTAAGTTTCAATTCAACCCCTCATTCTTGTGTTTTTCACTTTTTCAATTGGCATCAGAGCGCCTGGTTCTGAGTTTATACACTTAACCGTGTCAGTACAAGATCCAAGCTTAGAAAAACACTATGGTGGGACCAAGTCAGAACATCAACAATGACTACCATGATGATAAGGATAGAATCAGCGGCAAACCTCCAGTATTTGATGGAGAAAACTTTGACTACTGGAAAGACAGAACTGAGAGCTTCTTTCGGGTTCATGATGCTGATTTATGGGATATGGTAATTGATGGATACATGCATCCTATAGATGAAAGTGGTCAGAAGATTGATAGAAAAAGAATGTCTGACCAACAAAAGCGTGTCTTCAGAAACCATCACAAGGCCAAAACGATTCTTCTTAGTGCCATCTCATATTCAGAATATGAGAAGATCTCAAACAGAGAGACAACCAAAAACATGTTTAACTCTCTGAGAATGACGCATGAAGGCAACATACAAGTTAAAGAAACCAAGGCCCTTGCGCTCATTCAAAAATATGAAGCCTTCAAGATGGAAGAAAGTGAATCCATTGAAGCAATGTTCTCAAGATTCCAGATTCTAGTTGTTGGGATGAGAGTTCTTGACAAAGGGTATTTAACTACTGATCACGTAAAGAAGATCGTCAGAAGTCTACCGAAGCAATGGAGGTCAATGGTCACTACTCTCAAGCTGGTAAAAGTTCTCAACAAGATATCTCTGGAGGAACTTGTCAGCTCACTCAGAAGTCATGAGATAGAGCTAGAAGATGACGAGCCTCAGAAGAAAGGTAAGCCTTTAGCGTTAAAATCTAACAAATAATTTGATTCTAAAGTTTTACAGTCTATGGAAGAAACCTATGATAGATTCTCATCAGAAGAAGATGAATTGTCTCTTCTCTCCAAAAGAATCAATCAGTTGTGGAAGCAGAGGCAAAGAAAATTCAGAAACTCCAGAAGAACAGGGGATCAAAATGAATCACCCTCTGGATACAGAAAGTCTGAATCCTCCTCTGGATAAAAAAGTATGAACCCTCCTCTGGACACATAAAGTATGAGTCTTCTTCTGGTCACAGAAAGTCAAGAAACAGGGACATCATCTGCTATGAGTGCAATGAACAAGGGCACTACAAAAGTGATTGTCCAAGGCTTCAGAAGGAGAAACCCAAAAAGAAGTTCTTCAAGGAGAAAAAGAAAAGTCTCATGGCAATATGGGATGATTCAGATACTTCTGACGCAGACAAAGAGTCAGATGATGAAAGAGCCAACATTGCTCTTATGGAAAATGTGACAGAAGACAACGAAGCATCTGGGTCAGAATCAGAATCATACACAGAAGAGGTATTTCATGACTTTACTGTTAATTTTACTAAAGCTGAATTAGGAGAAAGTCTGAGTGAAATTCTGGAAAGGTATCAGCAGCTTAGAGTCAAATTCAAGAACCTGAAAAAGGATCTTGTCTCTGACTCTGAATAAACTGAGAGTCTGAGATTAGAAAATCTGAGTTAAAAGAAAAGATTTCAAAACTAGAAAATGATTTACAAAACTCTCAGAAGGAAATTATCTCAGAGGCTCCCAGTAATGCTGACAAGATCATAAAAGAATATAATCATAACTTTCAGAAGTTTCTGGATAAAAACATAGGTAGAAGTAAGATGGCTTCAATGATTTATGGAGTTAGCAGAAATGGCAGAAAAGGAATAGGATACCAAGGTAAAGTATCCCCACCTAAGAAAGTCATGGACTTAGTAATCAAACTCACACCATTAAAATCTCACTTCACTTATGGGCACACACATGATCTGAAATACACTAGTAATGATTATTCTGCCAAACCAAAATTTAAACAGAATTTTGGTAAAACTAACAAACAAGGACCCAAAAAGATATGGGTATCTAAGTACAAAATTATATATGTAGCAGGTATCTTTAGCAGCAAGGCTAAAACACCAGTCATGGTACCTGGACTTTGGATGCTCTCGACACATGATGGGAAGAAAGCATATGTTCCAAAGTCTGGAACTTAAACCTGGAGGCTGCATGGATTTTGGAGGCAATCAAAGAGGGAAAATCATTGGCTCTGGAACAATAGGTAATGGTAACCTCCCTTCTACCAACAATGTTCTGTTAGTAGATGGATTGATGCATAACGTGTTATCCATAAGTCAATTAAGTGATAACTGTTATGATATAATCTTTAATCAAAATTCATGCAAAGTTGTTAGTCAGAAAGATGGAACTATCCTATTTAATGGAAAGAGGAAAAACAACATTTATAAGATAAAACTTTCTGAACTAAAGAGTCAGAATGTATAATGCCTTCTTTCTGTTAACAACGAGCAATGGGTCTGGCACAGAAGATTGGGGCATGTTAGTATGAGAAAAATATCTCAGATTAACAAACTCAATCTGGTCAGAGGACTTCCTAATCTGAAGTTCAGCTTAGATGCTCTCTGTGAAGCATGTCAGAGAGGCAAATTTAAAAAACCTTCCTTTAAAGAAAAAATGTTGTTTCTACCTTTAGGCCATTAGAACTTCTGCACATAGATTTATTTGGACCAGTGAAAACAGTGCCTGTTAGTGGGAAGAAGTATGGGTTAGTGATCGTAGATGACTATGGCAGATGGACATGGGTAAAGTTCTTAAGACACAAGCACGAGTCACATTCTATGTTCGTTGCTTTCTGTAACCAAGTTCAGAATGAGAAAGATCTTAGAATTGTCAAAGTCAGAAGTGATCATGGTGGAGAGTTTGAAAATAAAAAATTTGAAATATTTTTTTAATGAAAAAGGCATTTCTCATGATTTCTCTTGTCCTAGAACTTCCCAACAAAATGGAGTTGTAGAACGAAAGAGAAGAACATTGCAAGAAATGGCCAAAACCATAATCAATGAGACTAACATTGCTAAGATCTTCTGGGTAGAAGCAATTAACACAACATGTTACATTCATAATAGAATCTCTATAGGACCTATTATGGATAAGACTCCATATGAATTGTGGAAGAACAAAAATCCCAACATTTCTTATTTCTATCCACTTGGATGTACCTGCTTTATACTTAACACTAAAGAACATCTGAACAAGTTTGACTCTAAAGCACATAAGTGTATTATGTTAGGATACTCTGAACGCTCAAGGGGGTACAAAGTATACAATACAGAAACACAAATTGTAGAAGAGTCAATCAGTGTTAGATTTGATGACAAGTTTGGCCCTCAAAAGTCAAAGCAGAATGAATCCTTTGCAGATATAGAAGTTGAATTCACAGGTGCTGAAGGCAATTCATCAGAAGTTCCCAACAGAGACGCTACAAAAACATCAGAAGGAAATGTTACAAACAATTCAACAACTTATGTAGAACAACTCCAGAAAAGACTATCCATAAGCAGCATAGCTCACCCTGAAGATAAAATTCTTAGAAAGAAGGATGATCCAATCAGAACAAGATCAACATTCAGAAACTTTGAAGAATCCCTCATGGGATTGGTATCTCTGATTAAACCAACATCAATTGATGAAGCTATTCTGGATAACGACTAGATTCTGGCTATGCAGGAGGATTTAAATCAATTCACCAGAAATGACGTATGGGATCTGGTTCCTAAACCAAAAGGATTCAATGTCATTGGAACAAAGTGGGTCTTTAGAGACAAACTAAATGAACAAGGAGAAGTCGTCAGAAACAAGGCACGACTGCTTGCACAAGGTTATAGTCAGCAAGAAGGGATAGACTATACAGAAACCTTTGCTCCAGTTTCCAGGTTAGAATCTATCAGACTCTTAATCTCTTTTGCTGTAAATAATGGCATCACTCTGTATCAGATGGATGTCAAAAGCACATTCTTAAATGGTTACATTGATGAAGAGGTATATGTGCACCAACCCCCTGGGTTTGAAAACTCCAAACACCCATAATATGTTTTCAAACTAAAGAAGTCACTTTATGGTCTAAAACAAGCTCCTAGAGCTTGGTATTAAATCCTAAGTAACTTTTTGTTAGAAAAGGAATTCACCAGAGGGAAAGTGGACACAACCTTGTTCTGTAAGACATTTAAGAATGACATTTTAGTTTGTCAGATTTATGTAGATGATATTATATTTGGATATACTAAACCTTCTCTGGGAAGAGAATTTGCTAAGTCTATGCAAGCAGAGTTTGAGATGAGCTTGATGGGAGAACTTAAATCCTTACTGGGCATTTAGATCAATTAGACTCCAGAAGGAACTTACATTCACCAGAGCAAATAGGTCATAGAACTTCTGAAGAAATTTGATCTATCAAAATGTAATCCATCAAAGACTCCAATGCATCCCACGTGCATTCTGGAAAAGGAAGAGGTAAGTAAAAAGGTAGAGCAGAAGATCTACAGAGGTATGATTGGTTCTCTCCTTTATCTGACAACTTCAAGGCCTGACATTTTATACAGCATTTGTTTATGTGCCAGATTCCAATCATATCCTAGAGAATCTCACTTAACAACAGTTATGCGAATTTCCAAGTATCTGAAAGGTACTACTAATCTGGGTTTGTTTTATAGAAAAACCAATGAATACAGTTTAGTAGGATACTGTGATGCTGATTTTGCTGGAGACAGAGTAGAACGAAAAAGTACTTCTGGAAGCTGCCAGTTTCTGGGAGACAATCTGATCTCATGGACCAGCAAGAGGCAGTCCACAATTGCATTGTCAACAACAGAAGCTGAATACATTGCAGCTGCTGGATGCAGCACACAGATGCTCTGGATGAAAAGTCAGCTTGAAGACTTCGACATATTTGAGAGTAACATCCCTATTTTCCGTGATAATACTTCTGCAATATGTTTATCTAGAAATCCAATTTTGCATTCTAGGGCTAAGCATATAGAAATAAAACATCATTTTATTAGGGACTGTGATACGGTGGGAGAACTGACTTGGGTGCTTGCATTTGATTGCAATTGTGCGGATAGCAAGAGTCGCCACCGACTTTTCTTTTATCCAAAAGGAAAGGTAAAAAAGCACAGGAAATACCTTTAGAGATGTTTTCTTGAGTTCGGGGGATAGATTATAAAAAGGGAAGGTGTTATCACCCCTTTCATCCATGGTTTTCCATGGGCTCTTAGTTTCTCTCTAGATCACTTGCTTTGTTTGAAAGTTATGCTTTTGTGTTGTGAGTTTTGAAAGTATTTTGAAAATGTCTTTGTAATGGTTCTCATCTCTATAAGAACGCATACAAAGTGTTGTTTTGAAAAATAGTTCAAAGAGGTGTTTGTGTAGTGTGTTTTTTGAAGGTGATTTTGAAAAGATGTTTTTGTAATGGTTCTCGTCTCTTTAAGAATGCGCACAAAGTATTTTGTCTTTTGAAAGTGTTTCAAAGTGAAAGTGTTGGTGTAAAAATGTTTTTGTCGTGAGCAAGCAAGCAATTAAGAGAAAATCTACCTACTCGAAAGGTCTTAAATGTTCTTTTCCTCCTTTAGATGTTGCTATCTTACCATTGATTTGGTAAGAAGCCCCATCATTGGATGTGAAGGGACATGCACGGGACGTTTGTATAGTCATAAAAGACAACTTATGAGACGCTTTAGCAATTTTTCGTAAGGGACTAGATCGTTTTACCGAGGGCAACATCGAGGGACTACGATATTTTTTATCAAAGGGTCTTTGCTAAAGCATCCCATATTCGAGGGACATGACTGTATTTCCGAGGCAACGAGCGAGGTTACCCTAGAGGCGCGCGTGTGAAAAAGTGTGTTTGTTTCAAGTTATTTTGTCTTTGAAATTAGGTTATCTAGCGATTGATTTCGAATCTTGCCATGCACGCCTAATTACTATACAGTATAAGGAATACAATAAATTGCGGAAATTTAAAAATCTACGCTATTACAGAGCTTTTTTTGGAATGGGGAATACAAATTTACAAATAGGGATGGATCGAATCGACAATGCGATTAAAAGTCTAAATAAACAATCAATACAACCCAATCGAATTAAATAATTAATTTAAAACTACAACAATCTATAAAATAAAATTAGCAAAGTAAAAATATGAAAATAATATTCTTGGTATTTTTGATATATTTTTATGAAGAAATTAAACAATTTAAAAGAATGTTAACTAAGCAAAAAATGTTATTTAACTAAATTATTCACAAAATCCCTAACTAAACTAACAAAATAATTTTGAAATTATATTTTTTTTATTTAATTGAATTTTAAAATTAAATCTAAAGATTAATAAAATTAAATCTAAACTAAAATAGAGTTATTAAAATAATTAAATTAAATATAAACTAAATTATAAGGTTATTAAATTACAACTAAACTATATGAATTTAAATCTAAACTAAAGTAATTATCATAAAAAAAGGGGTAGTGAAACCGAAAATGGGGGTGTGAAAAAACCAGACTGGGCTGTAAGCCCAAAGAGAATGTAATAATAAATAAAATGGGCTGGACCTGGACCGGGTTGGGCCAGACCCAGGTCCGTTTATCTCAAAATAAATGAATGGTTTGTGAAAACCCTAAAAAACATCCGCGCCTCCCCTCTCTCTGTTTACACTTTTCTATTATATCTGTTTCACTCTTCTTCTGTCTCACGATATACTCCTTCCACCTCTCTCACGACATATTCCCTCAGTCTCTATCGCGACATGTTCCCTCCGTCTCTCTTTCCTAACCGAACAACGACCAAACTCCCACTTCTCTTGGATTAGGTCTTGCTTCAGTGTTAAACTCATTCATGTTCCGACCCTTTCTCACACAACATTACAGTAACAAACATTTACAGAAAAAATGAAGGAGGAGGAAACTCTTACCGAAAATCAGAGATAGTATTATGCTTCCTCAGATACTTCTTCACTTTATTCCGTTTAATTTTGTTCCCTCCGATCCAGTACTCTTCTTCTCGTTTATGTTTATGATTCTGAAATCTGTTGTTGTTGTTTTCCGTATTGCAGGTGATTCTGAGTTAAGGTTGGAGTTTGGTTGAAGGTTGCGGTTCGGAACGAGACTCTGCAAGTATTTCTTTTTTATGGTTTCTTTCTGTCTGAAGGGGGTTTGTGGTTTTGACAGGGAAGTTATTTTCTGTAAAGTTTTTCTCTCTTCCTCTCTTTTTTAATCTCTGAAGGGTTTTTTGGTTTGAAGAAAATGATGAACCAAAAAGTTGGGTTTGTATGATAGATATGATTATGTACCGTATATTTTTTTGCGCATAGATTGGGAGAAGGTTTTTTGTGTTATAGTTTTTGAGGGTTTGAGGTGGCTCGGTTCTGTATATTTTTTTCTTGAACTCTGCCTGTGCTGTGAAACAGTCCTTCGTATTATAGTGAAAACAGGGCAAAAAGTGGGGGGAAATTTGTTGAGTTTTGAACTGTTTTGAAATGCTGTTTTGTGGCCTTTTGAGTACAGGTTAGGGCATGTCTATTTTGGTGCAAATTTGTGCAGGTTTTGGACTGATGTATAGCAGCCTGTGGACTCTTGTACTTGGACTGTTTGGACAGAAAATGCAGCAGGTTGTGGGCAAGCTTATGCTGGTTTGGGGACTGTTATTGCTAGGTGACATCTTTCCAAGCCTATACCTTTTTCTCTTTATCTTTCAATGAAAATATAAGGCTACTATGCTTTTCTTTCTATGAAAAATTCTGAAGGTTTTGTATAATTTCAGGAAAATGATGATAACTTGTCTGTTGAGCTAAGCAAGCTAGCTATGCCTTGCCTTGTTTTGTTTGTTTGCATTGCTTGCTATATTTGTTGCAGGTTTGTTGACTTGTGCTTGGCAGCTTTGCTTATTGATGTGTTGTTGCTTCTTTGCAGCCTTGGACTTGCTACCATATTTGCTGCATGTTTTAGACAGCCTTGCCTTGGCCTGTTTCTATGCTTGCTTTGTTTTCTGGTTTTGCAGCTTGTTCTTGCTTCTATATTTACAGCAGCCTGCCTTTGTTTTGTTTTCTTGCACATTTTCTTTTCTTTCTTGTGAACCAAGGTCCAACCTTGTGATTTGCAAGAATGGGAGGAGAGAGATTATGATAAAACAAAACAACTTAAAATTTGATTCCTATATACAACCCCTAGTGATGAAATTCTTTTTTTATTTTCTTTACATATCATCTTGCTTGAATTGCTAATTTTCTCTTCTTTGTTTCATGAGCATGAGGCGTGGATGGCAAGCGAGGATTGCTTGAATATGAAGCAATGGAGACTTGAAGAAACAAAATAAACTTTCTCTCTTTATAGTCAAAGCACACATTGTAATTCTTTGTAAACAAAGCAAAAAATGTGTAATCTTATTTCCTTTGTGATGTACTGAACACAAGATCTTGAATAAATTTATAAATGATGAAATTTGTCGTACCAATCCTGAATTTATTTAAACTTTGCAATTCTCAATTGAATGCTTTGAATAAAACATTTTGGTTTGGTAACTTGAACTTCAAGCAATCACAAAATGATCAAATAAACCAATGTGTCTTGTACTCTTATCAAATTTCTAAACAAAATAAATGTTTAAGAATTCAATTCTAACTTGGTTAACTCAAACCCAAAGCCATGGTCATCTAAATGACAGTCTTAATCTTCAACTCTTGTCCAAACCAAATTTGCGTTCAAAATGAACTCGCGCACCATACTCGATTAAAATGGAATTTCATTGCCAAATAATCATGCTTTGAGAATAATCATCAACCTTATAGAATTAACAAATTTCAAAAACAATGGTGATTAAGAACACTTGAAATCAAACATATGACTTGTGACGCGAGGTTCAAAACTCGGCATGAACATCCTTGAGGAGACATGAAGATCTATGAAGACCATTTGAAACCTTGAAGAATCAATTTTTTTGAGAAACGTCAAACCCTAATCGTTAACTTACTGCCTAGGAAGAGAATCTGTCTGATCAAACTTCTGAGCCAAATTGAGTATTCGAGAAGACCTGGGGTAGTATCTTGAATAAAAATGAGAGGGCAAGTTTTGGGGTACAACAGCTTCCCTTGTTCAATCTTCTTAAACTTGAAGAGTGATATCGACATGTTTGCCATTCATAGCTTGAAAGTGGAAGATGATTGAACACTAGAGTGCCCAGAAATTTGCACTCGGTGATGTGTCGGTTGATTGTGTAAGGAATGGGATTAAAGATGCCATTTGGAGAGATAACAGAAAGTTGTTGGAAATGGGCTTAAAGATGCCATTTGGAGAGATGACGAAAAGTTGTTAGAGATGGGCTTAAAGATGCCATTTGACAGAAATCAGACCAAGTATAAGTTTGACTTCAACTGGGGAAATGTGAAATCAACCGTATCTGGTCGGGTCCAGGTCTTATAGGGTTATAAACTGTTAACTGGAGATAAGAGAGAAGGAACCTGGATAGCAGGGTTACTTCGAAAGGAAAGCCTAGATTTGAATGAGTATCAGGATGGCATCCGTATCTGAAGCGTATCTGATCTGTATTTGAAAGCTGAATCTGAATGAGTATCAGGATGTCATCCGTATCTGGAGCGTATCTGAACTGTTGAAAGCTGAATCTGAATGAGTATCGGGATGGCATCCGTATCTGGAGCGTATCTGAACTATATCTGAAAGCTGAATCTGAATGAGTAGCAGGATGGTATCCGTATCTGGAGTGTATCTGAACTGTATCTGAAAGCTGAATCTGAATGAGTATCAGGATGGCATCCATATCTGGAGCATATCTGAACTATATCTGAATGAGTATCAGGATGGCATCCGTATCTGGAGCGTATCTGAACTGTATCTAAAAGCTGTATCTAAAAGCTGAATCTGAATGAGTATCAGGATGGGATCCGTATCTGGAGCGTATCTGAACTGTATCTGAAAGCTGAATCTGAATGTGTATCAGGATGGCATCCGTATCTGGAGCGTATCTGAACTGTATCTAAAAGCTGAATCTGAATGAGTATCAGGATGGCATCCGTATCTGGAGCGTATCTGAACTGTATCTGAAAGCTGAATCTGAATGAGTATCAGGATGGCATCCGTATCTGGAGCGTATCTGAAAGCTGAATCTGAATGAATATCAGGATGGCATCTGTGATATGGTGGCAGAACCAGACTGTTTTAGGAAAATGCTGGTTTGCGTTTTGCATTTGTGTTTGCAAAATGTCGCGGTAAGCAAGAGTCGCCACCGACTTTTATTTTATCCAACTGGAAAGGAAAAAAGCACAGAAAAATTCCTTTTTCGAGATTTTGAGTACGAGGGGTAGATTATAGAAAGGGAAGGTATTAGCACCCTTTCTATCCATGGTTTTCCATGGGCTCTTAGGTACTTGCTCATCATTTTGAAAATTGCTTGTGTGTGTTTGATTTGAAAAAGTTTTTGTTTTACTTCGATTTAACCCTTGCTTATGTCTTCAAGAGTGTTACGAAGTTGTTTTGAAAAATTTGTTTGAAAGAGTGTAAGTGTGAAAAAGATTTGATTTTGAGCAAGTACTTAACAGTTATCTACCTACTCGAAAAAAGAATGTTTCTGTTCTTGTTTCCTTTAGACAACGCTATCCCACTATTAATGAGTAGGTAGCACCGTCGTTGGAGTTTTAAGGGTTAATTCGAAGGGGACGTACAATCACTAAAGCAATGTTAAGATGTCTTAGTAATAACCCTAATGTCTTAAGATCAATATTCGAGGCAACATATCCGAGGCAACCTTTCTGAGGCAACATTTCCGAATGGGACTTTGATCTTTTGTTTAGACAAGAGGGCGACCACTAAAATACCCTATACTTAATGACCGTTTACCGAAGCCAGCCGAAGTGAGAGTATACCCTAGGAGTGCGCATGTGCGAGTGATCCAATTTCAAGTTATTATCTTTGCACATTTAGATTTTGCTAACCATTTTAAAATTTACATACAGTCTTGTCATGCAACCCTAATATCATACATCTAATAGTTAATATTTGCAGAAATTAAAATGCGGAAAGTAAAGTTACGCTATTACAAGGCTTCGAGGATTAATTACATAGCCAAAAAACCCCTCAAAACGATAAATGAAAGGAAAAAAGGTCCTAATTAATCTATTACATCCTGTGAGCAGTTACATCAATATTGCAAAAATAAATAAATGCGCGACGAATCGAGAACGAGAGAAAAAAATAGGGTTTTGACCCCGCCTAACCTAATTACAAGAAAAGATTATTTTTGGTTGTTTTTAATATTTGAGAAAATAAGGTTTTAAATTAAATATGTACAAACTTAATTACTAATTAAATTAAATTAAGAAAATAATTTACATTTGACCTAATTTTGTATTTTTGTAATTTTTTAAGAAAAGAGAAATAAAAATTAAATTAAACAAACCCTAATTCGTCTACTTGATTTTAATTTATTTACAAAGGAAATAAAAGTTACCTAATAAATTAAATTAACTAACTAAATTAATTTTTATAAAAATAAAACCTAAATCTACTTTTGATAAAAAAATTGATTTTATGATTTTATAAAAAAAGAATTAATTTTTGTTAGTAAAAATAATTTAAATAAATTAAATGAAAGAAATTATAAAAGAATAGAGAAAAAGAGTAATGGGCCTGTTTGCAAGTAATTTGGAGGGGTGTGAATAGTAGCTTCTGGGCCCAAAAGCAAGGGTCCACGTTGACCTCCCTGGATTTAGTGCTGCATGTTTGACTAAGGCTTTTGGTGGATCATCACATGATGGCCTTCAGATCTGGCCTCCTGGAGATCCAATGGTTGAATCCTGAAGGCATATGGTGGTCTTCACGCCTGTGCATGTGCCTGATTATGCAAGCAAAAATAACATGAAATATGTGGGGGACCTGGGATTCGAACCCAGGTCCTATGGCCTTTTCCACTGCCTCAATACCAACTGAGCTGGCAAGCTTTGTTGTATATGAAACAATAATAAATCAATATATTAAAAACATGCAAAATCAAAAGTTATCCACGCGTAAATTCAAATGGGCGAGTAGGGTGATGCCACGCATGTCTTCTTCTTCCTCTCTCCGTTGGTAAAAGTCAGAGACTTTTACCTACGGACATAGGTCCGTCACTACAAACCCTGCATACCTTAAAATCTCACATAGGCATGATAAAAGAAATCTAATGGTGTAGATCCAATCGTCCTGACCCTGTGATCATCATGGCACCCTTCTTGTGGGTCAATTTTGCCTGTACAAAAAGATCCCAAAACGCACAAAGAAACCCTAGCAATGGTGGATTCCAATATGGCTAACGAAAATGCAATTAAATGGTACTGTTAGCTTGCAAACATGATCAGGATTACAAATATGCTATTGAAACATGATAAAGATGCAAGAATAAAGGAATATGATTTTAAAAAAAGAACCAAACCGTGAGGGTCGTGGAGATGAATTCTGGGCACGAGGATGCCTGTTTTTGATTGGTATAGCTTCCTTGTATGCCCAGGAAGCGAATGAGATGGCTTGGGAGTCTTGAAAACGCCTGGAAGTATGAAATCAAGTCAGCACTTTTTGGTGATTTTTTCAAGTTTTGTTCTTTCTCTCCACGCCTCCAAACCTTGTATTTTTTGTCTGCAATTGTCCACTATATACCACTGATTGAATTGGGGTTACAATTGTGCTCTCAATCTTTATCAATTATGATCTTTGATCATGATTTGATTTCCATGAAAATCTTTCCAAAATAGGCCAAAATCAATCTTTTTATGCACACCTATGCCTTGCATGATTTGATTCACTTGCTAGCTGTATATGGGACCTGAAATGTGCACAAAATCTTAAGGTTTGAATGGTTTGGATATTTTCATGATTTATTTTGATTTAAATTGATTTAATTGAAATAAAAATATCAAAATAAATAGAAAAAATAAGATAAAGGCAAGTGGAAAGAGCTAGGGCTCGTGGACCATGCTACCAACTCAAAACAAGTGCAAAAAGTTAGGCCCATTTGACAAAAATTGCAATTTGAGGCACTTTTGACTTTTGACAATTTTGCAAAAAAGATCAACTTCACCAATGCATAACTTCTTCAATTTTGACTCTTTGAAGGTGTTATTGGACTTTTTAGAAAGCTTGTGATGTCCTATAAGCAACCTTTTTGGTCTCATCTCAATTGAGTCTTCCATGTTCATGTATGAAGCTTTGACAAAAAAAGTGTTTTTGTTGGCTTTTCAAAATGACCTATAATGTCCAAATTCATAACTTCTTGTGAGTGCATATTTTTAACTTTGGAGATGAATATGGATTTTATGGAATTGTATCCTCTTCAAAATGAGCTTTGGATGGGTCATTTATCATAAAGTATGAGAAAGTTATGCTTGGTCAAAGTTGAGTTGACTTTTCCTACAAAACCCTAAGTTAGCAACTTTTGGGTTTTGATGCATTGTGAGCAATCCTTGATAAATCATGATCAAACCTTGATCAAATGATGAATAATAATTCAAAATGAGGATGTTGACCAAGAATCTTGAAATTTGACTGTATGTAGGCCACAATTGACTTTTGCCCTAGCACAATCGATTTTCAGGCCTTTTGAGCAATTGACTGAGCAAACTTCCTCTGCAAGGCTTGAAACTTGTCATGGATGATCTTGAGAACATATTAGGACAATGGTGATCATTTGGGATCCCTTGGACTCAAGTCTCTTGATGCAACATGAAACCCTAATTTGTGGTCAACCCTTGGATCTCCTTGAGCAATTTGAAGACCTAACTTGAAATGTATTGAGAAATATGGGAGGGAAAATTTTGGGGTACAACAGCTGCCCCTGTTCAATCTTCTTAAACCTGAGGATGTATATTGGCTTATCTGCCTTTCGTGATCCCATGGTTGAAGATGATTGAACACTAGAGTGCCCAGAAATTTGCACTCGCGTGAAGTGGTACTTGTCTTATGATGTCGGGAATGGGCTTATAGATGCCATTTGGAGATTGATGATGGGAGATGGGCTTAAAGATGCCATCGGAAGAAGTGTCGATCGCCTAAGAGATTCCTTAGCGAGAGCTCGCATACCTGTTGTTGAGGAGGATTCTGCTGGGGAATGTTGTTCTCTGTCTTGAGAAAAGTTGAATTTTAGGAGCTTCAGTGGTTCTTTATTCTACTGGGGAATAGTCTCTTGGTCGAAGAGGTGAAAATGAACTGCTATCTGGTCGCGCTCCAGGCTTTACAATGACTTACCGAGGAGATGAGATTAAACTTGCTATCCGGTTGTAATCTAGGCTTCGCAATTTCTCAATTCTTATCTGGTCGTAATCCAGGCTTCAGAAGGAATTAAGTTGTTATCCGGTCGCATCCGGGCTTTAACTTGAATTTAGGGCACACTAATATCCGGTCGACTCCGGGCTTCTTAGTAATTGTCTAGGTAAACTGCTATTTGGTTAAAATCTAAGCTTCACAGTGTCTTGTACCGCTATCTAGCTGTAATCCAGGCTTCACGATGTTTTATACCATTATCTGGTCGAATCCAGTCTTCATGGTGTCTTGTACTGTTATCTGGTCGAATCCAGGCTTCACAATACTTCACTTCTTATCTGGTCGAAATCCAGGTTTAAGAAGAAATCAAGTGGTTATCCAGTCGCATCCGAGCTTCCATTTAATTTTAAGGCCTACTAATATCCGTTCGACTTCGGGCTTCATAGTAATTGGCCGGGTAAACTGCTATTTGGTCGAAATCCAAGCTTCACAGTATCCCTTACTTTTATCTGGTCGTAATCCAGGCTTCAGTGTCATTTACCGCTATCTGGTCGTAATCCAGGTTTCATGATGTGTTATACCATTATCCGATTGAATCCAGGCTTCATGGTGTTCGGGGAATTCAAGATATTATCCGGTCGAATCCGGGCTTCATAACTTGTATTAAAGATATACCATTATCTGGTCGATTCCAGGCTTCGTAGCATTCTTGGCTGCTATCTGGTCGTAATCTAGGCTTCATAAGTCTTGTACCATTATCTGGTCGAATCCAGGCTTCATGGTGTCTTGTATTGCTATCTGGTCGTAATCCAGGCTTCACAATAACTTGTTAAGTTGCTATCCGGTCGACTCCAGGCTTCACGGCTTGTGTTCATGATATACCATTATCTGTTCGAATCCAGGCTTCATGATGTCTTGTATTGCTATCTGGTCATAATCCAGGCTTCACAATACTTGCTGGGGATTAAACTACTATCCAATCGAATCCGGGCTTCATAGCTTGAATCTGAGATAAACCACTATCTGGTCGTAATCCAGGCTTCACGGTATTCTGATACTGTTATTCGGTCGGGCTTCACAATATGATGGAGAAATCAAGATATTATCCGGTTGTACCCGGGCTTCATAGCTTAAACTTTGTGAGAATTTGATTGTATCTTTTCCTGAAATGTAAAAGGTTAGTCGTATGTAATGCCATGATGCATGACATGTATCAAGCAATGATGTTCTCAAAATAAATGAGACTGTGCTGTATGATGCGTATATGTATGCCATGATGTACGAATGTGTAATGTTTTTATGATGTTCTCTAGTCGGGGAAAATAAATCCCAGACTGTTGCTGGAGAATATAAAGAGTTTCGCTTGCTGGGGACGAAGACCGAAGATGATTTGAGAATACATTGGCAGGAGAATAATTCTACTGGAGAATAAACTGGCGAGAAGATGACTCTATGGGGAAGAGATACTCTGTCAGAAGATCCGCTGATTTGGAGAAATAACCTCGGCTGTGGATGAATTACCGTTGCTGGCGGTGATAAACTCTGTCGGGGATAAAGTTTCTGTTTGTGGAAGAAATAAACTCCACTGGGGATGGTCTTCCATTGTTGGTGAAAGATGAAATCTGCTTGGGGAGAATTAACACCACTCTATTCTGGTACCTCTTACTCCGCGGGGAGTGTATATACCTTTAGTCATATTCTCCAGCTGGGTCTATCCCTGTACCTGGTGGGTAGAGCAACTGTAAGGTTTGGACATTTCTTGTTTGCCCCTGTTCCTAATATTACGAGTAACTGTCTTTTGTTTCGCATGTAAATATTTATGAGCAGCAATTATCGTCGAATGCATATATAAAAAATGAACCATTGGACGTTCTTGCAAAACAAAACAGAAAAAGAAAAACAATTTTGAAATTTTATTGTAAAAACGAATTGTATTGATTTTTGAAGTTGGCCTGTAATAGGCGTTTTGTACAAGAGGCTGACGTCCTAGTAAGAGAATGCCACCGAAAGATAGAATGTATACAATTTGTGAAAAACAAAGAAAAAACAGCTATGTGTATAATCCCACTGGGTTCCAACTCTGCTATTGCCTTTATATCTTCGAGCATCTCATCACTTTGCTACTTGGTTGAAGGTAGATCAAATTGATTGGTGCCGTCCGAGCTTGATAGTCGATACTGAAGTCTGGTTGCAAGATGATCCAATGAGACATAGTGTTACGCTTTAATCCCTAATTTTTTCCTGGACCACCTTTTCGGGTTTTCAGTCCACCGGGATACCCCTTTTTGCCCAAGCCGCCTTTTCAGGTTTTCGACTTGCCGGGTGTACAGTTTTTTTTCATTTTCATCCCTTACTTTTTCCCGAACCCTTTTGGTTCACCGGGAAGCCCTTATTTTTGCCTAGGCCAGTCAACCTAGCGGGTCTTTGCTGATGCGTAGTATTTTTTCACTATGTCTACATTGACGGGGTGAGGAAGGTCGTCACCATCCATGATGGTCAGAATCATAGCTCCTCCCGAGAAAATGTTCTTAACCACAAATGGCCCTTCGTACGTAGGGGTCCATTTGCCCCTGGGATCACCTTGTGGCAGTATGATGCGTTTGATCACCATATCCCCAACTTGTTACTCTTGTCGTCTGGCTTTCTTGTTAAATGCCTTGATCATTCGCTTTTGATACGTCTAACCATGACAAATAGCAGTAAGTCTCTTTTAATCGATTAAGTTCAGCTGATCAAGCCGGGTATGAATCCAATCATCTTCGCTCAAACCTACATCCTTCATAATCCAGAGAGAGGGTATCTGGACTTCAATGGGAAAGACTGCCTCCATGTCATACACCAAAGAGTAGGGTGTTGCCCCTGTCGATGCCCGCTCTGAGGTACGATATCGGTGAAGAGAAAATGGTAACATCTCATGCCAGTCTTTGTATGTCACCGTCATCTTCTGCACAATCTTCTTGATGTTCTTATTTGCTGCTTCAACAACCCCATTCATATTTGGCCGGTAAGGAGAAGAGTTGTGATGCTGTATCTTAAACTGTTTGTAGAGCTCGGTGATCATCATATTGTTGAGATTTGTACCATTTTCCGTAATAATCCTCTCTGGTACACCGTATCGACAAATCAGATTGTGTCGGATAAACCGCGCCATGACATTCTTGGTTACTGTAGCAAAGGAAGCCGCTTCAACCCACTTCGTGAAATAATCAATAGCTACCAGAATGAAATGATGCCCGTTAGACGCAGTAGGTCTGATCTCGCCAATCATATCGATTCCCCATATTGCAAAAGGCCAAGGAGCTGTCAAGACATTTAGAGGAACGGGAGGTATATGCACCTTATCAGCATAGACTTGGCACTTATGACATGTCCGAGAATGTTGATAACAATCGGCTTCCATAGTAGACCAATAATATCCTGCCCGTAGGATTTTCTTTGCCATGGTATGTCCACTGGAATGAGTTTCGAAAGTACCTTCATGTAATTCTGCCATAATCCTTTCTGCCTCGCTTTTGTCCATACATCGTAGTAAGGTCGAATCATGATTACGCTTGTAAAGGATACCATTGCCGATGAAGAACTTTGCAGCGAACCTCCTCAGAAACTTCTTATCATTAACAGATGCACCCTCGGGGTACTCTTGAGCCTCAAGATACCTCTTTACCTCGTGAAACCAGGGTTTATCTTCTACCTCTTCAGTCTCAATATCACAGCAATGTGCGGGTTCGTCCAACCTCTCAATGGTAATCTGGGGAGCTTCATTGTCCCACCTGACCTTGAACATAGAAGACATGGTAGCTAGCGCGTCCGCTAACTGATTCTCTTCTCTTGGGAAGTGTTCAAAGGTTATCTCCTCGAAGTGCGGAAGCAACGTCAATACATACTCTTTGTAAGGAATAAGATTTGGGTGCTTTGTATCCCACTCGCCTTTAATCTGACTGATCACTAGAGCGAAATCTCCGAACACACTCAAGAACTTAATCCTTAGGTCAATAGAAGCTCGAAGACCCATGATGCATGCTTCATACTCCGCCATATTGTTGGTGCAGTTAAAACATAATCGGGCGGAGAATGGAGTATGACAACCCTCAGGAGATATAATCACAACGCCAATGCCATTACCCAATGCGTTTGAGGCTCCATCAAAATACATAGACCATCGTGATCCTTCCTCAGGTCCTTCATCCGGTCCAGGTTCTTCACAATCGGTCACCAACATGATGTTCTCATCTGGGAACTCGAAATTCATGGATTGGTAATCATCCACGGCCTGATGTGCCAAATGATCTGCCAATACACTCCCCTTGATTACTTTTTGGGTTGTGTATTGAATATCATACTCAGTTAAGATCATCTGCCATCTTGCTATTCTTCCGGACAAGGCAGGCTTCTCGAAGATATACTTGATTGGGTCCATCTTTGATATCAATAAGGTGGTGTGAGTAAGCATATACTGTCTCAGCCGGCGAGCAGCCCATGCCAAAGCGAAACAAGTTTTCTCGAGCAGTGAGTATCGGGTCTCACAGTCGGTAAACTTTTTGCTAAGGTAGTAAATAACATGCTATTTTCGGCTAGACTCGTCATGCTGCCCCAGCACCCACCCCATTGAATTATCCAGTACTGTCAAGTATAAGATTAAAGGTCTTCCTTCAACTGGAGGCATCAAAATTGGTGGCTCTTGGAGGTATTCTTTGATCCTTTCGAAAGCGGTCTGACATTCATCATTCCATTTTACCACTTGATCTTTCTTCAGCAGCTTGAAGATTGGCTCACAAGTAGCAGTCAGATGTGAAATGAATCGGGCGATGTAATTCAGACGTCCCAAAAAGCCTCTGACTTCTTTTTCTGTTCAGGGAGCTGGCATCTCCCGTATAGCCTTCACCTTTGCAGGATCCACTTGAATACCTTTATCACTAACAACGAAACCCAGCAGCTTACCAGACCTTACCCCGAAGGTGCACTTGTTCGGGTTTAACCTCAGCTTATACATCTTCAACCTATCGAATAGTTTCTGGAGATGGTCAAGATGTTCTTCTTCAGTCTGGGACCTTGCAATCATGTCATCAACATAAACCTCAATCTCATGGTGAATCATGTCGTGGAATAAAGCGACCATGGTGCGCTGATAAGTTGCCCCAACATTCTTCAACCCGAAAGGCATTACCTTGTAGCAAAAGGTGCCCCACTGTGTAACGAAAGTTGTCTTCTCCATGTCCTCGGGAGCCATCTTAATCTGATTGTAACCAAAAAAACCATCCATAAAGGAGAAGACCTTATGCTGTGCGGTGTTGTCGACCAGAACATTGATATGAGGCAGAGGGAAATCATCTTTGGGGCTCGCCCTATTCAGATCTCTATAGTCTACACACATACATACCTTACCATCCTTCTTCGGCACCAGGACCACGTTGGCAACCCACTGTGGGTAAGAAGTGACAGCTAGAAATTCGGTGTCAAACTGTTTCATGACCTTAGCTTTGATTTTCTCAGACATCTCAGGGCGCATACGGCGAAATTTCTGCTTTACCGGAGGACAGTCTTCTTTGGTTGGCAAGCGGTGAACCACAATATCAGTGTCTAAACCAGACATATCTTCATAAGACCAGGAGAAGATCTCAACATAGTCGCGTAACATCTGTATCAACCGTTGTTTGACACTAGGCTCCATATTTGCACCTATCTTGACCTCTTTATTATCTTCCTCCGTACCCAGATTCACTGATTCCACTGGCTCTTCATGAGGCTGTATGGACCTCTCTTCCTATAGTAACAGTCTAGCAAGTTCCCCAGGCACTTCACAATCATCCTCACCTTCGTCCTCGGCTTGGTTGATCGGATTTTCAAAGTCATAACTGGCAATAGCAGAGTCGTTATCAATGGGATCCAGAGTGGATATGGATCTGCATTATGATATGTGAGTGTGTGTAAGACAAATAGCTATTTTGATGAAGTGCGAGATAGAAAGGAAAAACAAGGAGCGCAAAATTTGTAATGCAAGAAAACATCCAATGCTTTATTGATGATATATGAAAATGACAAATAATAAGCCCTCACAAGCAAAGCCAAAGTGCCTCGGGCAAGGCACCAGGCCGTAAAGTTTCAAATTGTCTGTTACAAATCTCAAAACAAAAGTCTATAAAGAAACGGGCACGAAGTCCTTCGCCATCCAATTGTTCAAGCCACCGTTGGTAGTCGGGTAAATCCAGCTGTCGATATCTGACTCTTCTTTATCATCTTCAATTGCATTCACTCCTTGATCATGTTTGGGCATCAGAGCGGTGATGATGTTGGGTTTCTCCGGAGCGTCAAACTCAATCTCTTTAGCTTCAATCAAATCCTGCACCATATTCTTCAAGGCCCAACAGTTGTTTGTATCATGACCTGGACTATCAGAGTGATAGGCGCAGCGGGCGTTTGGATTATATAGTGGAGATGTGGTGCTGGGATTTTTCGGGGCTTCCCTCAGAGTTACTAGGTTGGTCTTCAACAATTGCGGCAGAATTTGTGACAGGGTCATATTAAGCCGAGTGTACTGTCTCTACGGTCTCTCCATTCTTTGCTGATTGTTGCATTGTGGGGAAACTGTAGGTCTTGATATTACCACCGCATTCACTACTTGGCGGCGTTCCAGTCTGCCTTGGCTCCTCGAGCCGTAAACTGCACTAGCTTCTTTCTTGCCAGTGAAAGGTCTCTTTTCTGTACTTGACGCCACTTCTGATACCAACTTCTACTCTCTCCCCAGTCATAATCAATTCAATAAACCTAGATGATGAACTGCCGATCAGATGATTGAAAAATGGACCAGACAAGGTCCCCAGAAACATATCAACCAACTCCCTATCAGACAGAGGGGGTTGGACTCTTCCAGCCAGATCCCTCCACTTTTGAGCATAGTCCTTAAAACCTTCACTTGCGGCCATAGACATACCCAGAAGCTGAGTACGTGTGGGAGCAAGGTTGGCGTTATACTGATATTACTTGTAAAAAGCAGCAGCAAGGTCCTCCCAGTTGCAGACATTAGCTCCTTCCAATTGATAAAACCATTCAAGTTGAGTCCCTGACAGACTATCTTGAAAGAAATGTACCCACAGATTCCTATCGGCAGTGTAAGGTTGAATTTTTCGGACGTACGAGCGGAGGTGGAGTTTTGGATAGGATACTCCATCGTACTTAGCAAAGACCAGAGCTTTAAACTTATGAGGGATCACCACTCCTGATGCTAGTCCCAAATCTCCGAAGTCCAACCCAGGGACCTTCTGAATCTCTATAGCACTCAGACGGTCTTCAAGTTGTTTGTACCTATCCTCAGCAGGGGGTACTGTTCATCATCAAAATCAGTGTCATTATCAGAGACCACAGGACTAGGACCCTTTTCTTCCTCTTGATTCTTTCCTCCTTTGAATGAATGAGACATATCATCTTCCTGTCGCAACCTATTCCCAAATCTGTGACCCATATTCAGCAGAACCACCTTCTTCTTCTTCTTTTTCTTCTCCTTCAGGATGAGAGTCTTCAAATCCTGTTGTCCTTTAGCCAAGTTCAAGAACATCTCTTGGAATTGAGCATTCTGTGCTTGAAGAGCTTTGATGGCTTGATCGGTAGGTATTTCAGAAGACATTTCCTGCTGAAATAAACAACGAAGAAGATAAGAAACCTGTGATGGTACCTGTAATGAGGTGCATGGTAATGGAATGCGTATGAAATGATTTTGAAGACTTTGGGAGATTTAAATTTGTAAACCAAGAAATAAACAAACTTTATTAGATTAACTTGTAAAATGTTTAACAATGCCCTTAAGGCGTTACAAAAGAAATAAACTGAAAATAAATCTAAACTAGAAAAAGCAAAAATCAGAAATCCCATGGTCGCTTTCCCTTCGTGCTGACGTAGTCATTGATTGTCCTTTCATTCTCAAGTCGCCTCGTGAGCTTCAAGATCTTCTTTTCCTGCTCATGATACTTCTCCCGGTAGGTATCCCTTTCTTCTTTCAGTTGAATCCAAGATCTCTTCAATGCCCCGAGATCAGTAGGCATGTAGGGATAAAGGACTGTATAAGGAACACCCTCTTCATTGGTATGCTCCACAATCACTGGTAACACAACTTCATAAGGCATCCCAAGCTTTTGAGCACGGGCTCGAACCCACTGAAGATAAGTTTGCATAGGGAGAGAAGTCTTTGGTCCTAGCTCATGAGGGTCAGACCTGTTCACCATGCCCCAAGCTCGTATAAATCTACGACGATGCTCATCAACGTCCTCCTTGTAGTCAAAGACAATATCTGTAAGAAGTAGCTCATGAGGACCGTCTCTCCGAGCGCGACCAAACTGTCGTAAAGCCAAACAAGGACTGTAGGTTATTCCCCCTCTAATTCCAAGCAACGGGACATTAGGGTATTCCCCACATCGATCAATGACAACCACTCTTTCCATATCCTTAGAACTCCAAAGAATATCCGTATGGGCAAGGGACATTATCCTGTAAGCCCAACCTAAACCTTCCTCATTTTTCAATACAGACTTGGGGAGGAGCGAAATAAACCACCTCGCCAGCAGCGACATGCAACACATGAGGGTCCCCCTTCTTCGCACAGTACGAGTATAAAGGGCATGTAGGATATCACCCAGAAGAGTAGGCACTGGATTGTGGGACAGGAAGATCTTAACCGCATTCACATCTATGAAGGAATCTAGATTCAGGAAAAGAACCAAGCCGTAGAAGAGGAGAGCCAAGATGTCTTCAAAAGCCTGAAAATCCAAGCTATCCCAGAACTGTTGAGCTTGATCCATCAGAAACTTGGCCAAGAAACCTTTAACCCCGCTCCGTGTCTCCCAGTTGGATACTACATCAACCCTTTTTAGATATAAGGCTGAAGCAATATCCTCTGGCTTAGGAGTCTCTTCTAAACCTGTGAAGGGTGTCTGCTCGAGGATGGATATGCCCAGTAAGTAAGAAAACTCCTCCAAAGTGGGAACTAGCTGATAATCCGGGAAGGTGAAACCGTGATGCACCAGATCAAAGAATTGGAAAAGCACACTCATCATTTGCTCATCCAACTTTGAAGTGACCAAACTAAGGAGCTGACCATGTCTTCTAACGAATGAAGAAGTATCAGGAACTTTTGAGACTAACTCTCTGAGTTGAGCAGGTATTTGCATAGTGTGATACAGTGGGAGAACTCACTTGAGGTTTTGCGTTTGTGTTCGCAAATGTTTCGGTTTAGCAAGATTCGCCACCGACTTTTTATTTTATCCTAAGGAAAGGTCAAAAAGCACAGGAAAGACCTTTGAGATGTTTTCTTGAGTTTGGGGAGTAGATTATGAAAAGGGAAGGTGCAGGCACCCTTTTCATCCATGGTTATCCATGGGCTCTTATTTACTTGTTTAGATCACTTGCTTTTGCTTTTCATTGTTTGAAATGGTGCCTTATGTGTGGTTTTGAAAGATGTTTTGAAAATAGGCCATCGTTGTGGCAACCTTTGTAATGATTCTTGTTTGAATGTATACAAAGGTGTTTTGTCTTTTGAAAAGTTTCCAATGTTTGAAAGTTTGATTTGGGAAATGTTTTGAAATTGTGTTGTGAAGTGTGTTTGAAAATAGCAAGGATGTTTTACAAGCTTTTGATCAAGTAACTAAGAGTTGTCTACCCTATTTTACTCAAAGATCTTTCCTATGTTTTTAACCCTTTTTGATAGTGCTATTTCACCATTGCATTTTGTGAATAACCTTGTGTTAGGATGTTAAACGGGACAGGCACGGGTCATCGTATAGACCATGATAGCAATTGTGTTAAGTATCTTTGGCAATTTTTTGAGGGACTTGATTATTTTGTTTAGGCAACTCAGATAGCGTCATCGAGGGACTATGATCTTTTGTTTTGTTTTTGTTTTGCCAAAGTACCCAACATGCATACCATGGCCCATTTTTGAAGGCAACAAGTGGATTGTAACCCTAGGGGTGCAAGTGTGCATTGTGTTTGATTTTCATGCAATTTTGTCTTTGATTAGGTTAAACTATTTGTTGATTTGGATTTTTGCATACAAACCCTAATTCTCTAATCATGGTATAATTGAAAGCGTAAAAGTGCGAGAATTTAAATTCTAAGCTATTACAACATGATTATGGGGATGGGGGTACAATTTTGAATGGGGGGTATTTTGACAAGAAATATAAACCCTAGTTACTATTACATCCAAATTGAATTTACAATGCAACAATATTTAAATGTACAATATTTAAATAAACAAAATAAATAAATATTAAATAAAATGTATTATGTAAAAAAAGAATTTTTATTTGCTTATGTATGTAAAGTATTTTCAATGTGAAAAAAAAAAAGTATAAAGAAATAAAATAAAAAGATTAATTTTATTTGTTAAAGGGGTAAACCCTAATTTCTTTAAGAAAATAAATATAATCTATTATTTATATACAAAAAATATATTAATATGTACAAAAATGAAATATACTTAAAAAAGGTATTTTTTAGTATAAATAATAATAAAAATAAAAATGTAATATTTTTGTATTTTTATTCTAAGTATTTAATAAAATAAAAGTATATATATATATATATATATATATATATATATATATTATATATATATATATATATATATATATATATTTATATATATATATATATATTTATATATATATATATATATATATATATATATTTTTATATATATATATATATATATATATATATATATATATATATATATTTATATATATAATAATATATATATATATTATATATATATTATATATATATATATATATATATATATATATATATATTTTTATATATATATATATATATATATATATATATATATATTATATATATATATATATATATATATATATATATATATATATATATATATATATATATATATATATATATATATATATATATATATATATATATATATATATATATATATATAATATATATATATATATATATATATATATATATATATATTATATATATATTATATATATATATAGTATATATATATATATATA